>CM077345.1:15993884-16563509 GCA_039655645.1 Ammopiptanthus mongolicus
TCTTATACCAGGTAAGCGGAAGCGCATTGTTATTTGTTGCTAGACACCAAGAACAGTACAATGATCTCAAGGGCTTGTGTAAGAAAGAAATATTTGAACTCTTATTTTTTTTCGAGTGACTTGTTTATTTTGCTTGAGAATGCCATGATGAGTATATATAGATATATTGTGTCCTAGTTTTTGTGGAAGCAATTCTCTATTGAAACTAATGGTTGTTCTGCTACTTGATGGGATCTAGTGAGAATAAGGGCTCATGAGAGATCACATGGTATTGTCTTCAAGGTGTTTTATCATGGATTACAAGAATTCATGCCCACTTAGTTGTCTGCCGCCTTCAGAATGAGACTTAACAGCCAAAAAGCTAATAATTGCATAGCCATGTAATGGCCTACTTCTAGTGTTCCAGACATGCTCAAAACATATCACACAGGTCTTATGTTAAAACTACCAGCTCTAGGAATATGATATATAGACCATGAATCTAAGCGATAGCTAGTAAATAATGAAATTGGAGGCTAGAGAAGATAACATTTTGTGACAATATCCTAATTTTACTAGTACTTGGAAGACATGAAATATGGTCCACTTCCAAGACAACCACTTCACGGATCACAGAAACAGTAAAAATGTTTACTGTAGTGTGGTTGTGCATTGATTTATTGCACCCTACCAGTAACAAAAGTAGATCAAGGTTCAAGAGATACATTTGTTACTTTTAACTGTAAGAAAAGCTTTAAAAGATTGTGTGGAACTGTAAATAGTTACTTATAACTGAACCACATAAAATATACAAAATTAAATTTGGAGCTTTGTTGATTTGCTCAATTGCTCTGACTAGATGAAGATACTGTTGATAGGTCCAATCTGAAGTTTTGTTAGCTTGGCTGAGGTCTTAAAATTAAGCACTTTGGAAACCTGTAGTGCCTAACAAGGTCCAATTTCTTATTCGGATAACAAAAATGAAGTTCTTGGTTTCTTAAGAACTGATCTAATTCTTTTCTTTGTCGATTTTCCACTTCGGACACTGAGCTAGTTAGGATGAGAAAATCTGTGAGCAACTGTGGTTGGCCTTCAGCGTAATTAGCAATGTAATCTTATAAAAACAGCACTGGTCTTGGAATTTGGGAAATTTTTAAGGCATGGCTAAAACTTCAATAAAGAAATAAGAGAATCTACACACATAGATAGACGTAATTACGTAAAGTCGTAAACCATGTGTACAATGACTCCGAAATTTCTTTAGCTACAGATGTCTTCCACTGAAATTCATGGGAATGATTAAACATGGATTGAGCCATCGTTAACGTGGACCTGCCCTAGTATATATATACACACACACACACTAAAAAATTTAATCCCATCCCAAATAAATTGATGCTTCTTTTTGTCCCAATGAAAAATACTCTTAGCTCAGCCGTGGCTGTGAATCACATTTTCTGTTTTGCTTTGGAATTTATGACAATGATCTAGTCTCATTTTCTTACGGCGATCCGCCTTGCTCTTAATAAAACTGCATAAGATCCAAAGAGCAGGGAGAAGTGAACATTGTAATTAATGAAGGGAAACAGTGGAGTAGTTGAATTCATTGTCATTACACAAAAAAACAGAGGACATAATCTGTGAATTTGTCATTCTGATGGTCTATACTAATCATTTGTACAAAATTTCACTACTAATCTATGTCAGTCATCTACAGTGTGAGATTTATTTCCCATTCAAGCGAGAAGTTATATGTTGGAAGACATCGTCACTGCAAGGAATTGTGAGACCACCCATTGGATGATCATATCCAAACTCTTGCTCATCTTGACTCAGCAAGTCTTGGAATGAAGGTTGGTTCAAGTATGATATTGGGATCACAAACCGCTTGTGTTTCTCACCAACATACACTGCAAGGTACCCCTTTGGGACCTCTACACATTTTGAAGCTGCTTGGCTTGCACTGAATGATGTCCTTCGAATAGCAGGTAAACGGAAACCCGTTTTTTATGTTTGTTTGCAGAAAGAAGAGACAAGGCAAAGCTCTCAAATTTGAGAAGAAAGTGTCTAAATTTTAGTTCCTCAGGTTGCAAGTGACTTCTGTTGCTTGTGAGGGCAAGATGTTGTTTATTTATAGAGTTGAAGGGTCTCTCAAAACCCAATTCCTAGAGAGATGATTGTTAAAGAATGGGTGGCATACAGATGAGTGATCACATGGTGTTGTCTTTAGAGGCCTCTATATAAAATGGGGGGCATACAGATGAGAGATCATATTAGCCCAGATTTGACCGATGAAGAGGTATCCAAATGGGGTCTACTAATAGACATGGGAGTGAAAGATCACATGGTATTATCTAGGATTTGTTTTTATCAAAGATGAAGAAATCATGTGTGGCTTAATGCCCCACCCCCTCTGAAAATTGAAAGCAGAGAAATCTATACATTTCAACACCTAATGCTTGTTTAAACATTATGGCAGAGGGCTAACATATTGCTTTATGTATCTGATATGTCGTTGTGATATTAGTTGGTAGATCAGTAGATGTATATCAGCAGCATTGTAAATCTGAAGAAACATGTGAGATGTCTAAAGCATGTCTGCCATTGGAGTAGCTATAGCACAATGCATGAACAAACGTTAGGTTTCACCTATGGAGAGGTCTTTAATTTTCTGTTGGCCATTATCTAAGAAGATGGGGTAAGCACCCCCATCTAACTTCCTAATCCTTGAAAGAGACCTCTAAGACAATACCATGTGATTCCTTGTCTATCAGTAGACCCCATCATAGCCTCCTTGAAAAATCATTTGAGGAATTGGTTTGCAAGGCCCTTAGCAACTATATATGCACTAATTCACGGATTCTAAAGCAACAAAAATCATTTGCATCCTGAAGTATCAGAATTCAACCATTTCTCTTATACAAGTCCTTTCAGATCAATATATTGTTTTCTGTGTGGAGCAACAAAAAAACAATGGGTTTCCGCCTACCAGGTATTAGACAGGCAACATTTTCTGCAACCCAAGCAACTTCCAAGGGGATTGAAGTCCCAAAAGGATATCTTGCCGTTTATTTTGGAGATAAAATGAAGCGGTTCGTGATTCCTATATCATACTTGAGTCAACCTTCATTTCAAGAATTATTAAGTCAAGCTGAAAGAGGAATTCGGATATGTTCATCCAACGGGTGGTTTGACAATTCCATGCAGGGAGGATGAGTTCCTAAGCCCCACTTATTGCTTGAATGGGCTATAAGATGCTAGTAGAGACACAGATAGATTAGTTGAGGCAAATTTACAGAAGACACCTTCTTTTATTGTGAAGATTTTCTATTTTGGTTTCTTCTCTGTACCATTCCTCTGGAAGTGGAAAAATGTTACCTAAATGAGAAAGTTTTGCTTGTTACAAACACATTTAGCTTTTGTCAAATCTCAAGGAATTCTAATTAATATATGCGGTATCCTCATCCAAATTCTGTAAATAATATCTTGCTATCAGCTATTAATATGGATTACGAGCAGTAATTCTTTTGGAGATATTGACCAAACTTGATAATGATCTTATTGCTGACTTATTGTATTTCATTTATGTCCTTAAGCCCAACATGGAACACAAAACACATTTGTCCAGAAACAGGTTTAGCCACTTATTGCTAGATTCTTCCATAAAATGTGCCTCATTTTCTCCCTTTCCTACTTGTTTTCTCTTTATGAAATCTAAATTGAGAACTTGTATCTCGGATCTCTAAAAGCCATAATTTAATTGTTACGGACCTAAGACCCTATCTCCCTGCTTGCAAGTCCAATCTAATCTTAATCCATTCATCTATTGTAATACTACTCCATTCTCTATTATAAGTAAAACTTAAATGAAACACACATATTAAGGAAGTTGGTTAATCTCATTTAATGTTGTTAAAAAATTAAGGGCCCGTTTGGTGGTCAGGATAAGGGAGGCAGGATAGGATAAGCTATCCTGTCCTGTTTTAATCTGTAGTTTGGTGAACCAGCAGGATAGGATAAGCTTATCCTGTTAGCTTATCCTATCCTGTTACTTAGTTATAATTCTATCCTGAGGGTGGAGCTGGGTTAGAACCAACAGGATAGGATAAGAAAATGCTTTCTTTTATCTCTTACCTTTAATATTGTTATTATTTAATTACGGTTTCAAACCTAATTAGTCAACCTTAATACTAATTAAAATATGTGGTTTAATTAACAATTTTTATAAAAAGTGAAAAAAAAAGTTAATTTTTTATAATTTAAAAAAATGGACTAATTTATAATTAAAAAGCCAAAAATATATATTATTAAATATTTTTTAATTTAAATGTATAAAACAACCACGTAATATTAAAATTTATTTTTGAAAAAAAATGTAATTTTGATATAAGGATAATTTTATCATTTGTGGATATTTTATATCATATCCTGTCATTATCTGATGCACATCAAACATTGGACAGGATAAGAGCTTATCATGCTCATATCCTATCCTATCCTTATCCAGCTCTCATATCCTATCTATCCTTATCCTATCCTGACCACCAAACGAGCCCTAAACATCTTTCCTACTCGTAATTGATTCCTAAATTAATTTTTTATTTCAAGGATCAATTTTCAAATCAAAAACTTTGGTTACAACTCCTTTTCGATTTTATCTTTTTCTGTGATGGCTTGCCTGATATCACTCCTTGGCTGCACAGCAAAAAAATTTTTGACTTGGTATATAAAAGGGTATGTGTGGAAGAATTTATAGAGGCCTTGATAAAATAATTTATGATAATAAACTTAAATAAATAGTTTATTAAAATAGTTTATATTTTTTTCATAAGCTTTTTAGAGTCTATTTCTATAAGTTTATCAGAGAAGTTTACGATTCAGCTTATTTAAAAAAGAATTTATTACATAAACGTTTAAATAAGGTGTATATCCAAACACATCCAAAATAGTCCTTGGATGCCACCAGAAAAAGCTTAGAGAAATTCAGCCATGCAGTCTCCTAATAAAGAGAGTAGCGAAACAAGATAATTAATGTAATGCAAATCTATCGGATGGTTGTAAATAATATAAAACGGTTAGTATATCAAGTTTCATCCATTGATATTGATTTTCAAGTAATAATTCACAATTACTTATATTTAATATGAAACGACTCATACAACAAGCAATAAAAAAAATTATGTTTTTATTTGGTACAACATAGCGAACACCAAGTTGGCAAAGGAGAATTCTGTTATTAGTTTTTCCTTTATTTATTCCTTATCTGTTATATTTATTTATCTCTTAATATTTATTTAATTCCGGTACCACTCTTTTTGACCTATTCCTTATCAATTAATTTATTTATCCGTTATCATTTATTCACTTCCATTAGCACTTTTTACTCCATTTAATTTTTTTTATAAGCAAATAAACTGTATTATAAGGAGTAGCAGGATGCTACAATCCTATATATTAATCCATTTACAAACCAAAACATTACGAACGGGAACCAAACCGCATCCAACAGTGAAAAAGATACAACCACTATACACAGCAGATGACATCCACATTATTACATTACAAAGATGAAAAGGCTGTCATCCAAAACTCAGCCAACAATGAAAAAACTACAACCACATTACATGTTCCCACTGTTGTCTGTACCATCCGAATTCCGAATCCAACAGGAGAGCAACTGGACAGTGGATACCAAGTAACATATTATACTTGTATAAAGTGAGTAAAAATGTAAAGTGAGAAAGTAAGACTTTTTCACTCTTGATTAATTAAAGTGTGTTAAAATATCAACTCACTTTAACTAATTAAGGATGAATACATCCTTATTTTCTCTTTTTACATTTTTGTTCACTTTTTTTTATTAAAAAAGATATTCATTCGTTCAAATTGATAAAATACATAAAAAAAACAACATAAATTCAACATCACTAAAAATCGAAAAGGATGAATCTGCGAACAAACTCACAACATCCAGGTTAATATCATAAAACGGTAAAATGTCTACAATTGTGACGAAATCAAAGTGACCGGTATATCCATGCATCCGGATCTGTAACGTTAACGCTCAAGTCATGATTGAATCTGTAATGGATCGAAGCTGATATGTCAATCTGAACCAAACGAACACCACAACAAGACGGGAAACCAAACACCGCCACACCAAGACGACGAACAGAACAACCCCGCACCAAGACAACGAACAAAACAACGCCGCATTCAAAAGACGAAATTACGAAAAAAACATGAAAGAAAAATTAGATCTATGTGGAAAAACCATTTATTTAGATAAAATGAGAGAAAAACGATATAAAGAGGTGATTCCAAGCCAAAAAATGACCCAAACCCCCCTAATGGATAAGAAAGAAGGAAGAGAGGAGTAGAGAAAATGTTGAGAGAGATACAGCTAACCCTAGTATATTTATTTTAAAGGATTGTTTATTCCTACTTTTTACTCCACTTTTTTTTTTTTTGACAAGACTTTTTACTCCACTTATTCGTCACCAGTTAAATTTATTTCTATCTAGTCAATAAGTTCCCTGATAAGATCTCCTTTTTCTTTTCTCACTAACCTTTAAAAAATCATGTCATTTCTCATTTTTATTTTTATTTTTTGTTTTACCAAATGGACTTTAACCTGAAGTATAACAAGCCCAAAAAAATGTTGGACAAATTTGAGTATTGACGAATGTTATTTGCCGAAAACTTAAGAAAAAAATATATAATTTTTCTGTTCATTTTTTGAAGGAATTATTGTCTAGAAAAAAAAATTATGTTTCATTTTTGTTTTCGGAGGATATTTCCACCAATAAATTATTTAATTTTATATATTTTTTTGATAATTTGTTTTTTGGTAAATTTTTAGCTGGAAACATCTCCCTTACCAACGGGTTGTTATCCGTTAAAAAATTTCGTAGATAACACCCGAATTAGTTGTTGTGACAATCATCAGTATTATTGTATTGCAATGAATAAGTGCTAAAAAATGTTAAAGGAATATTTACTATGGAGAAATGCCTGCATACATGATTCATTTTAGTTACAAGAAGGTTTACATATAATGGATGAAGAAGATAACTGTAAAGATAAATTGCTAGGAGTTAATATTTGAGCAGAACTAAAAAAGTACATGTGCTCCTTATGCATATGGGGGCACTCGCGGAGCATCAAAGGGATCGGGAGGTGCCCGGCTCCTGTCAGGTTTTTTTTTTTTTCCTTTTATATATTGTTATGTGTAGATATTATTTTGAATCGTTGATAAAATTTTGAATTATTATTATGGTTATGTAGGTTCTTGAGAGTAGGAGATTGTTTTTTGCTATATGTATCATGCAGTTTGGCATTAAGAGTTTAGATTGGAATGAAAATTCATTATTTTTTAGTCTCTGAAAAGTGAATCGGTTTTTGTTTTGGTCCCTACACTTTTTTTTCATTGGTTTCGGTCCCTGCAAGTTCCAAAACTATGGTTTTGATCTCTGTCGTCATTATTTATCTGTTAAGTTCTAACGTGACTAACGGATCATCACGTCAGCACTGTCATGTAGGCTATTATAATATTTTTATTTTTATTATAATGTCATTATTTATTTTTTAAACTTTTATTAAATGAATGAAATGTTGAAATAAAAACATTCATGAACATTTCTAAGGTTCCCGAATACCTCTGTGGCATTAAATATTATAAAATAGCCTACATAGCAGTACTGACATGACGGTCTGTTAGTCATGTTCACACTTAGCAGATGGATAGTGACGACATGGACAAAACCAAAGTTTTAGAATTTATAGGAAGCAAAACCAACGAAAAAAAAAATACAGTAACCAAAATCAAAACTAACTCACTTTACAGGGACTAACTTTTAGTCGGTAGCGACTCCCCTCAAAATTTTAGTCAAGCTCAGTCCTTGATATAGGGCTAATTTTATAACATAAATATTTTCTATGGGTGGCTATCAAGAAATCATTTCTTGTTCTAATAGATTGGAAAGTCTTGTGATGTTAAGATTGCCTATATTTCTGAATTGACGGATTCGGAGCAGTTATATAATCAAAGTTTCAATGCACACTCTTATTCTATCCCAACCTAGCTATATGTCAAAGATAGTGGCTATGACTAGAAGATATGATGCAATGAATGCTGCAATTTAAAGAAAAGGGTTAATATACTATATAATTAATATATAAGTTTTTCTATCATGTACAAACTTACACATATTAAAGAATTAATAATAGTAATTCTCTTTTAAAAAATGTTACATTCAATATATTGAAAAGTTAAAAGTGTGATTTCCCATAAAAATTTTTTATATATAAATTTATTAATATATGTAAACTTGTACATGATAGAAAAACTCTTAATATATATATTATAGTAGGTTAAAGGAGAAGGGAAAGCAGGGGTTGGGAATTGCATGAGTGCATATATGACACTCGATTTGGGCGGTGAATTCTATTTGACTCATACAATTGAAAGCACTCGTGCGCTAATTAATTTTTGCACCAGCCAACTGCCGGCACTAGATACTTAAGTTCTAACCGACAAATAGGAGGACTTTTTTGTTTTTGGTTTTTGAAACAAGTATCATTGAAACAGAACAAGATGCTGAGTTACAAATAGGATCACAATGGAAAATAATGCTTCTAGGATAACATATCGTTTTCCTAGCTAGGTTATGAGCCTGAACATTCACTTTTCTACTAGCAAGTTGCACACTAGTAAAGACAAAATTTAGGTATAATTTTTTAGATTTAATTGGTTATTTTTTTTACACAATTAACAAATCAGAAATTATTACATAAATTAAAATATTTGACGTTTATTCTAACTATCTTAAAACTTGAAGGTCATTTATATCTTGATTTCTGATTAGTTGACAATGAAACAAACTTTACACTGACAATTCATAACAATTAAACTCTAATGTTTTTTTTAAATATTTGTGATAATGTTTTTTTAATAAAAATATAATATGTGTAATATAATTTTATTGATTTAATTGGTATGTACTCATAGTGTAAAGATTGTTTATACTGCTAATCAATCATAACTTATCATATCATCAAAAAAACTTTACACTAACGATGCATAACAATTTAACTTTAATTTTATTAGGGATGAAATATATAACACATCTTATATTTTTATTAAAAAACTAATACCACAAACATTTAAAATTTCGCACCTAAATTTTATCCTAATATACAAACATCAAAGGGAGTACTGACTCACCAACCAAATATTTGTCATGCGATACATAAAGTTTGTCGTACCTATTAAAAATATTAAAATTTATAATTGGTTGATAGTATAATTTTTTTAGGTTTAATTACTCTGCATGTCCCCAAACTATTTGAGAATTTTTAAATATGTCCCCGAACTAAATTTTTTTTTAATTAGGTCCTCGAACTTCTAAATACTTTACAATTGGATCCCTACACTTTAAACTTTTATAATCGGATCCCTGAACTTGTAAATAATTGTAATTAGGTCCCTAAGGTATGAGACATTTTAAAAATCTTTGTTATTGTTAGTGATTAAATTTCTTTATTCTTCAAGATTAGGGTGGAATCTTAAAGGAGTTGTTTTATAGGGTATTATAATTATAGGTTATTTAATAGTTTAGGGACCTGATTACATTATTTAAAGTTTAGGGACCTGATTAAAACGTTTAAAGTGTAGGGAAATTACAATTTTAAAAGTTCGGGAATCTAATTTTAAATTTTTTTTTTTGAGGACTTCAAATAATTTATTTTTATTTAATACAGGATATTACAAATATATTTAAACTCTTTTTTATAACAATACATTACTAATGGAATAAAGTTTTTGTTTAGATTTGATTGGGTTAGAGTTCGAAGCTAGTTTTATTCGATATTGATTGAGATTCAAGGATGCAAGCGAAGGTCCAAAAAAATATAACCTGATGTGCTACATGTTGATAATATACAAAAACTACATATTTTATGAGCAAAGAAAATATATTAAAAGGAGTAGTACAATACCTACTTTAATCCATTACATCAAAATTTTTACAATCCATATCGAAGTTTAGATCCGTAAATATCATCCAAGAGAAACTTATAACAGCCCCTATATATACAATCCAAACCACTATACAAAGAGAAAGACAGAACAAACAATTATACAACAAAAGCCAGTAAACAAAGAATATACAACTCCAATTATAGTTCAATCATTCTTTCAAAAACCACCCCCATTTCTGAAGCCAAAATAACCGTAACAGTCAAGCCAAAGAAAAAGACTGCATTATGGTCATCTCTTCCACTCTTGGGCTCTACCATTGCAAGGGAACCATTCCCCTGTTCCATGGCACTAGCAGCAGAATTGTGCACCTCATGAGACTTGAAACGAATCAATAAGATTGTTGGAAGTTCCATATCGCCTGACTCTTCTTTCGAGATACGCATACGCTTATATATCTGTTGAGCAACTTCACTTAACACTAATTGGTTTTAGGCTGAAATCTAACAAAGATATCATGTGAAATAGTATCACATAGTCACGATCGATTCAAGTTGTCCAAGGCTTCAACCAACCTACACAATCAGTATTTCCACCAAAAAATAGCAGTACTTCTTTCCATAATCAGAAAAAAACACTACAATTGAAGAAAGGGTGTGCTGAACTCTGTTCATGTTCTGGCAAAACACACATTACAAATTATGCTAATCCTTGGTAATCAGACGCATAATTCCAGCTAGCAATTACACCATTCCGAAAAGGAAAATTCTCCTCCCAACTTTAACTTAATCCAATGTCAAGGCCTGCATTTGCTTAGATAAAAACATTAGGTACATCAACAGTATCTTGTTTAAATACCATACTATTCCTATACATCCATATAGACCACACAGCAGTGAACCATAACACCATCCACACCCTCTTCAGTTTTTCCCTTTTTTCGCTCGTTCCAGACCATGCTGGTTGGAGAATATACAAAAGCTACATATCTTAGTTTTTAGCAGAAGAGATGGAATTGAACAACTTATAGACCGTGGGGTTGAATACAAAGTACATTTGTTTTGAGCTAAATTTTGGTATACTTTCGATGTAAGCTTTTTTATAATGTCAATTAATTATATATTATCTTATGTATGACTAAAATAGCTATAATATGATAATTAAATACTTTTAATAATGTGAAAATTTATGATTGATTATCAATGTAAAAAACTGTTAATATATTTTAATTAAATCTTAATTTTATATATATTATGATAAAAAAGATTATAATATTGAAAAGAGTACAAGGGATACTCCAATAAAATACGTAACCAAAACAGAAAAAGATATTACATGTCAAACAACAAGATGAACAAACTAGGAACAACTAACAATACAATTTCTAGGATTTAAACACCACTCCAAAAGCAAATATGAGCCACTCTTTAATTTAGCTAGTAGGCGGTTCCATGAGGTAACCTTCATTCCAGCACTGAATAGGGATGACAATGGGTAGGGTCTGGAAAGGATACTATAATACCTGTTTCCGTACTCGCACTTGAAAAAAATACCCGTATCCGTACCCATACTCACGTGGGTAGCAACTTTAGTGTCCGTATCCGTACCCTCTGGATACCTAAATACCCATACCCGCACTCGTTACCCGCACTTTAACTAAAAAAAAGCAACAAATAACAAAAAAATCATTATAACTCAATTTAAAAAACCATCCAAAGATCTTTCAAATCTACACATAAAACATTACAAACCAAAGTATTTAACTAAGTAAAAATATCTAAAACATCCAAAACGAGTAAATATCACAATAAATATCCAAAACGACGCTGACTTGAGGAAGAATGGTGTTGGTATTAGCTCGAGAAAGAACGGCTTAAGAGCTCAACCAGAAAGAGAAAAACACTAATGAACTATCTAGGTTGGGTACTTTTAGATTAATTGTATTCTTAAAAATTTATATATAATTATAATTATAATTATATGTATTAATATAAATAAATAAATATATAAATATATATATGCGGGTGCGGGGCGGGGTGGGTACTAGAATACCCGTACCCGCACCCGCACCCATACCCATTCAAATTTGCAGGTAATTATCCATACCCGGACCCATACCCATAAAGCGGGTATTTATCCTACCCATCGTGAGTATTTTTTGCGGGTAACCAGCGGGTTGGGTCTAAATTGCCATCTAGCTGTGAGAGAAAATGAGTATTAGCATTAAAGCAAATCACCCGATTTCGAAGATCCCAAAATTTATTTATATATTGACCATTTTGATTTACGTATATATGCAATTAATCCATGCGCGGAGATGAAAGTAACAGATACTATGCATAGAAATATACTATACATATAATTCATGTGCAATTTAACTAAAGTTAACTTTGTAATTTTTTTTAAATGCTATCATGTTTTCATACTTTCATTTATATGCTCTCTTCCAATGTCCAAACTCAACCTATTAAGTTTTCCTTTTGTATCTTTCCCTTCAATTTTGTCATTTCATTTTGTATATCAAGTTTTGTTTTTTATCGAACAAAAAATTATTAATAGAATTATAAGGGATAGTCCAACCCATTACATATAACTTATTTACTTCTTCGAACATTGTAGCACACATTCCTTAGTATTTTTGTAATTAATAAAAGAAAAATAAAAACTCTCCATCTTTGCTTTGATCCATGTCTAAGAACGCATCGTCATCAAATCATTAATTCTTGAATATCCAACACTTCCTCCTTAGATATGATTTCATTTCTATGCAACCATAATGTTGATATTATTTGATTTCATCTTCATATTATTTGTACCAGACCAGAATCCATACCTCCTTATTTTGTTTTCCCTTTTGAAATCCATCATGTTGAAGGAAATGTGATTTGCAATCTTCATGTAACACCACTTCAATATCATAACTAATCAACGTTAATATCTTACCCCAACAACTTATGTGAGATCCTATAAGAGAAAAATAAATGTGTTGTCTCTTCTAAATTATTACAAAAAATACATTTGAGATCTTGCCCCGCGTTTATAAATGCTGAATATGAGGTTTATTAACATCATATGAGAATGTTTAATTAGTTAGATAAAATTGGAATCATTTTGGAAACTTTCCAAGATGAAGTATACAATTCCTCATTGGAGGTCAAGAGCTACTCGGTTAAAGGAAAGGGACTCCAACTCAAAGTTCTTTCAAGCATGCATTAACAGGAGAATAAAGCTAAATACTATAAAAGGTATCCAACTAGACGCTATATGGATTGAAGAAGTTGCAAGAGTAAAAGAAGTGTTCAATCATTTCAAGAAACTGTTTAATGGGAATAAGTGGCTGCACCCAACCTTAGAGAGAGTAGAATTATGAAAAATTACGGAGAGTGAAAACAACATGCTAACAGCTGAATTCACACTGAAGGAGATAGAAGAGGCGATTTGGAGTTGCAACAGTAACAAGAGTCCGAGCTCGGACAGGTACAATTTCACATTTATAAAAAAATTATGGACTGACCATAGATGACTTCTACAAGATGATCCATGACTTTAACCGGAACATTATACTAGCGAGAGGAAATAATGCATCCTTTCTTGTTCTGATCCCCAAAAAAGGACAACCAGTCCAATTTGGATGAACATAGGCCAATTTCACTTGTGGGGTGCAGTTATAAATTTTGACTAAGTTGCTTGTGGGAAGGTTAAGCAAACTCATGAGGTCCATTATTTTAGACAACCAGACATCATTTATGAAAGGAAGAAACATTCTAGACGATGCGATAGTTGTAAATGAGATAATCGATTTTGCCAGGAAGAAGGGTGACCCGTGTATGATGTTCAAGGTAGATTTTGAAAAGGCATATGATTCTATAAGCTGGAAGTTCTTAGACTACATGTTTCAAAGAATGAGATTCGATGGAAAATGGAGAATATAGGTAAGAGAATGCTTGGGATCAACATCACTATCTGTGCTGGTCAATGAAAGCCCAACAGAGGAATTCAGTGTATCAAAAGGGAATTTAGCAGGGAGATCCAATGGCACATTTTTTATTCATGATAATGGTTGAGGGTTAGAGTGGCTGATTCAAAATGCTGTAGACAGAGGGATATTCAAGGAATATAACATTTAGTACATGGAAGAAGAAGTAGGGTATCACATGTACAATAAGCAGATGACACCATTATGGTTAGGAAGCAGTCTTTAAGGAATGTTAAGGCTATAAAGTGTATTTTAAGGTGTTTCAAACTAGCAGTTGTGTTATGGGAATCAAGGTGAATGACAACTCACTAAGTCAAGCAGCCTTTCACATGAACGGTAAGGTGCACAACATTCCTTTCAAATTTCTAGGAATTTCAGTGGGGGTGAAATCCCAAGAGATCAGATACTTGGACACCAGTGATCAAATACTTTGCCAGACATATAGTGCTAATTAATGCAATTTTGACTTGTCTCCCTATTTATTTCCTATCATTCTACAAAGCTCCGAAAATGGTAATAAAAACGTTGACTCAAATTCATATGTGGTTCCTATGGGGGGAGTGAAGAGAGTAGGAAAATCGTTTGGGTTAGGTGGGAGGTTGTTTGTAGATCAAGGGAAGTGGCTGTTAGGGAAATGGAGGTAGAGAATGTTGACGTAAAAGGGGGGGATATGGATCGATGTGGTTAAGGTGAGATATGATTTTTCAACACAGGTTGCCAACAGTGTAGGCAGTAGGGATATGGCTAGAGTAGGTTCACAAGGGTGGAGAGATATAGGAAAATTAGGAGGAGGAGATTCACCTAAGGAGTACTGGTTATCTAGGGGGTAAATAGAAGGTGTGGAAGTGGAAAAGACATATTCTTTTGGAATGATATATGGGCAGGCGTCGAAAAATTGAGTAGCAGATTTAACAAATTATACAAAGAGTCATTGTTCAAAGAGGCTAAAATTTTTTAAATGGATGTTTAGAAGGAGGGAGTATGGTAATGGAAGTTGCCTTGGTGCAGGGATTTGTTTGTTTGGGAATTTGTGATATGTAATACTTTATTAGACTTGATAAATAATCGTATTGTGCAGCAAAACAAAGGGGATGAGTGGATTTGGTTAGGACATAACTCATGTACATACTCCCTGAAATCGGCATATCAAGTGATTACTTTGAATGCTTCACTCTTAGATAAACATTTTTACAAGTCTTTTTGGGCTAAAATTACACCTTTGAAGGTTATAGTTTTTTGTTGGAAAGCCCTGCTTGATAGGATTCCCACAGGAGCAAACTTGCAAAAACGAGCCTGGTATCGTTGTTGCTACAACTAATATGAATTGTCACTTTTGCAAATCAACAATTGAAGACACTGCTCACATCTTTATTTCATGTAACTTCTCATATTCTATATGGATGCACATTTATAATTGGGTAGAATTGGATGTGATGCTCCCGTTGGATTTGAGGGCACACTTTTTACAACGTTCAGGCTACTGAATAGACGCATTCCTAAAAAGTGTTGGTGATTGTTCTGGTATTCGATTATTTGGTCTTTATGGCTACATTGGAATGAAATTATCTTCAAAGGAAGCAAGATTGAGTTTGATAAAGTATTTGACTTAATTAGGATTAGAGCGTGGACTTGGTGTAATGACTCGATTTGGGGATGTTCTTTCTCTTTCATGGATTGGTGCATTAATCATATTTACTATTTAAAATATGGCTATAGGAAGTAGGTTGGCATAGGATTGGTGGTGGTGTTTTTTTGTTTTTTTTCTTTCTATTTTGATGTAATGAGTCAGTATACTCCTTATATCCTTCTTAATTAGTTTGTTTCCTTATAAAAAATTAGTTAGCTAAAATTAAACATTTTCTCCATATCCTTTAGTTTATTTACTTTTTTTGTACGAATTTTATCTTAAGATTAATAGATGCCTAATTACTTATATGTTTTGTATGGAAACAAAAAGAAAAACTTACTTGTGAACTTTGGAGACATTACTAATATATCATTAATTAATTTCCGGTTGAAATTGATGAATTTATGGATCATACTAATCAGTATTCTAAAGATATTAATTAAGGAAGCTAAACATAATAAGTATTTATTGAAAAATAAAATATATCACTTCTTAAAAATTTGAATGCATCAATTATCAATAAAAAAATTTTTTTCTAAGTTTCTTAACCAATGTTACTGATTAGCATTCTCCAAAATTTATTTGGATCTGTTATTCAAATACAAAAACTTATTTACACGTTTCTTTAAATTTATGGTTTTAATTTAACTTACACCCAACCCAAGCCACACTTTATCTATAGTACATACGTATACCTTTCCCCCCCCCCCCCGCCCCCCCCCCCCCAGGGGGGCCCCTCCTCACACCTCTCTTTGCCTTTTCTTGGCATATATCCAAATTGACAGTTATGACGTCATTGTTTTATTTCAGTGACCGTTTTTTTTTTTTGATCAATTTCAGTGACCGTTTTACATCAGATGATCAGAATATGTAGTTTTGCTTTTTTGTGCTTACAGAATGCGTCTAACAAAAAAAAACTAATTGTATTAAGAAAATTAGTTATATTAGTTTAATTATTTTGATTTGTATAAAAAATAAATATAGTTACTAAATCACACTTTTTAGAAGTATATCATACTCTTAGAAGTTATATCTTGAAAGTATATAATGCTTTTAGAAACACTAGCATTAAATAGGGTTGATTTACTTGACTTTTGTTTATATTTGAGTCTAAAAAAATTAGATATTTTTTTACATATATATAATTACAGAAAGAGTATGTAGTTCTATTATTGTGAGGAATTGAAAAAAAAGTATTTTTAATTCACTGTTAATATAAACTGTCATCTAATTATTTGTTATTATATTATTAAAAATACTTAACATTAATAATAAAAATAGTAAATTACTCTTTTGGTCTCTTATTTATTTTAATTTATTCAAGTTGGTTCCTCTATTTTAAAAATATTCAAGTTTGACCCTTACTTGCCAAACATTAATCAAGTTGGTTATTTCCATAAAGTTTTATCGTTAAGTTCTGGCTAAATTACTCTTTAGATCCCTCATTTGTTTTAATTTATTCAACTTAACGGTGAAATTTAAAGAAAATGACCAAATTGATTAACGTTAGGTAAGTAAAGGACCAACTTGAACATTTTTAAAATAGAGAAACTACGTTGAAAAAATTAAAACAAATAAGGGACCAAAAGAGTAATTTAACCAAATAAATATATCAAAATTTATATATATATATATATATATATATATATATATATATAAAATACTAGTATATGATTGATTAATAATATAAAAAATGTATACTAATAATCAGTTAAAATTAAATTTAATTAAATGGATAATCACAAGTTGAGAAGATACATCTTATATAAGTTATTGTTGGGTCGGCCCAAGGGTCAAACAACTAAGGCCCAAACTTTAGGCTCCAAAAAAATTTAAATATATTACAAAAAATATTTATACATCCTAGGGTCAGCCATGGCCTAGCCTACGCTATCCTTTTGTTTAAAAAAATGTTTTAAAAGATCTCGTCTTAAAGTTCGCTTCAGACCTAAATAGGTGTTAGTGTGGTCCTGGTTACCGCACACCAAATCCTGCTAAGCAATTAATTGCATGTTACATTTTAGGCTTAATTGTACTTTTGGTCTCTCAGTGTGAACACCCAATTTTGTCCGGGTTAATTAATTTGTCCGCTAAGTAATCAAAAAAAAGGAAAGAAAAATTAAGTGGGCTTTGGCCCATAATCCCATTTTTGTTTAACCCACTTAAAAGCCCTTTCTTGTTCAAAAAAAAAAAAAAAAAATAAAACGAAAATAAAAAAAAATAACAGCAGACTCAATTCAAAAATGTGATGATACGTTGGTTTTGTTTTGGTATTTCTGGAGGTCTTCTCCATCTTCTTTTTTCCTTTCTTTTGTCTTCTTTCACTTTATTTCCCCTTTTTATTAAGCAACCACAGCAATGGCAAGGACCCTGCTTCCCTGTTGCTGCACCACAAAAACACAGAGGGACAAAGCTGATATGCTCCCTCCTGAGGCACCCATTTTCCTGCATTTGTACAATTTTTCCCTCAGCAAGTTAATAGCAAATTTTGGCATTACTCCCTCATAATTTTATCTATAAATTCAGCATATCACAGAGAGCAGAGGAGAATTTTTTTCGAGCAGAACAGAGGGGGAAATCTGGGCAAAAATTTAGTAAGGAATAGAGGAAAAAAGACATACATTCGTTTCTATTTTCCTCTCCTTCTTCCTTCTCCACTCAACCTCCATTTTTGCTTTTCTTCTTCTCTGCTCTGTTACCATCTCATACCTCCAGAAGCCAGAAAAATAAAATAAAATAAAAGGAAGTGAACATTGCAGAACCTCAAGCCACCACCCAACGCTGCCCAGCCTCGCCACCGGAGCACCGCCGCGCAGCCACCGCGATCTGAGGCTCCATCCCTGCTCACCGCCGCGGCTCGCGCTCGCAGCAGACCCGCAGCACATCCGCCCCGGATCCGCCCCGCAGAGGCACCGCAACAGCCACCGCGAAGGCCTGCCGCCGTCGACCGGGACCAGCGAGCCGCCTTCTCCCTTCTTCAGCCGTTCGCCTCTCCACTGCGCGGGCCCAGCTCCACCACCCGCGACGCAGACACCGGGCCTCCATCGCCGTCCACCGGGAGCCCGGTCGCGTGACCCGTCTCCCATCGCACAGGTCCCGTCGACCTCCATCCAGCCGGCCACCGCAAGTCGTCCGCGCGACACCACCGCCCAGCCAGCCGCACCGCACGAGCCCCTCTCCCCTGGTCTCTTTCTCTCTCTCGTGATGGCTTGGGGGGAAGGCAGAAGCCTTCCCCTTTCTCTCAGCTTATCTGCCTTCCCCTTTCTCTCAGCTTAACCCCCTTTTCTCTTTCCCCTTTTATTTTCTTTTCTCTATTTTTTCCTTTTGTTCTATCTGGGCTGTGTTTGTTTATGATTGGGCTTGGCTCATGAAGTTTGTTGTGATAGAAAAAATTGTTCAAAAGTGAAAAATGGAAAAATAATAATGGCTTTCAAAGAAATTCACGCAACAATCTACGACGTTGGTGTATGAATTTTCTTTTCATCCTCAAGTGTCGCATGAATTGTAAGGGTTTATCGTATAGTTTTGCTATCTTTAATCCCGTGCAAAAGTGAATTCTTCTTTAAGTAAAATATTTTAAAAATTCGCGCGACAATTTATGACGTTGATGTATGGTCTCCCATCCTCAAGTGTCATAAGAATTGTAAAGGTTTATCGTATAGCACTGCTATCTTTAACCTTGTGCAAAAGCGAGCCAGTTTTGAAATAAAATCCTTTATCGAAATCGAATCCTTTCCCAAAAAACTAAAATCAACCAACAATCAAATTTTTTCTATTAAGAACTACGTGGCTTTGAGTTTTCCATCGCACCGGGAAATACGTAGGAGCAGAATAATGATTCTGTCAAGCCAAAATTTTATTTTTCTTCCTGTTGTGTTTATTTTTTTTTTATTTTAAAAAATGGGATAAAATAATATTTTCAAAGGTTATTAAAAATTTTGCACAATTAACTTGGGGTACCGTTCTTAGAACGGGTGACGTAGGGTGCTAACACCTTCCCTACTCATAACCGACTCCCGAACTCAAATCTCTGTCTTGTTTTTTTTAGGACCAGTTTTCCTTAGATAATTGGTTTTTCCAAAGTTTTCCCAAATAAAAATTTTGGTGGCGACTCCTCTGTTTGTTTTTTTAACCCTCTTTGTTTCGCGGCGCCCGGACGGGGCGGTCGCGACAGCTGGCGACTCCACTGGGGACGCTTATTTTGGAGAGTCAGGCCCATCATAGTTGATTGTGCAAATCTTTAATAACCTTTATTTATTTATTTTACCCCTTTTTCTTTTCTTTTTTTTTTACCGGGTACATTGTTTTGTTTTTATTTTATTTATTTATTTATTTATTTTTTCTTTCTTTTTCTCTCTAATACTTTTTTGTATATATTCTTGCAACCTTAGGATAGAAAACCATTGTGTTGTGGGTTATTTCTTCTTGCAGGTTTGGGGAGTTTTTATTTGTGTAGGATTTTATACAGGTTTGTATGCTCTCAGCACACACCGCACTATCACTTGCTTCACACACTGTTGGGCTCTATACCCGAGTCCTGGAATGCCATAGGATTAGAAGGGGTTTCAGTGGTGTTATTGTGATGCTTTTGCATCCCTGGCAGTCATTGATTCTCCCGCTCAGATTGCTACCGGTACATGGACTGCCATATTGTGACTTATTTGTCCCTGTGGTGAGGTTCATAGATCCGGGTCCTTATCTTTTTAGATGAGGGTAATCTGGGGGCCTTTTAGGAGTCTAGATCTATGCCAAGAGTTCTGCACATAAGTTGCCAATAGAAGCCGTCCGAATTAGGGTTTTAACTTCAGAAATCCCAACCATAGGATGCAACCTGTGTAGAACAAAGAAGAGCGCATTCCGCCTTTCTTTCCGCTGCATACATATTCACATCTATCATGTTTTCAAGCATATTACCCATTTCCTTTTTCATGCATTGTTGCGCCTAAGGTTAGGCTTGGATGACCAATGTCGTCCTTGACTTGAGCATTATGCTACGTTTCCATTGCACTTCGAAACGCAGTCAATTGCAAGGACAGTCATGCGCTAGTAATACATAGCGCACCCTAAGGGGTTCACGACCCTTTTATGTGTACCAGCACCCTCATTCATTCATAAAGTGCATTCATTTTTCAATTTTTGCTAATAAAAATTTCCCTTCCACAGATTAATTTGGTGAGAGGTAACCCTTTTCTTTGATAAACAAGAGATGGAAAAAGCCAGGCACACTAGCAAGAGCTCCAAGGTGATAATGAACTCGCTGGAGAACCTGAGGGAGCTAAGTCGGGCATTACCTCAAGAGAATCGAAGAAGCTTTGTCAAGAAGTATGGAGGGATTCTGGACCTTATCTTTATACCAGTTGAAACTGCCGTTTTGAGCACTCTGAGTCAGTATTGGATCCCGCAGCTCAGATGTTTTGAGTTGCCTCACATGGACATTACCCCTACCATCGAAGAATATGCTTGTCTGTTAAAGTTACCGATACAGACCGAGCCTGTCATTTATTTCCATATGGGGCAATACCTGACCGTCACCAACATAGCAGGGTTGCTGGGGCTTCCTGAAAAAGACGTCCACTTGACCGGGCACTCAAATTCGTGGGGATTGACTCGAACATTCCTTGAAAATCTCTTGAAAAGGTTGAAAGATCAACGAGATTGGGGGACTTTTGAAAGGGTATTGGCACTTGTCATCTATGGGTTGGTTTTGTTTCCATCAGCACTGGATATGATCGACCAAGCTGCACTGGACGTATTCTTCACAGTAGAAAGGAAAAGGAATCCAGTGCCCGCGATATTAGCTGAGACGTTTCTGACTTTAGATTTTTGCCAGCGCCATCAAAAGGGGAAGCTTCGATGTTGTGCACAACTGTTGCATGTATGGGTCATCACTCACATGTATGCGAAAGGCCATGTCAGCCGACATTCAGATCCACTGAGAGGCTTCCACAATATCCCAGTAAAACAACAAAGTGAACAAGAGTGGAAAAACGAGTTTGACAAAATGGATGGCAGCTCTTTCAAGTGGGTATGCCCATGGTACGAAGGTCAACAAGGGCAAGATATCATTTACAGTTGTGGCGAGTTCCCAAATGTGCCTTTAATGGGCCCGAGAGGATGCGTATCTTACACACCAACCATAGCCCTGCGACAGCTTTGCTGGACACAAACTGTACCGCGAGAAGAACAACTCGGTGGATGTTGTTTCCGATATGAGGACGGTGAAGGTACCAAGTTGTCAGCAAAAAGGGTCAGAGATGCATGGAAAAATGTGAAGATGGCAGGGAGAGCCGAATTAGGCAGGCCGATCCTAATCATTGTCTCAGAGTATGAAACATGGAGAAAAGCAAGGAAGGTTCCCATCAGCACTCCGAAAAGGGATCAGAAAGACGAAGATCATTCTCTTTTGGTGACTCAGATGGCAGAAAAATTAAAGATCATGGAGGCACAAATGAAAGCGGTGGAGCAAGAAAAACAAGATGCTGAGCTGAAGGCAGTCACCAATCAAAGGCGGTACGAGAAGTTGGCAAGAGAAAATGAGCATTTAAAAAACATGTGCGCCGACATCACCACAACCTCAGGTGTCAAAAGAACGACAGATAAGGTTCCAGCGAGCCTCATGGCCAGAATCCAGAAACTTGAAGGGAAAATGTTGACTTTGACAAAGGATAAGCTTCAACTAAAGGAAGAGGCACGCCAGTTAAAAGACGAAGTTAATCGGCGAGATGAGAGAGGAAAGGCATTAGAGGCGGAAATTAATCGGCAAAGGGAGGCCAATGACGATTTAAAAAACCAGATCTGTACACACAACAAGGTGGAGGCTGGATTGGTACAGAAGGTCGAGGACCTGAATGCCTTGCTGTTCGAAATCAAACAAAGTTGCGACCTAGGGTGGACGTCAGCCAAACATTATCATGACCAGGTGACGCGAGCGGTGAATGCCATGAAATGGTGGAGGGGAGAAGCCGAAGAGCGAGGATTGGATGTCGACATCTGGAGGAAGAGGTATATAAGTATGGCTAATGAGCTAAGTCATTGCATCCCGACCTTTGTTCAACGCTTTGAGAAGGCTAACAAGCGGATTCGCGTGAACCCTATGCTACGTCTCCCTCCGGAGTTAGAAGATTTCATGCAGATGTGTGATGGGCTCACCCGGGGCCTAAAAAGGAAAAGATCAAAGTTGTTGACTTTAGGATAAAAGTGTTGTTGAGAATTTATGTTTTGATGTTATTTCGATCTATGTACTACCCTTGGAGGTTTCAATGAAATGAAGTGCATTTTCTCGCCTTTACTTTCTCTCGCTCTCCATCTCTTATACTTGATTCGTGACAACGCCTATCGTGGAGCGTAATCTCCCTTTAGTATGTTGCTAACTACGTCCTTGCCTTATAGGAGTTATCCTTCTGTGTAAAGTGTAGTCGTTACTTCCTCGACTCGGAATCAACAATGCTAGTGTGCCTAAGACGACATCTATTGTGGAGAGAATCCTCTCCCCTAGATTTGTTGTCAACCCCACGCCGTCTTATGGGCGAAATGCCCTCTGAATGGAGTGGAGGGACCATCTCTTGTCAATCATTGGGGCGTTAACTCTCTGAAAAAAATAAGATTTAATAATTTCAAGCATCTCGAAAGGGTTAATACGTTTTCTGTGTTTTCTTATCCCTTTTTGTTTTATTCATTTTCTTTTTCGTTGTTGTAATTAAACAGTGATCTTTTGAACCATTGCTCCGCGACACCCTTACCGCACTCGTTCGCAAGCTAAAGTTATGGCTGACCTAGAACAAACCCAAGAGATGAGAGAAGAGGTAGACCAACTCAAGGAACAGATGGCAAAGATGTTGGAATTGCTGCAAGCGATGCAAAAGGAGAAAAGCACAGATGAGAACCCTTCGGCCTCGAATGAAGAGCATCCGGCTACCCCTCTTCTCCCACCTGGGTTCACTCAGGTTCCTATGCAAATGCAAGGATTCAACCAACAAGGAGTCATGGTGCCTTTCGCCATTTATCCAAACAACCAGACTCATTCCTCAGCTGCCAATCATCATGAGTCTACTATAATGAACCATCCTCCATACGGTCTTCCTCCAGGTTATGTGCCGCCAACTGCTACTGGCCCACAGGACAGTAACCCTAACCACCAAGACACTGCCCAAGTCCCTCAAAATTCTGTCCTCACATTCCCAACACAGGGGGTCCCTCCGCCACAAACCATTAACCCTCCGGAAGGTAGTACCCCGGCAGTGATACCTTCTCCTAATCCAAAGCTCCCACCATACACCCTGCATTTTGGACCCAATGGGGCTCAAGCGGCACCA
Source organism: Ammopiptanthus mongolicus (assembly GCA_039655645.1). NCBI lineage: Eukaryota > Viridiplantae > Streptophyta > Magnoliopsida > Fabales > Fabaceae > Ammopiptanthus > Ammopiptanthus mongolicus. The sequence goes on from CM077345.1 coordinate 16,017,758, forward strand.
AACTTCACATCCGCCTACATGCCACAGTACCTTCCCCAGAACATGTACGGTGAAGCCCATGTGGATCGGTCAGGCGAGAACCCCCGATCTAGGGAAAAGTTGGAGACACTAGAGGAAAGATTAAGGGTCATTGAAGGAGCAAGTAGTTATGGCCTCAGAGATGCCTCGGAGCTTTGCCTTGTGCCCAATGTCTTAATCCCACCGAAGTTCAAGGTCCCGGATTTCGACAAATACAGGGGAACCACTTGTCCCAAGAATCACTTAACCATGTATGTCCGAAAGATGGCATCATACGCGCACGATGATAAGTTGCTGATTCACTTCTTTCAGGACAGTTTGTCTGGGGCAGCTTCGAGTTGGTACACGCACCTGGAGAGGGCACATATTCGATCTTTCAGGGATTTGGCCGATGCCTTCCTGAAGCAATACAAGTACAATGTTGACATGGCACCTGATCGGATGCAACTGCAAAATATGTCTAAAAGAGACACAGAAACTTTCAAGGAATACGCGCAGCGTTGGAGGGAAGTGGCAGCCCAGGTAGAGCCCCCGTTGGCAGAAAAAGAGATCGTTGCGATGTTTATTGACACACTTCAGTCGCCCTTTTATGATAGGATGATTGGTAGTGTATCGTCAAATTTCTCAGATATGGTCGTTATCGGTGAGAGGATTGAAGGTGGAATGAGGAATGGCAAGATTGTCGAGACTTCAGTTGGGGCACCTGGCCCGAAGAAGCCCCCGTTTGTAAAGAAGAAGGAAGGAGAAGCACATGCCGTGACTTTTGACCAGAATAAGTCTGGCCAGTGGAGACCAAACTTGATGCCTGTCCACCCTCAGCAATATTTCCAAACCCAGTATTACCCACAAACTCCGTACCACCAAACTAACCATCCATATATTGCCGCCACCTCACAATTTCCACACCCCCAACCTCAGCATCCAATGACACCTTACCGGCCATCATACCCTACCCATCACCAAACACTTCCCGCCATACCATCCCAAACAGTTCAACCACCACATCACAACCCAAACACAAACCAGAGAAGGCCACCTCATGACCTGGAAAGAAAACCTGTACATTTTGACCCGATACCCATGACCTACACCGAGCTGCTACGCCAACTCGTGAAAAGCTCTATGCTAGCTCCTATCCCAACAAAACCAATGGAACCCCCGTATCCAAAGTGGTTTGACCCGAATACTAAATGTGACTATCACTCAGGGGCATCAGGTCATTCCACCGAAAATTGTAGAGCTTTGAAACTTAAGGTGCAAGAGCTGATTAACGCCAAGTGGTTGAGCTTCGAGCAGCCTAATGTGGGGCAAGATCCTCTACCAAATCATGGGGGTCCTGACGTCAACGCCATAGAGGACTCCATGGAGTATACTCTCATCAGTCAAGTCTCCAAGGTCAAGACCCCCATGATGCAAGCCTCGATTGAGGAGGAAAGTGACCTTGACAAAGGCTTAGGATGTGACTTTCATGGGGAGGAAGGTCATGCAATTGAAGATTGTGCAGAGTTCAAACAGGTTGTACAACGGTTTTTAGATATGAAGATGATCCTGATTGGTTGCCAGTTGGATGAGGGAGGCATAAATGTGGTTTCTGAGTCTACAGTCTCCCCGATGCAGGTCAATGTAACTCCTTTGACCATCCGGGTCGATCCTCGGCCAGTTGTTGAAGCAATCGTTCCAAAACCGCTGGTGATATACTATACCAAAGAGGTACCATCTCCGACTTCAAGTGGGCCGAGGCCACTCGTCATCCAAGTTCCGCGTCCTTTTCCTTACAAGGACACCAAAGCAGTACCATGGAAATATGACGTGCAGGTTCAACCACAATATTCTGAAGATACCACTGTAGTCACCAATGTCTCGGGAGTCGGCGGGATGACTCGAAGCGGTCGTGTTTATACCCCGGAGGCGTTGCGAAAAGAAGATACAGAAAAGGAAGGAGGAAGTTGCAAGGGAAAAGGAAAAGAAACTCTTGTTGAGGAGGGCGCAAGAGGGAATGGATACAAAAAAGAAGTATCCGATGAAGAAGTCTCCGAATTTCTGAAGTTCATCAAACAAAGTGAATACAGGGTGGTGGACCAGTTGAATCGAACTCCGGCCAAAATATCTCTTTTGTCTCTGCTCATGAACTCTGAACCACATAGAAAGGTGTTGATGAAGGTTTTGAATCAAGCTCATGTTTCTCATGACATCACTGTTGATAAGTTTGATAACATAGTGGGCAACATCATCGCCGATAATTATGTAACCTTCACCGACGATGAAATACCTGTTGAGGGAATGGGGCATAACAAGGCGTTGCTTATCTCCGTGAAGTGTCAGGATCATATTATGGGCTAGAGTGCTCATTGACAATGGATCTTCTTTGAATGTGATGCCAAGGTCGACCTTGTCTAAGCTGCCTTTCGATGGGACCCACATGAAGCCGAGCTCAATGATAGTAAGAGCATTTGACGGCACGCGAAGAGAGGTCATTGGTGAGATCGAATTACCTATTCAGGTTGGTCCTTGTACCTTTGAGGTCCTTTTTCAAGTAATGGATATCACACCGACCTACAGCTGCCTCCTTGGGAGACCTTGGATCCATTCTTCTGGAGCTGTACCCTCCACGCTGCACCAAAAGGTGAAGTTCATCATTGATAATAAATTGGTAATTATTTCTGGAGAAGAAGACATGCTGGTGAGCAAACCAACAACGACCCCATACATTGAGGCAGCAGAAGAAGCCCTTGAGACCGCTTTCCAATCACTGGAGATTGCCAATACTACTTACGTAAGAGAGGGGGCTTTGCTTTCAAAACCGCGACCGTCAAAAGCATCTGTCATGATGGTGAGGGTTATGCTTAAAAGAGGATATCGACCTGAGAACGGATTGGGAAAAAGCAACCAAGGGGTTCCCAACATCATAATGCTTACTGAAAACAAGGATAGGTTTGGGTTAGGATACAAACCCACCAAGGCGGATAAAAGGAGAGTTCTAGAACAGAGGAAAGAGAAGAGGCTTGCTCGTTTGGGAAATCGTGAGTACGAGGCTGAAAGGGTTCCTATCTGTGACATACGACAAAGCTTCCGCAGTGCAGGGTTCGTGTTCCTTGACCAAGTAGCAGCCCTTGGAGATGATGATTCCGCCAATCACAGTGTTAATCTTGTTTATCCATGCTCTCCTGATACAGAGCTCAGCAATTGGGAGACCATTGAGTTCCCGAGGACCATAGAATCTTTGTCAAAGTAATTCTGTAATGCTTATCCTTTAGCTCTGCCCAAGGCTTTAGGATGTCTTTTGTACTGGGCTTACTTGTTCCTATTTCAGTATTAACTTATCAATAAATGCATGCATTCGGTCCTTTTTTATTCTTCCGCCCTTTGTTGTTTTGTTTCCCTAATAATTATCAATAACACAGTTTTCGCCTTTTCCCCTTTATTTATTCACCTTTCCCTGATAATCATCAAAATGCAGATCTAAAAGTGACTCTCTTGAAAATGACAGTGTTAGTGTTCCCGCATACAATTTCGATTATCCCATTAATCATGCTAACGAGGATATTGATGATAGCGAAGAAATTCCCCTTGAGCTAATGAGATTAGTAGAACAGGAAACCAAAGAAATTCGACCCCATGAAGAGCCGACTGAGGTGATCAACTTGGGAACAGAATACGATAAAAAAGAGGTCAAGATTGGTATTTCCCTGAAAGAAAGTGAGCGACACAGACTGGTCAAGTTGCTACTTGATTTTAAAGATATTTTTGCATGGTCGTACCAGGACATGCCGGGGTTAGACCCTAGCATAGTAGAGCACAAGTTACCTTTAAAACCAATGGATTAAAATTACACAATTATAATAAATGAAGGATCAACACTGCAATTAGGCCTACATTTTATTCAAATTTATATCGTAGCGGTTTGTTAATTTGTGCACTTTCATATTACAAATATAACTTTGCAATGGGATGAGTAAAGAAGTTCCTATGAAAGTAATAAGGACTTTTTTGGTACAAAAGGTGAAAAGGACTTTATTCTTGCTTTTGAATTACTTTAATATGCATCTCAACTTATTCAAAATCATGGTAGATTATTTTCAAAACAGTAATACTCTTTCCATTTTAACAGTATAAAACTTAACTATCAAATAAATATTATTATCATTTTAAACGAATAATTACATATCATTTTTTATAATTTATTATATAAAAATAATTTTTTACACAATCCAAATAAAATAAATTATAATAAAATCGACAAATTCAAATATAAAACTGATTCTATATATATAATCGATTATAACAATACATTATACATATAACCTATTATTCAAATAAGCAATTTTTCTGCGTTAATCCAAACACACATTTTGTTTGTAAAATAATCTAATTATGATACAAATTTATAGCTAGATTAATTGTAGAGATTTAAGTTTTGGGGAAGTAGATTAAAAACAGAAAAAGAAGCTATTCTGTTTCTAATTTTCAGCTGTTTTCAGGAAATCCCAAGCCTTCAACAATACTCTCCCAGTCCTATATATACAAAACAAATAAGTATTTTTTCTTGGTCCTATTTATAAGAAACTTTAATCCATTTTTAAATGTATTTAATGTTAAATTTCAATTATACTCTTATTTATTATGAGAGAATATTAGAAGTAATTAAGTAAGTGAATTAGGAGTAATTAATATAATAACATTTATGAAATAAAATTTAAATTTATAGGAGCGTTAATTAAATGAAATCAATAGATTCCAATGCATTTTCTTGATCTTGATGATTTTGTTAAATGTTTCTTATATATAGGACCGGAGGGTATATTATGATACGAGTTTCATTTATTTTTCTTCTTAAAACTCTTCTACCTACGTTTCTACCCTTCAATAATTTTATCAAATATTATTAATCTAAATAAATAATTTCATACCTTTTTTATATTATGTAAAAAAAATTATATCATCCAAACAAAATAAATTATCTTAAAATCGTTTTTCAACAAATACATACATAAAATAGATCATATTATAATCGATTATAACAATAATCAATTATACCTATAATTTTTTTTGAAATGATATATTTTTTACAGTTATCCCAAACACACACTTAAACATCTCTAGACAGCATTATATTTAAAAAAATAATAAGTAAAATAAAAGTTGCTTATTAGAAATTAATCCCGGGTTGGAAATTTTATTCAATCCTAAAGCCCTGAACCCTATTTTTGTCTAAGAATGTATATTCTGAAATCGAATCAGCTATAAAATACTTTTCACCTAAACATCATTGGGTGTTTATAAATCATTGCAATTATAGGTACAAATCATACGTATGTTAGCTCATCCAAAAACAAAATGATCATTTTAAAGGCTCAAGTAATTAATTAAGAATTAAATTTGTTATATTATCCTATAACATACGTTCCAATAATTTTTCTAATATTAATAATATTAAATAAATAAAATAAATATATATGATTAACATCTTAAAAATATAAAAAACATGTAACATTTTCTTAGGAGTATTTGTTAGGATGAATTAATGAAGAATATAGAATCATTCACTCATTAATTAACATAACCCTAGTAGCTTAGAAAGACTTCAAATAAATTAGGGTCTTGCTAACGAGTTCCCTAGGGACATTGGTTAAGGAATCAACAAAAGGAAAGTTTGTATTGAGAGATTAAGTGTAACACTTTTTAATATATTAAATAAATCATTTTCCCATGCAAAATTTCTTTTCTTAATTCCTTAAACAATATGCTCTAAGGGCACTCATTAGCATTATCCAATAAATAAATAAAGCATCCAAAACAATCTTTATTATACAATTTAATTCATGTTTATAAACTTTCATTCTATTTGTGAGATTCCACACCAAACACATGCAACAAGGACTAATTAGGCATCACCCTCATGAATTCTTGATCAAGGAAGAATTAATGCATGCATTGCATTCATTAAGAGGTTACACCTACACATACAACCCTCCAATTAATAATATATGCTAATATGGCAGGAAAGATATTTGTATCTGGCAACACTTTTGCTCTATGTGAGAGCTTAGAATCCAAGTTGCCATCACAGAGAAACATAAAATTTCAGTCAATGTCTGCAAATTACCAATAACTTCTATATATACTTACATATTCATAGAGCTAGCTAGCTCCAAGCCACGGGCAGCAAATGTGTTCCTGACACTAGTGATTTCCCTTTATCTAATCCACACTCAAAACTTGATCCCTTTAGATGGGACAAGAGAAAGGACTTAACATTACTCGTAAGCACAGAAAATTGGCAATTTTTATCACTCTAATTACAACCTGAAGAAAATGAGGCAGCAAGCTTGCATCTGCATACAAACGCAATTATGTGCCTCATGAAGATAGACTAGAATTGCTATTTTGCTAGAATTTATTATATTAATGGAGTGAAAACTAGAAAGCTAAACTATAGATATGTAATATATAAAGTTAAATATAATTAAAATACTCAGTGTTTATAATTATGATGAAGAGACACCAACACCAAGAAAATCAATGAAAGGAACTTCTTTTTGCTCAATATTAGGCTCATCATCTGCTTGTTCTTTTTCTGTAGACGCCCTCAACTTTGTGAGTGTGGATGAGTTATCACAGAAACTCATCAAGTCCCTCTTTATCCTTCCATCATGATCAGAAGAACCAAGGAATCCAAAAGGACTTGGAACAACCCTCTTGTAGTTTGGAAAAGAGAATGTACTAGAGGAACCTCGAAAGCTACCAAAGGATGTAGTAGGATTTGGATAAATTCTGTAAAGAAATCTATCTGAACTTTTTGAGCACTCTGAGAGGTAAACATTAGAGCAATTATTAGAACTATCGAAATAAAGATCTCTCCCTCCTTTTCTAAATGAATCAGCTACAAGATTACTGGTTGTAGTGTTGGTTGGCACAGATGATGCGAAATTCCAAGTGGCTAGAGAACTAGAGGGAGTATCAGCAAGTATATTCCTATCTTTATCAAGGTTTCGAAAGTCAAAGAATCTTGCATTCTCTAAGCCAATCCTTGAGCTAAACAATAGGTCTTGAGATTTTGGTCTTTTTTCAAGCTGGAAGTTATTATTGGAGGAATTAGAAGTGTTGGAATCATTGTACATGACGTCTTGGAAACTTCTCTTCCCACATAACTTAGATCGTTCCCTTTGCTTTCTTGCCATTATGACATGCCAGTGATTCTTCACAGCATTATCAGTTCGACCAGGGAAAAGCCTTGCTATGAGTGCCCACTTATTCCCATGAATACGGTGAGCTGCAAGTAGCCTCTCTTCTTCATCTTCTGTGAATGGCTTTCTGTTAATTCTTGGGTCAAGTTGATTGAACCACCTTAATCTGCAACTTTTCCCTACAAAAAACAAAAGAAAATTTCATTATATATTCAGAATATGAACATATGACTAATTAGTTAATTAATCAGAGGCATGACTAGCTCTTATCATCTTACGTGTTATATAGATCCATAATGGAAGAAATATATGTTTAAATATATATATATATATATATATATATATATATATATATCTCCGAAATAGATAACATGCATTTTTTTATGAAAATATATGCAAATAGTTAATTAAGCTTAATCGCCTAAACAAAATATCAGTTTTCATTAACTTTCTCAATAAAAATTCTCTAGCTCCTCTCTTAGTGTCAAGTTAGCTCCCAACAATATTAATAAATCAAGCTACTATTCCATTAAGATTTTTAATGAGGAAAAATATAATTCATCTTCATTATGTCAAATTTAAATATATGTCATCTGTAAGAAAATCTTGCTCAAAAATACCAAAAAAAATTCATATATATATATGTATACCTGATCTTCCTTGGAGCTTCTCAGCAATTGAATTCCAATTCTGAGCACCATATTGTTCAACAAGTTGCCGGAGCTTTTCATCCTCAGCGGGTCTCCAGTGACCACGGGGACAAGCCTTGGTGTCCTCGCCTGCTGAAGAATCTTCCATGGAAGAAAGGTACCGGTTCTGTTGATGGAGCTGCAGGCTCAGGTGGTTATTGATATTTTGCTGCAACAAATCTTGAACATCAAGCACACCAGGGAGAAGTCCAGAACAAGATATATAAGATAGTGGAAGGGAGGGGTTGGTTTAGGGTTATGGATGGGAAGTCACTTTTGTTGTCTTCACACGACTAATTGTGCCCTATGTACATGTACATAAATAAATAGACCTTATGTCATTGGCACTAATTGGACTTCATTATATATCTCAAATTTCTCTTTACTTTCAGCAAGAAATTATAAAACAAAGAAAACAATCCTCTTTACTATTACCATTCGTTTTCAAATTCCCCCAATTATTATATAAACCATAGCACCACGTTAGTTATCAATTTCATTTGTTTGGTTACCGTATAGTTTTTATTAAAGGGACATCTCTCCTTGATCAAATTAGACTGGTTGATTTCCCACATCAGATAATTGTGACCTTAACAAAATGAAGCAGTTTCTAAGCAATATCGATAAAGTTGTTGGTGAATTACGAAACTTAATATATTATATAATATATGCACAATAAAATCCTTCCAAATTTTTGGACAAAGAAAAACCCTTCCAAAATTTTTCTTTCCATATGGTGGCACAATAATTTTTGGACAATATGTGATGTGTATACCTTTTTCCTTGTGTGTTGCACACGATAAGTATCACATTTTTGTATTTATCTCAAAAATATTGCCTTGTATTGATGTAATTAATATGTTAATTAATTTTGTAGTCATGCTAAGAAAAATCAATTTTGTAATTGAAACGATGGGTAAAAGAACCTTAGTAATTGGAGGATAATTCACCTATATTTTCATAGAAATGAATGAATTTTCCATCAATTGAACTTCTCCCCTTTTGGCTCATCCGGCTTTTAACTCGAAGAACTCGTGTAGAAGATGAAAATTAACCAATCATATATTAATTAGTTAATGCAAAAGACAGCTGGATAAACCCAAAGTGATCATACCCTAAATTGGAAACATGGTATTTTTGGTGAGCTTTAAAGACATCCCACATGCACCCAATATCTTCAGCTAGTTAGCGTTAAGAGCAATATGCTTACAATATTCATCACCTTGTCAAAAATGCAATGAGGAATGAGCATCAACTAGGATCATATTAATATGTTCTACCGAGTACAATGACAATCAAAATCAGTTGCATCTGACTCTGGTCAACAAATTAGAACTTACAATATTGTACTTGGCTCAATGGATAGAGATTGAAGTATTATGTTTAATTGCTTATAAGAGTTCGTTTTGTTAGCAATTTTTTCTTGATATACAAACTATGATATCACTATACAGGCCCTTTGATTTTTTTCAGATTGGTCTACTCACCTAGTAGCATGTCTGAGAATGTGTAGGGGTCACTCTTTAACACTTTTTTTTTTTCAAATGGGTTTGAGTATTTCTTGTGCTGGTTGAATAAATTTTTGCTTATAAAAAAAGTAAACAAAGATGGAGCTAAGGGGTTGGTGGGGCCAAGGCTCCCCAAGCTCAAATGAGTCAAAACACATATCTTTAAAATAATTAAAAAAAAAAAAATCTAATTGATACTTAACTCCTCTAGAATGTATTGGGTTGAGTTTTTCCCCAAAACTATATGTATAAGGGTCGGAGTATTCCTTATACTCTATTTTAATATTAATATATATATATATATATATATATATATATATATATATATTTTACTTATAAAAAAACATAATTGTTACCCCCTAACATATAATTTCCAGCTCCACCCTTACTGTAAGCCATTTTCTTGGTAAAAGGGTTATTATAAGTAATTTTTTATCAGACATATGTAATGTGCCCTTCACCTAAAAATAAGGTAATAAATTAATGGCTAAAATATATTTTCGGTCCCTTATCTTTATTTTAGGTTTCATTTTGGTCCTTTTTTTTATTTTTTGTTCCACAATGGTCCCTTATTTTGTAAAGTTATATCAATGTGGTCCCTTTTTTTGTTCCGACATAGTCTCTCTTTTATTTTTTTATTCCAAAATGGTCCCTTATTTTATAAAAGTTATATCATTGTGATCCTCTCTGTACCACAATTTAAATGAAAAAGACTACATTAAAACCTAAAATAAAGATAAGGGATCAATTCGAAACAAAAAATAAAAAAAAACCAAAATAAAACCTAAAATAAAGATAAAGATCAAAAATATAATTTAACCTAAATTAATTGTGCAAAATGATACTGCGAACCTAATAACCTCACGAGGGAATGATCACCCCAGTTGTGTGGGCCCTATCTAAAACCGAAAAAAAAAAAACTTTCTAGTTATAATTAACAACTATGAAGTGACAATTAATAGTGTAAACGCTCGCCCTATATAAACTTTGGGACCTCATGAATTTCGTATGTCCGTATAAAAATGTTGAAGGTCTGTGGTCTAAATAAAGTTAGGGTTTAATATTGAAAATTGGATGTGCTGTATCGCTGGTACCAATTTGGGGTAGCGTATTGCTTATGCTCTTTTCTAGTATTGCAGGACGTAAAAAAACATTCCCTTTTACCTTGTCCAAGAATTCTCTTTTCGAGTTGGTAAAAGCAAGTTTTTCATTGTTGTCTTAACTCTTAAAAACTAACAAATTTTTTTTTGACTGAAAAACTAACCACAAATTAACTTCTTATACCCTCAATAAACTTGACTTTATACGAGTAAATTAAATCTTTTACCATTATAATTTGCCCTAAACGAGAATAATTAAGTTGACAGTTTGGTTCTCTCAAAAAAAAAAAAAAAGTTGGCAGATTGACACCCATTTTGACGTATTAATTCTCTTTCCGGGCCTTCTCAGGTGTAGCCACTAGCCATAAATGGAAACAATATAATTTGTTTTCTTTGGTTCCTGAAAATTAAGATTTAAGTCTAAAACACTTTTTTTATAAAACAAAAGTATTATAAAACGAATATTTAAAGGATACCCGAATTCGTATGAAAAAAAAAAAAACATAAGAAAGAAACCTACCGATTCTATCAGTATGACTATTACATTATATAAAAAACCCAAAAAAAGAAGCCAAACAGCTCGTCCAAGCAATCACGTAAAAAGGACCCATTCTTATGAAATCTAAGAGCAAGCCCCTGACTTGAAAAGATAGGTACTTCAACTAAACCAAATAAAAGTTGCCGTCAACCATTCTCACTAGCCCCTATTTTCCACTACAAAAAACAGATCAAGTACAAATGAAGGAAGTATTATATGAGCATCAAAGCCAGCATATAATTCTTTTAGCTACCAAACCATAACATAGCCCTGTAAAGCTGATGACACATTAAAAACAGATCATCAAAGCAAAAACTGGCCTAAGAAAGGAGGCTAAGATTTGTTGGCGCCATGCAAAAACAGGGAGTGAGAAAATGAAGCTTTAAGACCTGTGATATCTAAAGATCAAAAGGAAAACTATACAGCAACCAAACCATTAGTAAAAACAGATAAACATAGAAACCAGAATCAGTAAAAAAGATATGAGAAGAAAAAAAAAACCCTATTAATCAGAACTTATAAAGAGTACTACCCATCACCTGAGGAACAAAATTTACCCAGTTGAGGCTAGTTTCATGCACTCCAAAGGACATACACACCGGTCGGCAAAAGAGAAAGCCCCTCCTACCTTAATTTTGATCCAGTGCCATGATCTATAAATTCTAAAATACTTATAATAGATTATGGTCGGACTGATAAATAATAATCCCTCCATCTCATTAATTTACTTGTCTTATTTGATTATGCAAAAATCTTAAGAAAATGATTAAGTTTACTAATTTTTATAATAAAATGACATTCTTTGACTAAAGTACCCCTATTTAAATTGTGTGGTTGGATAGCTGTAATTACTCACCAACCATTACACTCCTTGGTAAAAAAACTCATTAATATAGATTGGTTGAGATAGAAGGGATATTTTTGGAAAAGAAAAGTAATTAATACTTCTTGATTTTCTAAAGGGACAAGTAATTTGAGACAATGCCATATTCCAAATGGGACAAGTAAATGAGACGCAAGGAGTAGAATTTAATTGTTATGCACTGTTAAGGCAAAAAAAATTTACACTGTCAATTTATCATAAATTATCTAATCAGTAATAAAATTGTTTGACTCTAATCTTAACTTGGGGTGTTCATATCCAAACCAATCCAATAAAAAATCGAAAACCGATCCAAAATATTGAAAACCGATCAAATCCGATTTTTATTGGATCTTTTTGACCATATTTTGTGAAAACCTATCGGTTCGGTTCGGTTTTCGATTTCTAATTTTGAAACCGATCCATCTGAACCGAACCGCATATATATAAATTTTAATACTTATTTAATCTATTATTAGTATGTGATGTCATATTAGACTATTATTTGTTGATTTTTGTTTTCCTAATAACACTTATTAGTTTGATGTGATGTAATTTCTACTACTTTTAATGTTCCAAATGTAAAATTCATACTTTTTAGTTTCTAATGTTTTAATTTTTAGTATGTTAAATGTTATCCGTTGATGTTATTTGGATTTACTTTTTTTTAATTATTTTGTTGTAAAAACCGAACCATTTAATCCAAATATCCAATTCGCTTTTAATCGGATTTGATTGGTTCAAATTTGATATACGAATCAATTTAATCCAAACCGAACCGTAACTTATTTTTATTTTTGGATCCAATAATTTTTTGGCTCAAAACCGATTCAACCAATTCGCGAACACCCCTAATCATAACTGCCTTAAAAGTCATTCATACCATGATTTGTAATTAGTTGTTAGTCTAAAAAACTTTACACTAATAATACATGACAATTAAACTCTAAATAATAATCGTTTCAAATCCAAATAGCTATCTTGTAGAAAATTAATCTGCATCTGATGTAAGAATGTTAGGCACAAACGTTATGATGGCAAAATACACGAGGTTAACTAATTTGGGGAATATTTTACTTTGTTTATAGGTAAAATTAATTGGTGAATTCTTTGATACTCTTAACAAAAAGGTAAAAGTTATCTTGATCAATCAGAATGTATCATTTCAATTAAATGGGTTAGGTTAATGGATCATGTTAAATGATTCTTATCATCTGATTGGATCACCTAAACAAGATAAAATTAATTTATACGGGAATATCAGAGAATTCACCAAATAAATTTTATTAAAAAAGTAAAGGAGTACTCTACTCAGTTCTAACAATAAGATACTGCAAACCCGGTAAACACACGAGGGAATGATCATCCTAATTTTAATGCAAATTTTTTTTTATCAATATTTTAATGCAAATTTGTTTGTTCTTACTAGTCATTTTGATGGGCATGAGAGAAGCCGAGAGATGTCAGAATCAGTTCTAATCTTAAGGATTAATTCAAATTCCGTGTAAGTATTGCATCAAGAAAAGTACTTCCAAACCGACTGCCCTTGTTTTCCATTCTTCAATTCCATGCGGATGGCAAGTCAAATAAAACATTGAAACATATAATGAAGTAAATATTATTCTAACATGTTTCTTTACCGATTGAGATTGCATACCCCACGAAATCAAACACTTATCTTCCCATCAAAATATATGAGTACAGTTTGTCCATAAACATCAACATAATCGATGATCAATCTAACAGTAAAATTACCTTACAGTTCACTGGATATTAAATAGTTATCTAATTGTAATTGGTGGATCTAACCATTCAACAGCTGAATCGCATCTCAAACCCAAGATCGTCTCTAGAAATTTTGGGACCTTAGGCAAAACTATTAGAGAGACTTAATATAATGTAAATTATTAATTCTCATAATATTCTTCTGACCTTTTAAGCTGCGAAATCATTTATCAAAGTTTATAATCTAGTAATTCTAACATTTTACTTTCATTAAATAATATGACTAATCCAAATACTCTTTCTTATAACATTGTTGATAAAAGATAGGATTGAAGCAATTTTGATTTTAAAACTTCGTTCAGCAGTAGCAACTTTTACAGGTATTGTTAGTAATATTCTATAAGCAATGCATACGTTTGGAAAAGAAACTAATCTTTTGATATAATGTAATATTTCTATTAGAGTATTAAATTTTTTTTTTTGACAAAAGCAATATTAATTTCTTTTGTTAACACTTCTCTCAATACTTTCAATTCTAAAAATAAATCAAGATCATCAATATCAGAATATTCAGTAAATCTTAAACTTTTTTCAAGATTAATACAATTTTTTGCAATTCATCATCATCATCATCTAAAGTTTTAAAATTTTTGGATTCAAATAAAAAAATCAAAAGTAGTTTCATATTGTAAAAATTGTTCAAATCGGGTCTCAATAAAATAAATAGATTGATCTAATATGTATAGAAAATATTTAATACTAAAAGAATCTTGAGTTATTATTAACACTTTCATCAAATTATATTCAATATATATTGGGCTTCTATATATTTTTCTATCCATTAAATTATCAATAACCAATGAGTGGAAGAAGGTGGAGCCTAAGGCAATTGCCTTAGTTGCCTTATCATCCCCAAGGCCTTGCTCAAACCAAATTGTCTTCCATCTCAATAATTCAACTTTATAAACTTACAAAAAAAAAAAAAAAAAAACATTCAACTTTATGGAGCAACCACAATGTGTAGCTTAGTTTGTAACTTAAATTTCAAGTGTGCAAAATTTACTTGCATATAATAGTTTGAATCCCAAACAAATGATTGGCGGTTAGTTCAACGCCCAAAAGGTGTGAAGACACCTACTTTTATTATTTTTTTTAAACAAAAAAATATTGGGGCTATATATGGAACCATGAACCTTCATGTTTAGGGGTGTTAACGGGTTAGTTTGATTCAGGTTTAGGATAAAATAAAATCAGAATCGATCATTTTTAATTGGTTTAGTTTGGTTCGGATTTAGAAACTTTTTTAGCCAATTCGAACCAAACCAATCCGATCTTAAATCCGATTGGTTCATTTTGTTCTGATCATCGAGTTAAGATAAAAAAAAAATTATTATATATTTTCGAATTTTAATCCTTACACTAACTTTTTTTTAAATAAAATTTTGAATATTATATTACTACTAGGTAAAAAGGTTTCTTATTGTTCAAAAAATAGTTGATAGGGTGATTGAGTTAGTTCGGGTTAAAAAAAGATAAATCGGAGCTAGAATCGAACCAATTATAATTGGTTTGGCTAAGGTTTGCAATGAAATGAACTGATTAACCAAACCAATCTGAACAATTTAATTGGTTTGGTTTGGATTATTGGATTTATCGGATAAATCTGATCCAATGAACACCCCTATCCACTCTATAGGTGTTGTTGTCCATGAAAATGTTCGAAATGGAAGGATTAAATAGGGATTTGTAAATTGGCTAGCTAGCTTGTTGAATCGAATAAAAAACTATTTTTCTTTAATTGATGGGAGGATGAAAAAATTGAGAATTTTAAGATTTAAGGACTAAATTGATAAAATTTGTTTATGAAGGTTAAAATTGATAAATATATAGTTTATTATTTGAGGCCCAAAAAAGGTTTTAATTATAAACTTATATATAACTTACATATAAATTTATAGATCACATTTCTATAAATTTTCAATTCAGACCAAAGTCATTCTAGATGAGAATTTAATCTCCTATTTTTAGCTTCTTAGAGTTATATGAATTAGCATTTTGCTTTCGAGAAAGAGAAAAGTTATGCTAATAGTTAATGTGGTTTACTGTTAACACTACTTGTTTGATGCAAAATATTACTTTGCTATATAGGGATGTCATTGGGGAACCGTCCCCCACCCCTACATGATAATAAAGGCTGGTAAAGGTGAGTGTTACAGGTCGTAAATAGGATGACCCATAATCACACAATTACACGAGATTTGTATTGGCTTTTATACAGTAGACTCCACCGACTGCATCACCTGTTATCTCTCAGTCTATCTCCACCCATGGAATCTTTATGATTCCTAGTCCAAGGCTACAAACATAATCTTTGGGAGACAGTCCATCCTCCTCACACCCTGCCCCATCAGCTCCACTCAAGTCTGACTCACGAGGATAAGAATAAGTTTTAGGATGGTGAGGGCATGCATCATTATGAGGATGAAGTACATGAGGACGAGGTCGAGGTGACAACAGATGTCCGACCTATGATTTTAACCATTTTTATATTCCATTTTATATTATTCACCCGGCTGTGGTTAACTGGTTTAACCATTTTTGATTAAATTGAAAACATAAATTCAATTTCTTAATTTCACTTACTATTTCATTGACTATTATATATTAATTATTTATTTTATCTTGATGTAGTCCTCTGTCGCCTGATGTCTGAAGGATGAGGACCAAATCGAGAGAAACTTCGAGCATAAAGGCTCAAAGCAACTCTTCGAGATGCTTAAGGACGCCCATATTGCAGGTGAACGTCCCAAGATGGATAAGAGAGCATGCATATGAATACCTCTATAGCATTAGGTTGCACCTACTTTTAAGAAGGTGTCGGCCTATACAAAGCATAACATGGCGTCAGAAAAGGCAGGTCCTTGCACATAGGTGGTTCTATCATCATTTCCAAGCACACTCTGTGTGTGGTACAACCAAAATTTTATTCGTTTGGTATCCAAGTTAACTTTATTTGTTAAACTTATTGTTTATTTATCATTGACGCATTAATGTTGCATGTGAGATTGCTTGGTCAGACTGTACATGAGGACGAGGTCTTCTGTAACTGCCACATCGGGAAGGAGACCGATGAGTAGAATTTGAGGCGGACGATTGTAAGTTCCCTTTCTTATTCATGTATATTTTTCAAAGTAGTTTCATGTTTTATTATATAACATTGATAATCTCCTAGATTATATATTTTTCCGAGGCTTTTTGAGTGAATTTCACCGCTCAAACCCATCTTTTGAATTTGTTTTTACCTTAAGAAACCTTTGTTTTATTTTGTTAGTTCATTCATTTTATTTTTGTTAGTTTTAGTTCTTTTTATTAGAATTATGGATATTTGAGTCTTAGTTGTTGATGTTTTGATTGTAGGTATTAAAAGAAGCAAGAATATAACTTATCTGAAGGAGCCACTTGAGCATTGGGCGCACAAGAACTGGGGGTTGGGCGCCCACTGTACAGAGAGCATAACTTTATCAGAGATGGGCATTGGGATCCCAATGGACAAAGAGTATGTTTTTATTAGTGTACAGGGCGTTGGGCGCCCATTATGCATAGAACACACGTTTAAGTTGCTCTAGGCGCCCAACGTAGGAAAGTTCAGCATTAGGCGTCCTGCTCATTTCAGTTTCATATAAATTCGAGTCTTTGCCTATTTTTAGGGATCTTTTTGCCTTTGGCAGCTGGAGCCTGGAAGGCACAATTTTCTGCTGTTTCTAGCCTAATTTGGAAGCTTCATTGGTGGTTTGAAGAGGAAAAAAGTGGAAGCTTGGATCATCTTCATTCTTCTTCATGGAGTTCTCCTTTTTCCTCTTTATTTTCTTAGTTTTCTACTTATATTTCCATGTCTAGATAGTTTCCCCTTGTTGGGGTTAGGCAAACTTGATGAAATCCATTTTTATTTGATATTAGGTTGATTAATATGAGCTTCTTTCTTCTATTTTTGAGCTTTTAATCTCCATGCTTAATGCTTAATTGGACTTGATCACTCCTTGGATGTTTTGTTGATTATGCATGGAAGTGGAAGTTTTTTGTGTATTTTTTATGTTGAGATTATTAGTCTTGTATTTCCTTAGTCTAGGAATAGTCATGGAATTGCAAGTAACCTTTTTAAATCTTATGCTTAATGTTTTTTTCCCTAGTTAACTCACCTAAGGAATTAGAGTTTAGTTAGGAATAAAGGCTTAATCACCCAAGGAATTGGGGCACTACTAAAAATATGCGATTTTCCTGCGGATATTTCCTGCGGATATTTTCCGCAGGTATTTCCTGCGGCATTTCCTGCGGATTTGTATTTTTATGATAATCTTCTTGCGGATACAAATTTCGTAGGAAAATTCGCAGGTAAATTTGCCGCCAAGTGGCGGGTAATTGCTTTCTGCGGATTTACCTGCGGATTTACCTGCAGATTTTGCTGCAACTAAATTTCGCTCCAAAATCCGCAAGTAATTAATTTTCTTGCGGATTTAGTTGGGGATTATTTTCTTGCCGATATTCATGCGGATTTATTTCCTGCCAATTTTCCTGCGGATTTGTGTTCTTGCGGATTTTCCTGCGGATATTATTTTCCTGCAGAATTTCTTGCGAATTGTGGACCTGCGGATTTACCTGCGGATTTTTACCTGCGGATTCACTTACGGAGTTGTTCCTACGGGTTTTCCTGCGGATCTTCCTGCGGATTTTCATGCGGATTTTCCTGCGGATTTTCCTGCGGATTTTAATAAAACATTAATATATTATCTAATTATTCCAAAATAAGTAACTCAAAATGTTTTTTGATTTTATATTTTAATTTAATTTTCTAAATATTTGTTATTATTTTAGCTTTCTCATTTAATTATTTATTTATTTAGTTTTGTCATTTAATTAGTTATAAATTTGTTTATACCTTATTTAATTAATAGAACTTGTAAGTAAAGACTAACTAATTCAAAAGTATTTTGAAATTAATACTTTAAGATTCAATACAACATTTTTCATTTATATTTTTCATATACAAACCCTACCGTAGCTAATCCTACAAACACTAATCTTACCTACTTGCTTACAGATTTAAGATTACATCGAGCTTCTACAGTGAACATATTCAAGCTTCCAACACAGATTTGAGTTTCCATCAAACTTCGATTGCTCATTTGTGCTCATGTTTGGTGATCTTTTGTAGTTTTGTTGGTGCTTTCTCTTGTTGAATCCAAATTCTTGAAACCATAACCATGTTAACCATGCACATATTCATTTTTGATTGTTGATTTCCTTACCTTCTAATTTCTAGTTTATAACTTCATCTCCCAATAATATTTCTTCCATTTTGACAAGTCCATTAGTAAATCAATTTCCCCTTTAAGGTCATCCTTTGTTTGGACTGTTGTGCTTAATAAAAGTGCTAATTTTCAGGTAGGGGTGAGCATAACCCGGTCCGGCCCGTCAACCAGTCCCAACTTGAAGGCGTCGGGCCGGGTCAGGGTTGACCCTCAGGTCACCCGGCCCATCCCAAATACTATTACGTACTACTTTGAACCTATATATAAGCAAAAAAAATTAACTTCACACGTATTAAGAAAATTAGTTATATTAATTTAATTGTCTTGATTTGTGTAAAAAATAAGTTATAGTTACTAAACTATCCTTTTTTGGGCATAGTACTCTTGGAAGTTATGTTTTGAGAGTGTATAATGCTATCGAAAAAATTAAAAAAAAAAAATTAAATAAAGGTACTTTTGAAATACTAATATTAAATATGATTGATTTGATTCACTGTTACTTATACAACTTTTTCCCTTGTAGTCCTACTGTGACATCAAGCCCATCCCAAGACTCATTTGACACCCAACTCTCAGCAAGCCTTCACCCTCAGCGACGCAAGCCTTCACCCTCACCTTCACCCTCATTTCTCAGCATCTCAGAGTAGCCACCGACCAATCCTTCGGCAACTCTGTTCACTACTGGAGTCAGCGCTTCGACTGGTGCTCTGCTCCGGTGTCCCTCTCTTCTCTTCTCCCTGTTACTCTGCTCCGACGTTACCCATCCCTCTCCGCTGCGTTCTCCACCGCGAAACTCATCATTGTCATCTCACTTCACTTTCTCTCCGCCGCACGCACCATCCTCTCCACTGCATTCTCTAATTTCCCCAGGTAATCTTTATCTCCCTCCTTAATGTTAGGGTTTCAGCAATTTGAGTATATGGGTCTCCAATTCCATCTTTTCTTTGATTTTCAGTTGGTGTTCGAGCTCACTGATTTTAGTATTGAGATGTTCATTTTGGCTCTGGTTAAATAGATAATCAAATATCATTAATAATAAGCTATTGTTATAATCAATCAACTACAGCAACAAAATCGATAGTCAAATAAGCAATTGTTATACCAGCCAGCAAGGGTTCAGTCAATATGTATAGTGATCTTTTATTATAGTAGCTGAAGTACCCTTATTGCTACTCAATATGTTGAACCTTTCTCGGCTGCAAGGGTTCAGTCAAGGTTTGCATCTATCCATATGATCAGTAGTCAAGTTCAGCTGCCATTAAGAGAGAGCCAACGGCTCATGAAACAAATGGAAAGCAATGGTGTTTTGCTTCAAGTGTTGGGAGTTTTCAGGGCAAGATCTAAATTGGGAAGCATCTTAAAGTATTCGTATAACCTATATGGCCATTGCACTATTATGGTAACACGCCCTCCTGATGGGGTTTTGCTCAAAAAGAAGTGCAGAACTAAACGCTGAAGCAGCAATTTGGCAGCATAGATATAGTAAAATTGGCATTCTTTTTTGTCCTTGAAAAATGAGGGTATTTTGGTTTTACTGATTTGCCTATTCTTCTTCAAATAACATCTTTATGGGTTAACTTTTTTTTTTTTTTGCTAATCTACGAACATGTAGCTTTTCTTAAGCCAGAAATTTGTATCTTAATTTTTTCTGCTCCAGAATTCTCAGGGCTTATTATACAGTAATAACACCATCAAATATGAACTCATTCCTACTAACAAATTCTTAATGAAGCTTGCCTTTCAAGTTTCAAGTTTTATGTTCTTAATAAGGGTATTTCCTTATAGGTGTTTTGCGGAAGACCTGGTGAAGGAGATGGTGCATTAAAGGATGTGAGATGCATGTGAAGATAAACTGCTATCGTTTGAAATTTGATAAGGTGAATTTATGATTACGCTATCCTTTTGATTGATAATGATGTACCGATTTACAGAGACCTAAAATATTTGGAGAAGGTAGTCTGGAAATTTTGTTTAATTCAGTGATAGGTAGCAAGTCATGTATATTCTAAAAAAGACTTTTGATGCTAAAAGTGAAATCATGAGAAAATCTGTTCCCACTATATTGTTGGATTTTAAACAGAAGACTGTGTTTGATAATCTTTAACATCCCATTCTGTATAACTGATAATCTTGATAATCCCATTCTGTATTAAGGATAATCTAATCACAGGGTGCGAGTTATCTGCAGTTGGATGTATGGTTTGGACTGGTTGAATTTTATTTTATTTTAATCTATTGTGTTACAACAATACCCCTTGAGGAGTTTAGGTGAATTGTGCATGATGTATATATATTAGACTTGGAATGTATTATTCTGGTTATGCAATTGGAGTCCTTGTTTTTAAACGTGTATGCTAGAACTAAACACATGGAGCTTGAGACAACTTCTGTAGGATTTCACTCCTTTTTTGTTTTTACAAAATTTTAGTCCATCTTTTGTTGAGTCAAACTAAACACATGATGATTTACTTTGCAGGCTGATAAATCAATAAAGGGTGGCGATTATCATACAGTGCATGAGACCTATTGAATGCTATCTAGTAGTTTCTGTCTCTTGGGGATAAAGGGCTGCATGTACATCTTATAAAGGTACAGATGTTGCATTTCTTCTTCTCCAAGGGGATGCTTAGGTTTTTTATCACCTTTTTTGTATTATCGTATAACTATCTCAGGATTAGTGCATATGGTCTTGCTGAATGTCCTAGTTAATGTGATTGCAGTAGCCTCTTAATTTATTATTGAGTTCGGGGCTCATGATATATGTAGTGAAAAAATTGATTCCAGCTACCGCAAGTAATGGGTTAAAATATGTGTTTCTTTGTTTGATTTTACTGTAAGTCTAACATATTTGATGTGAATTCTATGTATAAACTATAAAGGTGGTATCTATTTATAAAGTATCAATTTTTTTCCACTCATAAAAATGAATTCATTTAATTTACAAAGTATCTATTTAACTTCGGGTCAACCCGGTAGGATGTGTTTTACCATTTGATTATACATATATGTATTTTTTTAAGATGATCTATCAAGTTTTAGCCACTCATTATCACCAGGTGAAAGATAATAATATCCACAAAATGAATAGGTAGAAATAAAGGTGTGGTGAGGTTTATATTGACTTTAAGTGTAGGTGAGATCTGTTCAATGTATTATATTTTTAAATTGTCTTTGTCTCAATGAGGAGGAAGGGGCCTGTTAATACTTAATAGTTGTTACATTAATTATTATAACTCTGTTATGTGCATTATATCATTGTTTCACCTAGAATGATGTCCGTATTTGATGAAACTTGTCTTCTCTTGTTGATAATAATACACAGTGGCCAACTGTTATCCCTTTTTATTGTTTCATTTCATTGACTAAAATACATGGACCAATATATGAGACTTGTTATATATACACTGGAGATGACCAATATATGTCCTTTACATTTTTTTGCTCTTGTTTATTTGCTTGCTTATCCATTAAAAGGGTAGAATTATTAATTAAATTTCCTTGGCAATTTGTGTGATCCTATGTTAAAAGTTTGCTTTCACATGCTATTTGTTTAAATATGATAAAATTTTCTTGCCAATAAGCCGATAGGTCACATGAACCTTAATTGATTTCATTTTCGATATAGAAAATGGAAATGCCTGCGCACCGATCATGGATGTATAATAGGCTTCTTCCGGGTCGAAAGGGATATACTGATGAATTTTTAAAGGGCATCGAAGAGTTTGTTGATTTTGCTTGTCGACAACCAAAGTATTCAATTGAGCGTGTAATAAGGTGTCCATGTAAGCGATGTAAAAATGAGAAGCATTTATCCCCAGATGAGGTGAATGTTCACCTACTTCAAAAAGGGTTTACACCTGGATATTGGTATTGGATATCACATGGAGAGGAAATTCCCCGGATTAATGTAGATGCGGATGTGCATTTCATGGCTTCTAGTAATCAACAATGGGATCATTTTCGTAGGAATTCGAATGAATATGAACATGTTAATAGGTATCAAGGCATGATATTTGATGCTGCTGGTCTTGATCATGGGGAACATTTTGATATGAATGTAGAGGAACCTCCAAATATGGAAGCTGCCAAATTTTATGAAATGTTGAATTCAGCTCAACAACCATTATGGCCAGGATGTGAAAATACTTCGGAGTTGTCTGCTGCTATTACGATGTTGAGTTTAAAATCTAAACACAACATGTCACAAGCTTGTTTCAATGACGTGATGAAATTTATGAAGGAGTCAAGCCATCCTGAGAATGTAATACCTCCTAATTTTAGAGAAACAAAGAAACTTGTGGCAGGGCTTGGTCTATCCAGCAAAAAAATTGATTGTTGCATTAATGGGTGTATGTTATATGACAATGGTGATATAAATGAGCAGGAATGCAGGTTTTGTAATGAACCTCGTTATAAAGCATGTAGTGCACGCAAGCGAAACTCTAAACCTATTCCTCGCAAGAGATTGCATTACCTGCCTATCATCCCTAGATTGCAACGATTATATTCTTCTGTGAGATCTGCAGAGCACATGAGGTGGCATTATGAAAATCGTAGGGAAGCTGGTGTGTTGTGTCATCCTTCAGATGGAGAAGCTTGGAAACATTTTGACCGAGTGTATCCTAATTTCGCCGCTGAACCCCGAAATGTTAGACTTGGCCTGTGTGCAGACGGCTTTACACCCTTTAGCCAATCAGCGATACCATATTCTTGTTGGCCAGTAATTGTAACTCCATATAATCTTCCTCCCGAGCTATGTATGACAACTCCTTATATGTTCCTCACCTTGATCATTCCAGGTCCGCGGAATCCAAAAAGTAAAATCGATGTGTATTTACAACCATTGATACATGACTTGCAGCTTTTATGGAATGACGGTGTGGTAACATATGATGCCTCAAAGAAGCAAAACTTTCAAATGAGAGCTATATTGATGTGGACAATAAACGACTTTCCTGCTTATGGGATGTTGTCTGGGTGGAGTACAGCTGGAAAATTAGCTTGTCCAATATGCATGGAAAAATCTAAAGCTTTCAGATTGAAAAATGGGAAAAAAAACTCTTGGTTTGATTGCCATCGCCAATTTCTACCTTGTAATCATGCTTTCAGAAGAAATAGGGATGCATTTTACAAAAATAGAATTGAGATTTCCACGCCTCCTCCTAGGTTAAATGGTGACCAAATATGGGAAATGGTTTGTGACATTCCTAAGATTACTGAGGAAGGGTCGTGCACTGTTTCGGGCTATGGAATTTCCCATAATTGGACCAAAAGAAGCATATTTTGGGATTTGCCATATTGGAGGCATAACCTATTGAGACATAATCTTGATGTTATGCATATAGAAAAGAATGTGTTTGAAAATATTTTTCATACTGTCATGGACAATAAAGAGAAAACCAAGGACAATGAAAATGCACGACTGGACTTACCAGAGTATTGTCGTCGAAAGGAGTTATTGTTGAAAACAAATCCTAATGGGAAGTATACAAAACCCAAAGCCAAGTTCAGTTTTTCCAAGGAGCAAAAAAAAGATGTATGTGAATGGGTGAAAGGGCTCAAGATGCCTGATGGTTATGCTTCTAACATTGCTAGATGTGTAGATACAAAACATAGCAAATTATTTGGGATGAAAAGTCATGATTGTCACATTTTTATGGAATGTCTTCTTCCAATTGCTCTAATTGCTCTTCCCGAACCAATATGGAAGCCCATAACCGAACTAAGTCAATTCTTTAGAGACTTGTGCTCAACGGTGTTACGAGAAGATCATTTGTTACAAATGGAACAAAACATTCCAATAATATTATGTAAGTTGGAGCGTATCTTTCCACCTGCTATGTTTGACTCTATGGAGCACCTACCAATTCATTTGCCTTATGAAACTATGATGGGTGGACCGGTTCAGTATCGTTGGATGTATCCATTTGAAAGGTGAAATATCTTCTACTTCCTTTAATTGGTGTTAAATATTTGTGATTACATACCTAATTGATTGTTTTTTAATATTTTTCAACTTAGGTTTCTGAATAAAATTAAAAAAACAGTGAAAAATAAACATTATGTGGAAGGATCTATATGTGAAGCATACTTGGTGCAAGAGACGTCCTATTTTAGCTCCCATTATTTTGAATCTCAAGTACAATCCCATAGCAGAGTTGATACTAATGGGGGGGTTCAACAAGAGCATATCAAACCAACTTTGACCATCTTTATACCTTCTGGGCAAACGACTGGCAAGTACAATGAAAGATGGCTTGAAGATAAAGAATTATTGGCTGCCCAATTACATGTTCTTTTAAATTGTGACGAGGTTAAACCATTTCTTGAGTAAGTATCAATCACTTATACGTCTCCACTAATTCAACTACTAATATAATTATTACCAAATTTAATATAATATCCTATTATGCAGCATATATGTACAAGCCTTGGCAGATGCATATGGAAACCTCAATGACAATGTCATTGATAAACAAATAGAAGATGATTTTCCACGGTGGTTTCAAGAATATGTAAATATTACTATAAAATATTTTAATTTATTTGGAGGGTATTTATCCACTATTTCTGACATTTATAACTGCTTTTATTATGAATAGGCCAGGAATGACCATCAATTGAGGTCACATAATCGTGACTTGTATGACTTGGCTAGAGGACCTTTAAGATTGACAAAGTCATGGCCTATTTACTTTGTCAATGGATACAAATTTCACACTACCACTTGGGGTGAAGGTAGAAAAACATACCACAGCGGGGTATGTGTCAGTGGAATTGGGCATGATGAAACCTCAAATGATTATTATGGTGTTTTGAAAGAGATTCTTGAATTGGAATGGCCAAGTCAGTCAAAAAAAAAGTTGATTTTGTTTTATTGTGATTGGTTTGACCCTTCAAATCGCGGGATGAGAAAGCATAGGCAATATGACATTGTAGAGGTTCGAAAGGGGAGAAAATATGGAAAATTTGATCCTTTTATACTTCCTGAAACAGCAACTCAGGTTTACTATTCACCTTACCCCGGACGACAAAGGGATAAGGTTGATTGGTTGGTAGTAATCAAGACGAAACCTAGGGGAGCCGTTGATGATAGACATAATTTGGAAGTTGCTTATCAAGTGCAAGAGTCACATGTTAATGCAACAATTGAGGATGACCCAATTGATACCCTACAAGACGGTGAAATTGATGGTGAAGAGGTTGATTTGCCTAGGGTGCAACAAAATGATTTCATTGATGATGGTGATGAAGAAGTGGAGGTAGAATTTGATGATGATGAATTTGATGTCAATGACAATGATGATTCAGTAGATGAAGATCAAGATGAGGATGAAGATGAAGATCAATATAAGGATGCATAAGTAGTAGTATTTGTTTTTAATTGTTGGGCATTAGGTGCATGTTATTCTAATATTTTTTTATCCACTTATGATGGTACTTAAAGTGGTATTAGAGTACTAAGTAATGGTTATGCTATTTTAAGTTGTATGGTTTGAATGTGGTTACTCTTGTATTTGCAGTGTTTTATATGAACAATGTTGCAAGCATCTCTTGCTTTCTACCATTCTTAGTGTCGTTGCAACAACATCTTTCAATCCTTTTCAGTTTCTTACACCAGTTTAAAGCTTAGTTTTTTTATTATAAGTTTCTTGGTTAAGATGATCATATCATCTACGGAAATGCCTGGGTGTTTACTATGGAGCCTCTGGATTCAGTTTGAATACAATTTTCATGAAGGGAATAATTATGTTATTAACTTGAATAAGCTAAAGGTGAGGCAACAACTGTATGATTCCACTTTAGCAGTGGTCAAGAAGTCTTGAGAGCAGGTAATTTGGTTCCTTTTTTTATTTTTGCCTGCTTCAGCAAAGTAATTTAATGTGGTTGCTTTAGTTTGTTTAATGATTAGTATCACAATCACATGAGGGGTAATTGGTCATCTTCTGCACACCTAGTTAATGATTTGGAGATGTGTTCTGAATGCACAAGAGAGAGTCTTGCAGCAAATCAGATTTGAAATTTTCATCAATCACAGGAGGTGAGGATCATTTGCTCATGGTATTTGTATTTTCTTGTTGTAAGACTGATTTATTTCTTAATTTAATTTTTTTAGAGCAGATTGTATGTTGATCTCTGCCATTACTATTGTCTTTAGGACTGTATTTGCTGATGTTTCACCTAATTGGATAACTCTCGCAATACACACAAGGTGAGAAAAGTTTAGTTACCAAAGATACTAAGCAGAAGGTGGTAGAGATAATCATAGGGACTTTCTTTGATTTGGTCTGTATAAATAAAATAACTTGTTAGTTCGGAAGTTTTTCATATTAGTCCCAAGGATACGGGGTTAGGTGTTGGGAATATTTTGGTGCTTGAAAACAGCCCTTTAGTGACTAGATGGTTATTACACTTTTGTTTAAGGATTAATTCATCATGGCACCAAGTAGTTCATAGCAGCTATACTTGAAATCTGATTGTGTGGGATGTCAATATTATTTCACAGGGATATGTTCTTTTAGGGATTTAATTGATATCGTTAGTTTAAAATTCTATTACACTATTATCCAATCATAGGTTGACATATGATTTAATGAGTTTGGTTAGAGATGTTTCTTCACTCTCTATTTTGAAGCACTCATCCATTGAATGGTAGAGATACTAATGAGCTACGGTCTCTTTTGTATTGTTCTTTATTTGCTTGTATTAAGCTGGCAGTCCATGCTATCCATCTACTTGGTTGCATTAGTTAGTTGTTCTTTTCCCTTTATTTTCCCTACATATATGCGATAACTTGGATACTCCTTGATATGGATGTTGTCATTTTACCTTGTAGATTGCTAGAGCAGCCCTAGTACCAGCCCTACTGGTTGAAGTCATCCATTGGCCTTAATGTCATGATTACTTGATATAATTCATTTTACTAACAGTATATACTATATATGCTTTCATGTATACTTCACCTTGGCCAAAAAAGGAATTTCAACGACATTCTCATGAATCTGATTTTTAGATTCAATTGTTTGCCTTGCAGCCAACTTGATAACAATAATTTCAGTGGGAATGGAATTCCTTCTACCTATTCTTTATATTGTGCCTAATGACAGTGAAATCATTTTTAATTCTGTTTTTGTTACCCACTAGTCTTAACTGGTTCATGTTTTAGAGATCTTAGCTGGAATCTTTTTACTGGAAAACATATCATCAAATAAACTTGAAGACAACTTGTATCTATCTTCTTCTTGGTTTCCTTATCTACTTCATAGTACCTATTTTTCTTAATGCTAGCCATGACCAATTTGAGTTTGATATGGTAATTTTCTTGTTATTACAGTGATCTGTCCAATAATTATCTGTCCACAAAAAAGACTTGATATTGCTTTTAACATGGATATACAGATGTCTGACTCTGGATCTTTTAGAAGATTGTCAAAGTCATCTAAAAATGGGAAACGCAAGAAGCGTACACAAATTGAATCGCGCACTTCTCATCCTCCACCAATAAATATTCCATTGATAATTCCATCAGAGGCCCTCCTATCTCATACCAACCAGCCCCAAACTACTCAACCTATTCAACCTCAACCTCAACCTCAACCTCAACCCACTCAACCTCAACCTCAACCCCAACCTCAACCTCATTCCACTCAATCTCAACCTATTCAACCTCAACCTCAACCTCAATCCACTCATTCTCAATCTCAACCCCAAACACCAGTATCTTCTTCTAGTCATGTTGAAAGCAACAATGTAAACAAAATTATGATACTCCCAGAAGGGGATGGGTGAGTTATTCGATTATCTTAGCATATGATATGAATTATCCATGTTGTGATTTTTAAATCTTCTTCCCTTTTCATTTCGTTAAATATATAGGTTTGATAAACACAAGTTGGTTGTTTCAACCATTGGTTCTTTCATACGCAAGAAGTTGGATGAGGCTAAACCATCATGGAAGAAGCTTTCTGAACACCAACGGGATATTTGGTTTGATATGTTTAAAGTAAACAAATTTGAAGCTTTGATTTAAATGGTTTCAAAGTTATTTTTACATTGGTTAAAAAATACATGTATAATTTAATGTTTTTATTTTTTATGCATTTCAAAATATTTGCAGGATAAGTTTACATGGCCATCTCAATATAATGACATGGTGCGTCGTAACTTTGACAAAAGAGGTGCCGCTAAATTTAGTCAATTAATGCAAGATGCTCGAAAAGACTTGGATCGTAAACAAGATTGGATGGGAGATTCCATATGGCCACAATTGAAGGAACATTGGGCATCAAATGAATTCAAAAAAAAGTCGGATACAAATAAAAGAAATCGAGAGTCAATGGCCGGTGCATCTCTTCACACCGGTGGATCAATACCTCATCGTCAACATTGGAATAAAATGGTATTGTTAATTAATAATAGTTTCATTAACTTATTTTGCAAAATCATTTGACATATATTCTAAAACATCATGTATCAATTACAGAGGGAAGAATATGGGAGAGATCCAGAATTAGTAGATTTTTATTTTCGTACTCATAGGAAAAAGGACCAAAGTTGGGTGGGTCCTCACGCAGAATCTGCTTATGTAAGTATCATACTACTCTAACTTAAGTTGTTATGAAGAGTTTGAGCATTATGAACGTATACTTGACATATTTAATGTTCTGATTTATAAACATTGTGAAAAAGCATGCTATGGATTTAAAGACAACCCTCTTGTAATTAGTAGGAGCTACTATTTTATTTTCTTTATGTTTAACTTTTGAGATTCAAGTGTTTGCTCAAGAGTTTAAATCCTGCAGCATTTGGTTTCTGATAGCTTGGACTATAAGACTTTGAAAGGCCATACTAAAGTAGATAGGAATGCATATTTGATACTAAAATCCTTGAATGACCAATGCAGGAACCAATCAGCTTTTAATTGAGTTTCCTGAAGTATTTAGTTTTACAATTTTTACTGAGCATGATTTTTTAATATATATATATATATATATATATATATATATATATATATATATACTTGTATTTAATTGTCATTCACTATTATTCAAACTTGGTGTAGGAAAAGTTTGAACAAAGAAAGGCAGAATTATCTTCTCAGAGCTCATCATCTGCTTTGGGAGAGGACAATGGAGATGCTAGTCAGCAGCCAGCCGCAATGCCATCTGACATAGATATATGGGTAGATGCAGTTGGCAGAAAGAAGGGAAGAATTTTTGGACTTGGTTCCATAGGTAGGACTCTTATTCCATCTTCAAGCCAATCGACTACTACTATAGTGGATGTTGATGCTATCAGGAGTCAAGTTCATGCCCTAAATGAGTCATTACAGCGGGAACAACGAGAGAAATTAGAGATGAGAAAGGAGCTAACCAAGACCCAACAACAATTAGCTGCACTAATGCAACACTTAGGGTTTCATGGCTCTTCTTCACAACAGCTACCATCACCCCAACAAAGCAATAGAGATGAAGATGAAGATGATGATGATGATGATGATGATGATGATGATGAAGAGTAGGATTGCATTTAGTATGACTTTTAGTATTTTGATTTATGAGTATGAATTATTTCTAAATGTTTAATATATTGTGAGTTTATGGATTGACATTTTGATACTTTTGTATAACATTTGATACATTCAATGTTTTGCTTATGATTTTTTCTAGACAAAATTTGCAGGAAATATTCCTATTTTCAATTTCTAAGAATTGCATTTGAATTTTATCTCTTATTGATTTAATTCCCTACGGATTTTTCTACTACTTTCGCGAATGTAATTAGTTGTGAATTTTCCTGCGAATTTTCCTGCGGATAATATATCTGCGGATTTTCCTGCGAACTTTATTCATGCGGATTTTCCTGCGGATTAATTTCCTGCGGATTTTCCCTCGGATTAATTTCCTGCGGATTTTCCTGCCACCCATCCGTAGGAAATTTCGTCCCAAAAATCGTTGGTGTAGAAGGAATTACTTGCGGATTTTACCTTAATATTCGCAGGAAAATCCGCATCTAATTTCCTGCGGAATTTAGAATCCGCAGGAAATAATTACCCACGAAGGTATTACCTGCGAATTTATATCCCTAGGAAAATCCGCAGGAAATGGTTTTCCTGCGGAAATTTTGTCAATATCGGCAGCAAAATCCGCAGGAAATGAGCAAATTTCTAGTAGTGGGGGTTGGGTATTTGTGAGTGAAATTCCATTAGAAAAATAGGATTAAAGGCTTATATTAATCCCAATTGATATGCTTGTGGTTGAAATCAAGTAAATCTAACCCTAACACTTTTAATTCATTTATTTGCATCCTTTGCCATCCAAGTGTTTGAGACATTGCCTCAAATAAAACCCAAAAAGAGTTTATTGCTTTGTTGCTTGTTTTATGATTTTGAGTTCGATCTCTTCAACCTTAATCAAAGTATAAATAGTTTTTTCTTTACAAAACGGTATTTGGCCATAGATCCTTAAGGACGATATCCAGTTTCTCGCCGTTTTTATTACTTGCAAAGGCTTGGTACATTTGTCGTGGTCCTATCAAACATCAAACATTATCAATACTTATGAGTAACAGAAACAATATGAAGTGAGGCTTACTCAAACTTAGTCTCAGGCAGCCTCCAACAACGATTACCTTGCCCCCCACCGACCCGGAGCAAGAGGAAGCTGTTCACCTGCAGTTGTGGGTCGAAGCTGCTGGAGGAAGAAAGAAAAGGCATATCTACGACACCAAAGATCTCTCTTTTCGATATCAGCACTGGGTCTCCAGCATTACCTAGGAGTCCCAAATATCTTCCAGTTTCAAGCACCGCTCTCAGCAGTCTGATGTGGTCTCAGAGCTCACACAGTGAGTGGTTTCCAACAAGGAAAGGGAGCGTCAATTACAGGAGACTCTCCAAGCGGTGCAGAAGCAGATGGTACAGCAGAACTTGATGTTGCAACAACTTTTGCAACTTGTTCCGCCATTACTGCAGCCATCGCAGGAATAGCATTAGCCAAATCAGTATAGGGATGATCATCTGTCTTACTGTGATAATAATGAGGATTATTAACCATTGATAGGATTTGTTTATTTATATTTATATTTTATTTTGATTTGTTGATGTTAATTTTTAATTGGGTTTTTTATATTTTTATTCATTGACATTTGATTTTACATTATAATTGATATTTTATATAGTTTATAGGATTGACATTTATAATTGAATATTTTTTTAAAAATAGTTTAACAAAAAAATTAAATATATATGAGTTGGCTAAATCGTTAGTATAAAATATAGAGGTGGTGCTTATGGCTATTCGCATTATTGACAGTTTGACTGCCGATCTTGTAGAGATTTTAGGCATGATTGTAAGTAATATTTACCTATGAGCATATTAGTAGCGACAATTGAGTCATTGGTAAAAAAAATTCCCATTATACTGACGGCCAAAAGTCGTTGGTAATGGTGAAATTTCTTTTAGTGCACCCGAACATCACCTTCACCATGCATAAAACCCAAAACAACCTTATGCCTTGACCATGCTCCTCAATGAGCCTTGCCTGTCTAGACCTCCACAAGTGACCTCCATTCTCTCTCCAGTCAACCAACATTCATCTTGAAGTCGCCAAGCCTGAGCTCCACCCAAGTCTGAAATCGAACCCATCATGCTGCCTATATATTATATAAGTCGTCATTGTGGGCCACAGACCACCATACATTTAATTTGTCGTACATAGCCACCACCTGAACCGCACCACCATGCAACCAACCAGCCCATCATTCGATCTCTGGTCCATGAATATGATGGACTAAAAAATCTGCAATTCCTAATGGAATAGGTAACACGACAACTTTGCCGCCCACACTCCCCCATTGCGTCATTGTTGTTACTAGGAGGACAAAGTTCGCCCAACTACCTCACAGCTCTTCGCCAAGTTGTTTTACCACCACCAGTTACCACGCAGAACCCCTTCTTGCTTGATTGCGGGCACCATATAATGTTCGTAGCTAAGCACTGTCATCCCGCAACACCCTCACCAATCGGCTTGACCTGATCCCCCACCCTTTCCCAGACCATATGCGTCGCCCCAACCACCAAAACCAAAATTTATAGTTTACCCAAGATTTTTGAATGTCGCACAGACACGATTGTGTCTTACAGATAGGGTTAGGAATGGGGCGACGGGCACAAGTAGTAATTCCCTGTCACCCGCTTTGCTGCATGAAAATCCGCCTTATACTCACACGGGTATCCGTTAGTAGGGTTTTAAACAGATTTTTTGAATATTCGCGGGTATCTACGGATGTTCATGGATATCTATTAAACATGAAAATTTTAAAAATATAAAAAATCTCAAAACAAATAAAATATTTTCTAACCTCATAGTTTACATATATTTTCAATTATCACTAGTGAGGACTATATACTACATATGTAATGATATTTTTAAAAAATGGCTGACATTTATTTAATTAAGTTACATGGTATATAAATAGTTTCATATATCAGCTAATCGCATGCATGAGTACCTTAATATCATATCTCGTCCCATTAATAAGCGTGTAGATAAAAAAGCCGTTTATTTTACCTTTGGGTACCCGTTAATAGGGAGGGATGTACATCAACGGGAGTGAGGGCATTTCCCCCACAACAATAAAAAAAATAAATTAATATATCTAATAGTTTTTATTTTGCCCTCATAAAAATTTAGATGTTATCCCCTCGTTACTTTTGTAATCTTCCATCTTTTGCTTAATTAATTGCTTCTCATTTCTCACCTATGGATGTAGGCTTTGTCATTGAAAATGAACTATGTTATATCTTGTGTATTTTATATCATTTTTTTCGCTTATGCATATTTATAATATTTTTCTTTAGTTAAGAAATTTATAGACTATTTTTTGCCCTCACTAACCAAAATTTCTGGATCTGTCCTTGTCTGTTAAACTACTCGAACCAAACTCATAGCGGGCTTTACCCATAGATATCCGCAGATATGGACAATTTTGTCATCCCTACTTACTAATACATAGTCATGTACTTATGTCTTATATAATCTACAAAAAAGAGTGGGACAAAGAATCCTTAAACTAAAAAGGTGTATGCTACTTCCTAACTTAACATGGAGCGCAGCTAGAGTTTAATGTTATGAATTTACATATAACCACTTCTTTGGGTCAATTTGTATAACAATAATTACTCCTTGTTTGAAGTAAGATTAAATAATTATTACTTGATACCAATGTCTGTTGGTCTAAGTAGCAAGAAGTTTGTTTCTTTAAGCAATGTCTCAGGTTCGAATCTTATGAATGAAAAAAATAAGCGCTAGAAGAGCCACTCGACTTGAATTAGTCGAAATCCAATATGATTTCCTGATACCAATTGGTCACGGACCAAAAAATAATAATTATTATTATCGGATAACATTTCTGTTTTCAAAATGGAAATTAATCACATTCCATACATAAACTTTTATGATAAACAATTATTTTTTGAGGAATTATTAGTACGAAATTAATAGTAACTAAAAAACTAAAAAAATATCAATACTTTGATTTGTAAAAAATAGTTTCTGGTCCATCTACCTGTGTCATCACGAATCACACCTATAGCGAAGGAAATAGATATGCTGATTGGATGGCTAATTGGAGTCTTCAACAAGATTTTGGGGTTCATTTGGTGGATGTTCCTCCTATGGAATTAGCTAAGCTCATCTTTGATGATTTTTCTGGGATATCCTTACCTCGTTTAGTTTCTGTTTCTAGTCAGTTCGTTATGCTTTGGGCGCTAGCCTCTTTTGCTTACAAAAAAAGGAAAATTGAAAATTTGCAACTATAATCTCAAATGTTATAGTTAGTTTGTTTAAAGTTATTTTCTTTGTTTTTTTATAAGCAAAGAATTGTATTATAAAATATTTTCTTGTAATTCAAATAAGTGGTTAGTTAGTTAGTTAGTTACAAGTGATTTGTAACTATGAGTGTATAAATAGAGGTGAGTGCAAAGGAATAAACAAAGTGAAGTATTATTCAGTAATCAATATTTCTCTGATACCCGTCTATGCACTGTTCACCCGTTTATACTCAGTAATCGTTACCCGTCTGCATATTGTTCAACCCGTCTGTACCCGTCTGTGCACTTATTCACTCGTCTATGCGTTGAGCGTGTGTTGTGTGTACTGTTCACCCGTCTGTGCTGGGTGTGTGTCTGTTCTAACAATTGGTATCCAGAGCTTATTCTTTCTTGGACCTAAACACGAGTGAAGTGAGGTAAAACACGAGTGAAGTGAGGATATGGGCTCCAATGGCAATTTTCCTACGCAAATGCCAATGCTTGATGGCAAAAATTGGGATCGGTGGAATGTGCAGATGCGAGCATTATTTGGATCCAGGATGTGCTGGAAATTATCAAGAATGGCTACCCAGAAGTGAATGAGGGTGCCACCGATGCTCAGAGGGTTGTGTACAAGGAGAACAAGAAGAAAGATTGCAAGGCAATCTTTACTCTGCATCAATGTGTCGATTTGGCTAATTTTGACAAGATTTTTGGGGCTGCAACAGCAAAGCAGGCCTGGGATATCTTGGAGAAATGTTACACGGGTGGTGAAAAGATCAAGAAAGCGAGACTGCAAGTCTTGGAGAGGCAATATGAGCTATTGCAGATGGAGGATCAAGAGAAGGTGACTGATTTCATTGCAAGAATCAGAAACATCACCAATATGATGGCAGGGTACGGGGAAAGATTATCTTATCAGAAGATAATTGAGAAGATATTGCGCACCTTGCATCCTCGATTTGATTACATAGTGTGTGCAATTGAGGAGTCTAAAGACATTGCAACCCTGAGTCTTGAGGAGTTGCAAGGGACTCCGGAGGTTCGAGAGATGAGGATGAATGAGAGAGGGGCGATTGAGA
Organism: Ammopiptanthus mongolicus; assembly: GCA_039655645.1. NCBI lineage: Eukaryota > Viridiplantae > Streptophyta > Magnoliopsida > Fabales > Fabaceae > Ammopiptanthus > Ammopiptanthus mongolicus. Next base: position 16,053,579 of record CM077345.1, read on the forward strand.
AAACCTCTGATCAAGCACTGCAAGCTCAAATCGACAAGAGAGGGTTTGATCACAAGAAGAAATGGAGGAAAGGAGAAAAGGGGAAGCAAAAGGGCACTGAAGGAGAAAACCCCATCAACAAATGAGGCCAACATCTTGGCTGGTAAGGTTTTTGAGTCTTTTGCCATACCAGTTTCTCCGCTATCTGAGGCAAAAGATAAGGAAAGAACTGTCTCAAAGAACCAGTTGCAGCTGCAACAATCTTTTGCGGAAAATTTGCTTGAAATACAAGAAAAGATGAGGCATTTGCGTCTAGAGAAGGAGAAGACTGAAGTGATATTAAAGGCCAAAGATGAGGCTTTGAAGCAGAAGGAGGCAGAGCTTGAAAACCGTGAACATGAGCAGGAGAAGCTTCAGATAGAGCTCAAGAAAATGCACAAGTTGAAGGATTTCAAACCCATCATGATTTTGGTTGTGCCGATCAACAAGGAACAAGAAAATGAAAGAAAGTTTTCTTGCGTGGAAAGAGCAATGGGGAGTGAGAGCAAGATTATGAAAGTCAACAGTTGCGGTGGCGAAGGAGGGGAAGAGGAGGCTGCAGCGGTGGCCCAGGATGTACCGGAGGAACTACCGTCACTGGAAGTGATGCCACCGGATCTGAAAGAAACAGTGATAGTGAAGCACGTGATGGTGAAGGTTTTGGAGCGTGCAGCTGGTGCATTGGCTAATTTGGCAGTTGATGACAAGTGTAGTACAGAAGTTACGCTGGCAGGAGGCGTACATGCTCTAGTGATGCTTGTTCGTAACTGCAAATTTGAGGGAGTGCAAGAGCAGGCTGTTCATGGAGATAGCAATAGTAACAATGCTGTTGTTGGACAAGAAGCAGGTGCACTTGCGGCACTTGTACAACTGACACGTTCTTCCCATGAGGGTGTCAGGAAAGAAGCTGTCATGAATGTCTGCTGTAGTTCGTTGAACACATTGGAGGAAGCTGCTCAAAAGGATCTATGGTTGTTGTTTTTAGTGGATATTGAAGAAGGTCAACAATGGGATCCTGGTGGCTGTTGTGTTTTTAGCCAAACTGAATTAAGGGAGTGTGTTGAAGTATTGAGAATAATTCAGTTTGTATAGAATACACAGGTGTATACGTGATGTGTCTATCTTGATAGTATGTTAGAAACAGTGATGATTTGTTAGTGATTAGTTAGTGAGTTTGTTGTAACTAACTAAGGTGATCCATGTGGGATATGTGTATCTATAAAAGAGTAGTGAAGTGCTGTTATGTGCAAGCGTAATCAGAAAGTGTAATATGAGAGTGTGATGCAAATGGGTGATGCATATTCAGAAATTAAATCTTGTACTCTTTCTCTGTAATTTGTCTATCAGTGTGTGTGTGTTAATTCCCTTTTGAGTGCATGAGATTCCTTGCTTCTAACATGGTATCAAAGCTATACGATTAAGGACCTACGAGGGTATGTCCATGGCTGCTGTGCTTGGATTTGATGGGTTTCTTCCAATTTCATTGCCGGTTCTTGATGGCAAGAACTTCAACCAGTGGGTCGCGAGGATGAAAGTGATCTTCGGGTTTCAAGATGTATTAGAAGTGGTGGTTGATGGTGTGCAGGATAAGGATGACAGTGCAGCCTGTGAGAGAGATTCTAGAGCTCTCTTTATCATCCATCAATGTGTGGATTTTGCTCATCTTGAAAAGATTTCCACAGCAAAGAGTGCTAAAGAAGCATGGGAAATCTTGCACAAACCCTATAGAGGTGATGAAAGAATGGGTGACAAGATGAAGGAAGCCAAATCTTCAGATGGTCGTGCTCAGTGGACTGATAATGTTGCACAGCAAGCACAAAGGCAATTAATAGATTAAGGGGAAGGAAGAAATGGTATACAGATTGAAGAAGGCACTTTATGGCCTAAAACAAGCCCCTCGGGCTTGGAACAAAAGAATTGATTCATTCTTACTTCAACTTGGATTCAGCAAGTGCTCAGTTGAACATCGTGTTTATGTACGATTTCAGAAGAACAGGTCAGAACTATTGTTACTGTGTCTCTATGTTGATGATCTACTAGTAACTGGTAGCAGTTCCAAAGAAATTGAAGAGTTCAAAGTGGTAATGAAGACTGAGTTTGAGATGACAGATTTAGGAAGGCTGACTTACTTCCTTGGTATGGAGTTTGCTGCAACAACAGCAGGGATAGTGCTGCACCAAAGAAAGTATGTGAGTGAAGTTTTGAAGAGATTCAACATGAATGGTTGCAATTCTGCAGCAACACCTGTGGAGGTTAATGTGAAGTTAGAAAAGAGCAGTGAAGAAGAGGCAGTAGATGGCACTTTGTTTAAGCAGATAGTTGGTTCTCTGAGGTATATCTGCAACAGTAGACCTGATATATGCTATGGAGTGGACATGATTAGCAGGTTTATGGATGATCCGAGGAAACCACACTTGATTGCTGCTAAGAGAATTATGAGATACTTGCAAGGTACACTAGAGTTTGGTGTTCTGTTCCCTAACAGAATTCAGCAGCAGGGGAGTGTTCTCATAGGCTTTTCTGACTCTGATTGGTGTGGAGACAGAGTTGATAGAAGGAGTACATCTGGCTACATTTTTCAGTTTTTGAATGCACCAATCTCTTGGTGTTCAAAGAAGCAGCCAGTTATTGTTTTGTCATCGTGTGAAGCTGAGTATATTGCAAGCTCTTATGCAGCTTGTCAGGCTCTTTGGCTTGATTCACTGCTGAGTGAGATTCAGGTTGAAGTAGCTAAGCCTATGAAGCTGATGGTTGATAATAAATCAGCTATTAATCTAGCCAAGAACCCGATTTCTCATGGCAGGAGCAAACACATAGAAACCAGGTTTCATTTCCTTAGAGATCATGTAAGCAAAGGAAGACTTGAGCTAGTCTATTGTCCTACAGAGTTACAAGCTGCTGATATACTGACTAAGCCACTGAAGTTAGATCGATTTGAAAAGCTTAGAAATGATTTAGGTGTTGTATCTTTTGAATATTTGAATTAAGGGGAATTTTTATCTTGTAATTCAAATAAGTGGTTAGTTAGTTAGAAAAGTTAGTTAGTTAGTTACAAGTGATTTGTAACTATGAGTGTATAAATAGAGGTGAGTGCAAAGGAATAAAGAAAGTGAAGTATTATTCAGTAATCAATTTTTCTCTGATACCCGTCTATACACTGTTCACCCGTCTATACTCAGTAATCGTTATCTGTCTGCATATTGTTCAACCCGTCTGTACCCGTCTGTGCACTTATTCACTCGTCTATGAGTTGAGTGTGTGTTATGTGTACTGTTCACCTGTCTGTGCTGGGTGTGTGTATGTTCTAACATAAAAGTCGTAAATAAGCAAAGAGTACAAGTGAAGTTATTTTCTTTGTAATGTTCAAAATCGAAACTTATAAAAGTTGTACATACGCCAATTAAAACAAGTATAAAGTGAGTTGCAAATAAATAGTAGAGGCACAACAAACATTATATCCCTCGGAGGATCAATTATATTACTTTTATTTAAATTAAACCTTTCTTATTTAGATTGATTCATAAATTGCTAAACTATTATGAATTTAATTGTGAGATATCGGGAGTATAAATTTTGTTTTTACACTATCAATCAATCATGCATTCTATTATTATATTATTAAAAATGTTTGACACTTAATTATAATAACTCTTAAAAGTCACACAAATAATAATAAATGACTATTTGCTAATATAAAAAACTTTATACTAACTGTATATTAAAATTAAACTCAATTATTGAGTTTAATAACTATAGCAATTTTATTTCTTATCCAATGGTTTTTTGTTTTAACGCTAACACCCCCTTCCCTCCTCAACAAGAAAGATTCTACTTAGTGTAAATCATTTAAATACAGTGCTATCCACTAAGGGAACTTTTCTTGGATGAATCTGTTAGGGATACATTTGATTTAGACGAAAAAACTTGGTAACTGTAAAGGGCAAATAAATATTGAATAAAAAACCCCAGTAATTATTTTGTGGAGAAGTCTTAGAAAAGATTTTGGTCTTCTTCTGTCATTATTTAAATTGAAAACTGTGCTCAATAATGCACATAACTAACTACTATTAGTAGACGCCCGGTCACAAGTAAGACTAAGTCCAGTCATATATATCAATCCTGCAAGCTTTAACTATATAATCATAAATTAATCCTTTTGAAGTCTTACACATATATACACTCTAATTTTCATGAAGATAATACCGTCAAAGTAAAAAAATTGACCTCTACACCCAATACCATTCTCGCATTCCACACCTGAAGATTCTTCAATATCAAACATTAATTGCTTTTGGTGCATACCATCTTAAATAGATTATTAGTTTTTTTCTTTAATCGTTGGAGGCATCAAAAGTTTACATTTTTGGCTGTGCCCACCAAGATTACGAAACTAATTGCTGATAGAAAACAAGATGACCTGTCTAAATTAATGGGGTAAGGACTATTACTTAGCTAAGTAAAGTCTAAATTAGGAACAAACTGGCCAAGTTGAGGTAGTCTCTCAAATTTGAAAATGACTGCAAACAGAACCCTTGAAGTTCAACTATGATAGATGAAATGGAATCTTAAACAACCATAAATAATTAAAAAGGAGGAATTAAAGATAACAAGACGACAGAACTTAGTTGCTCAAAATAAAAACTTAATTAATACACTTCAACTCTTGTACTGTATTTATTCCACATTGCAGTGAATTTACCAGATACAGTAATAGTATAGGAGGGTTTCCGTGAATGATACTTTGGTTAGCTGGCTTAAATCGAGTGTGGAGCCAACTTTGAGAATGGGCTTAACTTCAATTTAAACGGTAAAAAGAAATTATAAAGGGTGACCCAATGCACCAGGCTAGCTAGTGAAGTCAGAGAAGGGTAGATGTATACACTCGCAAATGCAGCAACCTTATCGTTACATCAAGGTTTATCGTAAAAAAAAATTATATTACATAATATTGCTACCTATTAATTAATTAATTAATTACAACACAACAGGAAGAATTCTACAAGAATCGATCAAATAAACTTCCTGGTTTTGACGAAATAATTAAAATCCTGCTTTAAGGTAGAATTTGCTATCATGACCTATATATATATAGGTGAGAAATTAGTCTTCGACTATCGACACAAGATAATCTTGTGGATACGAAAAACATATGTTAGCTTGGGTGAGGGAAAGAGGGTAATTATCTGCCCGAGGTCATATTTCAGCGAAGCTGTTTGTTAAAGGAATCATAAGAAGGTGACATTGTTATTATATATCTGCCATGAATTGTCATTATGTATATATATATTGTTGCTTGATTCAAAACTACATATATATGCCACATCAAGAGAAAAAATAGACCGTACTAAAATCCATTCCTGCTACTACCAGCTCTCTTTTATTCTCCATGCTTTTGTCTCTCTAGTGTGTAGGGGAACCATAAATAGAAGGGTTTGAAATAGCTTTCAAACAGTGAATGCAAACTTGCACAGGCAAACATCCATTTCCTTCAACTGTCTTTATATGAAAACTATATACCTTTTTCTCTTACCTTTCCCACGTAACCTAAGCAACCCACCATTTTCATGATCATAACCCACACCGTAATTTGACATCAATGGGCCCTGAAAATTCTCAACAAACTACTTTGACTCTTCCCATCTAACCTTTTCTAGTATACTTATATAAAATACCTCTCTGTATATATATATATATATATATATATATATATATATCATACATATATAGACCTATTTTTATGCAGCTTGCAATCCCTAACTTTCCTTAGCTTACCCTTTTTGTCATTCTCAATAAAAGTATTCTGTTACAACTGATCATGCTGCCTTCATTTAATATAGACTAGTTCCTGCAAAATGGTATTCCAAAATTCAGCAATCCTCCGATTGGACTTTACACATTCTGATCGAAGGAGGAAGAGTGAGGGAAAAAAATCACGCTTCTTTGTGGGTTACTGAAAAAAGTCTCCAAATCATGTTCACTTTCATTAGTCCCCACTTTCATTTCTTCATCCTATTTTTGGTACAAACCTCTTGAGTCTTGATCATGTGTCACGGGTCATGTACGTAGCTGACAATAAAGGCTCAGAATTGAATGTTACTTCTTTTTTTTTTTTTTGGATAAGCAAAAGTATATAGCTTGAGAAACTCTCGTATAAGTATAGTCTTCTACCACATTATCTCTTAGACATTCAAATCATCATTTGACATGTTTAATACATTATTTATTAAAAACAACTAAATATCTATCATGGATCTCATAATTGTTAAGGATCGAGTATCCCGTTTATACCGCACATGTCTCTACATCATGGTATGATATTGTCCACTTTGAGCTTACAACCTCATGGATTTGCTTTTGGACATTACCCAAAAGGCCTCATATCAATGGAGTCATTTCCGTGCTTATAAACTCAAATACTTTCCCTTGTTTGAACAATGTGAGACTTGTTTGTACCTCAACAATCCTCCCCTCAAACAAAGGACCATGGTTCATCCCCCATCCAGTGCGGAAGCCTTCGAGTATATAACATGTTTATACCGCACTTCGAGTATATAACATGTTTATACCAACAACTATTTCCATACTCGCCCAATCCGTTTATACCAACGGCTCTGATACCACTTGTTGGGAACCGGGGATCCCGTTTATACTGCACATGTCTCCACATCATGGTATGATATTGTCCACTTTGGGCTTACACCTTCATGGATTTACTTTTGGACATTACCCAAAAAGCCTCATAACAATGAAGTCATTTCCGTACTTAAAAACTCAAGTATCTTCCCTTGTTTGAACAATATGGGACTTGTTTATACCTCAACAATAATCTTACACATTTCAAATAGTATTATAATTTGAGTATCTATATATATCATGCCTAAATAAGAATTACTCTCTTGACTAATACCCCATCCTGGGTGAAGATCTTCTGTCCTAATTTCCTGTCACATTTTCTGTCCTCTACCCATAATAATTTGACACAAAAAAATAAAATCATAACTCATTAATATTTGTGTTCTTTCCTAATATTTGATTGATAGGGGACACTGAGACATTATTTTTTGAGACACCAAATTTTTATCCCCCATCCTCGATCACTTTTAATTTTCCCTTTATTTTGAGCCTATATTTTTGACATACTTTTCTTGCAGGGATTGCATGAAGAAATAGCCTAGTCTATGCTCATTCCATCAACCTTAGATGGCAGAAATCTACAGGTTCATAAAACACTTTGACGTGTAATCCGACAAGGGGTGAAGTAACCCATAAGGATATATATATTTGTTTGTTGGACTTCAATTTCTCGCTATCGTATGCATACAATGCAATACAAAGTTTCAAATTAGCTTCAATTAAGATATTCTCATTTTTATCAGAAAAAAAAAAAAAAAAGATATTCTCATTAGTATGTTAAAAATAATTTATTTTTGAGGCCCACCAAAGTACGGTTCGTTGGCAATTTAGTGGCTTTCTTTCTTTCTTTCTTGTCTCTCAGTTTCGGCCTAAAGCGACGTCCCCATTCTGCGCTGTGGTATACCTCCAAAATGGTTTAGTTAGTGGCATGAGATAATGACACTTCACCTGCCTACACACACAGCTACCCCTGTTTCATTCATCATTTTTACTTTATCAACGCTTAAATTCTCTCAACTAATTATGAATGACCATTGTCTAGTCCAAGTTAACATGCTTATAATGATCAATTCGTCAGACACAAGAATCGATTAAGGTATGGCTTCATGAATGTGGGCTTTCATTAGCAACTAGGGAGTCCATAAACCAAATCCAGGCCCATTAAAATTGCAGATGGTGAGTAAATGATACTAGAGCCATAAAAAACACCACTTAATCGAATCCTAGTTTAGTATTAATTACGGTTAAAGTAATATTTTGGTTCTATACGTGACACCGATTCTTCATTTAGTCCCTATACGTAAAAAGTTATTAAAAAGGTCCTCATATGTGCAAATATTATTCATTTGGTCCCTCCCGTTATGTTGTCGTCTTTAATGTCTATGAACTACTACATATAGGGACTAAATGAAGAATTTGTATCACGTATAGGGATTAAATGAAGAATTTGTGTCATGTATAAGGACCAGATTATTACTTTAACCTAAATTATTGGGTCCCTATACGTGGCACAAATTCTTCATTTAATCCCTATACGTGATACAAATTCTTCATTTAGTCCCTATACGTAGTAGTTCACAGATCATTAAAGACGACAACATAACGGGAGGGACCAAATGAATAATATTTGCACATATGAGGACCTTTTTAATAACTTTTTACGTATAGGGACTAAATGAAGAATCGATGTCACGTATAGGGACCAAAATATTACTTTAACCTATTAATTATTTTAATTATTTGCTTTCTGTTAATCCAAATACAGTGAGACTTAAGGAATCTTACTCAGATACTTGTATACTACATGTCAATTTTTATTATTTAACTACAATTGGTTTTATTTTATTTTTTGTATGCTTACTTTGCTACGCGATGTGATGCACAATCACATAATGTATAACATTATTCTTAGAAGATGATGGGATGTTTGTTGAGCTGAGGATATTTACTTTACCATTAGAAAACTATTTAAGTCTTAGTTTGTATATTTGGATTAGCCGTGAATAATTGATTATTTCGATAATTGATTTATGAATAGAGTCAGTCTTATGTTTGAATTGTTTGTTGAAGTTTGACTTTAAAGGTAATTTATTTCATTTGTATTGTGTAAAAAAAATTAATATAGTAAATTACAAAAAAATGGTATGAAGTTATTTATATAATTTAATAATATTTGTTTAGTACTTAGTTTTAAAGAGGTGAAATATGAGGAATGTTATTGGTTTCAAAATAATTTAATATCTTTTTAAATAAGTTTTAAACTTCTAGGTTCTCTAAAAATCGTTTTTTTGATAAAAATAAATTTTTTTTAATTTGATCAGATTTATCATGCATATCAGATTTAATTAAACCAATAACAGTTGTTTTTCAAAATAAAAGTTGTTTCCTTGGATTGTAATCCTATCCAAACATACATGTGGCAATGCCTACAAGGCATGGGCACTACAAGAAATTTGTCTTTCAGAGACCGACAAACTATATGTTTAAAATCCGTAGGTATATATAAAACTTACATTCACGTACGGTCAATCCAACCGTCCATTATGAGCGGCGAATAACAATGGGAAATGACTGCCACTATAAGTTTTACATACGATCCACATACATTTACCTATACTTGTATTTGACTGTCAATAGGCTTTACCTACGGTTCATCTACCTTTACTTACAGTTTGACTGACACTAATACCTATAGCTACAATTTTAACCACTGTCACTAAAAATTTCGGTAGGTATATGACAAATTTATTGTAGTGGGAACTCGAATCCTCTCCATCCTCTCTCTCCAGTCAAATGTTAATCGTTAGATTAATCTAACGATCAAGAAGAGAGAGATCTCAGCCGTTACTTAATCCATCGACTAACATTTGGTTGGAAAGAGAATGAAAGTGGATTTAATTTGGATGGAGATGATCCATTTTGCTAGGCATCCTTGATGCCTTTTATTGTTGTCAATTTTTTTAAATGAGTTTATTTTTAATGTAAAAAAAGTAAAAACATTTATTTTTAAATCATTTAATAAATTAAGATCTTAATATATTTTATTAAATGATTTAACTGGTATGCACTGTCAGTATAAAGAAATTTTACATTGTCAATCAATCATAAATTATCACATCATTAAAATTGTTTGACTTTTGTCATAACTACCTTAAAAGTTATACATATATGATTTGTGATTGATTGACAGTGTAAAAAACTTTATATTGATAATTTATCAAAATTAAATCCTTTATTAAATTAAGGATAAATACATCTTTATTTTATTATTTTAAACACAAACTTAAATCATTTCCCAACTCGGCATAGCAGGAATCAATTAAGGTACAGTTATTAGTTATTATACGTAGCAAATAATGACGTCCTACCTACCGGTTCTTAGAACCCATTTAGGAACTCAGATTAAAGCATACTTTCCATGTTAACATCATTAAATTAAATGTATATATACCGTACTTAATATGGTGTTAATTAAAGAAAGGCGACAAACTCCCACTTGATCTTTTCCACTCAAATCCGCTAATCCCACGTTGATTTGATTGCTTCTGCTGATTCATTTGTTTGTCTAATCATTTTCAGTAAACTGGTAGATGGAGCAATTAAGGACCAGTGATATGTGTGGCGTGCTGACAAAATGGAAGAGGTCATTGTGCCCTAAGAGTGTGTTTGGTTTTTTATTGGAAATATCTCAAAGATGGCTACGTAGGATTCACTAGATAAAGAGTTGATCCATGTGATTTAGTGAGTCTCGAATGAAATTTATCCAATATTAAAGAATGTATTAAAGAGTATATTATTAACATTATTCTAATGTAAAACTAATAAATGTGAAACTTTGAAAGGATCAAATATATGCAAGTATTATTACTCTTTAGTTCTTTGCATCATCTTCAAAATTTATAAAAAAAACAAGATAAACTTTCATGGTTATTCTTAGAGTTGGGCCTAACTCAACTCCAAAAACAAGCTCAAGATGTGAGGATTGTCCAAGCTTTATAAGCTCTTATGAGGCTCTATCTCTAGTCAATATGGGATTTGAGTTTTTTTCAATACACCCCCTCACGCCCCAACACTATTGGGCTTGGTGCGTGGATAATATTATGGGTGACCCTTTAATGGATCTAGGATAGGCTTTGATATCATTTTAGATTTGGACCTAACTCAATCCTAAAAACTAACTCAAGAGATGAGGATTATCCAACCTTTATAAGCTCTTATGAGGCTCTATCTCTAGTCAATGGGGACTTGAGTTTTTCCCAATAGTTATAAAGCCATTAGAAATATAGCAAACTAAAGATTGCAAAGATCTTATGCTTGCTTGGATAAGATTTTGAGGCTTCAAAATTCAATTTGCATCCATAATAATCAAGTTTGCATTTTGAAATTTTGTTTGGATAAAAATATGGTGGATAAAAGTGTGTTTTGAAGTGTTCAAATTTGATTTATAAGTTAATATGGGACAGCTTATCAGTTTGGATTTTCAAACGGGTTTCTCAATTTACTCTCATATCCTTATTTATGTCTCTCACTATTTGTTTATCTCTCATCCGTATGAGGTGCACACGATGGAGAAATGGTGAAGCCAGTCTTGTTGTTGGCTTTGCGGGTTTAGTTTTATCTTGGAGTATGGCTATGTAAGATGAAATTGCTTGCTGTTAGTTATCATGATCCTTCACAAAACAATACCCATGTCAATAAAAAATTTGCTCCTTCTTCACGTAACAGTGCCACTGAAATAATATACTTTGAAGTCAAAGAGAAAAAAGGTGCGTAAGTCCAAACTAATACTCATGTCCCTTTTAATATTTTATATCTTAAAAGTGATTTTATTTTACTCTATCCAAACAAAAATAATTTTTAAACTCATTTTTAAAATATTATTATCAAACACAAATAAATTTTTTAACCTTGATTTTTCTAAAATCAATTCTTTTAGAATCAATTCTTCAAAATCAATTCTACCACAATCAAAAATATCATTACCAAACACATATCAAATACTTAGAAGTGAAAACAATCAAACCGCGTTAGGATTTAATACCATTTAATAACTAGGAGCTTGTACCTTTTTTATTTTTCAGGGTAATGCCTTGTTAAAGTAGGGATATAAATTTTATCTGTACCCACGGATATCCGCAGATAATATTCACAATGAGTAGAAAATGGATACTTTAATGGGTGCCCGCAGGTAAATTAAACAGATATTTTTTCTACCTGTTTATTAATGGGGTGGGGGCGACCATTATAGTTTTCATATCCGCGGGTACCCGTTAATGTAAAATTACTAAAATATCCTTTTACATATATAAACAAGTTACCCTAATTTTTTCACTACCCTTGCTATGTTTCTAAATTTTGGCGGCCGCAACGCCCTTTACCTCTCTTAGTTTTCACTCTCATTCTCGAGCCTCGTTTTCTCCCTTTCAAATGTCCCTTTATGGTTTCACTCTCAGGCAACCGTGAATGATGCAATATTTTAAGTTTGATTGAAAGGGGGTTAGAATATTTACATTTAAAAATATTAGGCCAATGGATTGTAATGATGCTCATGTGTGAATGGATTAATTCAAACACACTTATGAATTAGTTTTACTATTTACTATTTTAAATTTTATAATGACATGTATGATTATATTGTTTAATATCATATTGTATATTATATTTACTATAATACTTTTCAAGCTAAAAAAACTTCTAGTACCAGCAAGGAACTCAAATGCAGAATTAGTGGGAATTTCATGTGTGAATAAAATATTTTGTAAGGTGTTGAATATCCATGGATACTCGCAAATACTGATAAATTTGTTTAAAATCCGTAAGATGGATATCCATAAGGATATGAGGTGAGGACGGATACGAAATTCATCCAACAGGTGGATAATGAGGAGTTACTACACCTACTCACCCGGCCCCATTTATTTTATCTAGAATTTTTTATCCACGACTGTGCAAGAAACAACGGAGGTTTTGGTCCAATCGGACACTTAACAACCCATTGACTTCATTGGAATTTTTTAATTGAGCGAGGCAGCTGCACCCATGAGATTAAAAAACCGGATTTTTAATCTACATATATAGCCCTGACCCATTAAGGCCGGGCCTTTTGTATCCTGGAAAGAAAAGAGGTTTGCTGACCAGAAGAATAACCCTTAACGCGTGCACTATTATGTATCAGTGTGCATCCTTGTTATTAGCTAGCTCTACAATACAGGCGTTGTGTCTGCAAAATGTACAGTGTACTTGGTCAGAGGCAGCCTAATTTCCATGTGCTTTCTTTCTATGTTGAGACCTGCTTTCTTTAAAATAATGTGAATGCTTATTTAAGTTCAAATGTGGTTAGTTACAACCCAAATATTCTTGAATCTTAGAGAAGACTAAGATTTTGATAGGCTGCTGTATTATTATTCGTATTACTGTTGAATATTGTGGACTCAAATTCTCTACCCAAAAAGAAAATTCTCTATGATTGCCTCTTGTTTAGTAAAACCATGTGCTAAATACATTGTCGACAGAAATTTCAATGTCATCAATCCTAAGTTCCTAATAGGTATGTATTAGTAGTATAAATTTTTTCTACACAATCAACTAATCCGAAATTGTCATATAAATTAAAATATTTGACTCTTATCATAACTATCTTAAAAGTCAATCATATCATGATTTTTGATTGGTTGACGATGTAAAAAACTTTACAGTACTGACATAGGAAAGCAATTAAACTCATATATATATATATATATATATATATATATAAAACAACTAACTTTTCTAACTCGAGTGTAAATTGTAAGTTTCAATTCGGCGAAGATAGGGATAAATTGTTGAAAGAATTCGATAAAATGGAATATTCTAACGCCGACCAGGACAAAAAATCTAACAAAAGAAGTTATAATGTTCGACTGTCGAAAGAGAGTTAGTGTGCTTCGTCAAAATCAAGTAATAGTAGTTATCAAAATGGGGTGGATTCAAATTTGAATTGAAGATCGGGAGATTTGAATTCAAGTTGAAGGGAATTGCTCATACAGCTTTAGAGGTAGAGAGAAAACATGCAAAATAACGTGGCATAACTGCCACATATTTGTCATTAGCATAGGAATTAGTTATTTTTCTTATTTGTCTATAAATACTAGTTTATACGATTTAATTAGGGTTGTCATTTCTTGACTAAAATCCTAAGTATCTCACACATAGCAGATCACAGAATTGAACACAAGTATGCTTTCCCTTTTACGTTTCTGCCATTTAATATAATGCAATGGTTCTTTACTTTCTTTTAATTCTTGTTCTTTAATTCCAGTTCTTTACTGTTAGTTCATTTACGTTACTGCTATTTACGTTTTTTGCACCTTTACATTCACGCACCTTTAACCTTCTTTCAAACTTACTGTTTTTTTTTTTTTTTACATTTCTGCATCTTTGTTTCAAGCATTTACTTTTGCACAAACATTTAAGGGCCTGTTTGGATGAACTTTAAATAAAAGGGTTTCTATGATGTAGAAGTAGAAACAGAAGTTATTATTAGAAGTAGAAGCTATTTTACGTTTGGATGAGCTTTATAAAAATAGGCTTTTATGATATTTATTGCCGAGACGTTGTTGTCCAATAAAACATTACAGGTCCTCTCTCTCTCTTCTATTGCATCTCCTTTCTTTAGAAGCTCATAATTGTAGCTTTTAAAAAAGCACCAAAATGTATTTTTTCACTGCTTTTGCTTTTTTTTTAAAAAAACTCATCCAACACTCATATTTTTGTAAAAGCATTTTTATTTTAAAAACAACCTCTTTTTCTATAAAAAAAAAAAAAAAAAGCATCCAATTGGGTTTTAAGTTTCACGCAAGTTAAGTTTCTTTGCCTTTAATCATCTTGTCGAAGTTGTTTGCTTGCCATTTCGAGGCATTCTAATGCCTTTTCGATAGAAGACTTGTGAAACGAGATTATCATGTAACGCCAGAGTCCCATTCGACCTATCACATATTAATTATTTGTTTGGGATTGGTGAAACCTTAAATCTCACTAAACAATGACTCACCCATTAAAACAAATTTGAAGATAAAAAACCGGGATCGTCTGTTGTGCATCCCAAAAACGGGGTGCATCATGCTCCCCCTTTGGTAATGTGTTCATGACTTTTGGATTAACAAAAATTTAATTAAGTGTTAATTGATTATCTGTTGATAAAAAGTTGGGTGCACCATACACCTCACTCATATTTGGTGCACCATAGAAACCACCTAAAAAACCAAGTGCCTCGATTTTCTTGTTGGTTGCAGACCAATGAGCATGGCAATTCCACCTATTCATATGGTACTTGTCTAAACCATTTTTAAGGTACTTGTTTAAACATTAATAGCATGTTTGGATTAGTTTGTACATCCAAACTTGCTTTTCCATTGAGTCAAACCATGATTTTCAAACTATAATCCAAACATGCTATAGCTCTGTAATGAAATCAAATCGATATAATCAAAAGGTAAGTAGGGAGTACCATGATCTAGAGATGAAGATGATCATGTAGGTAATTGCAGCTCAAACATTCAACAATTATCAAAGAAAAAAATCATTGAATGTAAAATAAAAAAAAAAAGAATAATTTATCGATTGTTTGCTTATCCTGCACTCCAACTCCTTGATTTGGTCCATTTGGATAAGATGGGGCCATACGATTAGGACTTCATATTTTAAAATACATCTTGTGTGGATATTAATCCTTGGATGCTTCATGCAGTTTCAACTTCGTAGTGATTCCCCTAGTTCCTAATTTATTCTTGATGACACATTTGATTCATTTCACACGATAGGTCAGAAAACTATTGGTACACTTGTTCTCCACCACTAGATGTAGACATTATAATATAAGTAATTTGGCAACGTAATTGTTTTATATGAAAATAACTAAGTAATTTGGTACTCAATGTCCATGTTATTGTCACCTTGGTTGAAATGCTTCATCATTCTACTAGAGAAGAATGAGAGGGGAGGGTTTTTATGTCTTTCACTCACATGCTCTTTGAGGATCACACGCGGCTTCAGAACAGAAAATTGTCCACCATTGTCTACCTTATTGGTCTCTGTAGCAAGTAAAGTATGAACTACGAAAAGTAGAAGACCTGCAAAACTTTGACTTTGTCCACCAACTTTTGGATCAAACTAACTTCCCAACATTACAAAAAAAGCATGTTTCGAGAAATAAAGTTTCAAATGTGATAATATGAAAAATAAAGATCAAAATAACCTTATTGTTAGAATAATTGAGTTTAATTCCACTCCAAAAGCTAGTAAGAACTGTCCAAATTATTATAAATGGTTATGTGTTCATATACTCAACCGATTTAGAACTTTGACACTTAATACTTATCTATGTAAAAAGTCATGTTATAACACTCTTCTTTTAGAGGCACTATACTTAGGGTGAGTTATTAAGTATTTTATTGACTGTTAGTTATTTTTAAATATTTATTATGAAATGCTTAACTACTACCTTGGTTACCACAACCAGTCGAAATTCCCTAATTTTGGTTGTTACCTTTTTTGTTGCTTTTCTACCAACCTGAACTCCCAGTCCAACAATTTTATTTATATAGAAAACAATCATCAACCGTTAGTCTTGCTATTTGGCTTGGCTAAATCTCTCTGGCACTTGTCAAAAACTAAAGTTTTTTTCTCCCTCTGTAACAATTCTGAGGTTCATCCTCCATCTGTTTCCAATTGCATCAGGTACACTTTGTCTCTATGGTGATTGTTCAAGTTTCTGCCTCCAGAATCTAGATGATCTGATTTAAATTATGTAAATTTGATCTTTTCCTTCTGATAAGAGGTCCTATCTGTTGCAGTCATAGTAATTGATTGTTAATCACCAGCAGATGCTACATATTATAGTATCATTCAATGTTCAATCGAAAAAGTTTTGTGCATGGTTATCATTTTATCTAAGTAATCAAACTGACTTGGAACCTTAGTTGTTTCATGAGTCTCCTAGTCGTTAGCATCTTAATTTGTATTAACATTAGTGGTTTCATTTCAATATTCTTTCTGGCTAGAGTTAATATTCCTCATTTTCCAGTTTGGCAGACAAGGTTTAAAAGACTTCTGTTGAATTCTGAAGAATCTTAGATCAATTTTGATTTATTTGTTTCCATAGAATTTAATTTGAGAATGCATTTGTTTAAGTGGATATGGATTCTAGTATCTGCAGCCAGAAGATCATACTGTGAATAGATGTAAAGCACACTAGTTTTTAATATTTATTTTGCTCTTCCGGATAAGGCCACTATGATGGTACTTGGAATAATGGTCTTCGCTATGCTAAGGTGGAACTTTACTGCCATAGTGCCATGTCAACTCGTGTTGGACTGAATCTAATAACTAACTTTTCTTCAAAAGGAAGTTTGAAACATTCTCTTGGCTGGCCAAGTGAGATCATAGTTCTTGAAAAATTCAATCATAATGGGTCTTCTAAGAATCAAATCGCATCAAATTCTGAATAAAGTTAGCTCATTTTTTTAGATGGGAAAAGATAATTGCACGAACTATGTGATTGTGAGGTATATGTACACAATTTGCACCATTCAGAAAAAAGTTTAATGGGACCAGTGTGTTATCCAATGGCTTGCATGGGTGTAATGTGGGGAGTAGGAGTGTAAGTTTGTGCAAGTATCATTACTCTTTTTAGATTGAAACTTCTGTGAATTGAAACACGATGAATTAATAATTATCAACCCGTAGATCCATGATGGTTTGACTATGTTTATCTGTTACTGAACTACTATACTCACATGTGTATCTAGTATGTTTTCTCATATTTATATAGATTAATGGTTCTAACTGAAGGATTTTCTAAGTTTGTTTTCTTCTTCTTTAGTTTCTCCAATCAGGGCACAGTCATCCTAGAAGGTTCAACAAGATCTCATCAGTGAGCAACTCTCCCTGGTATACTAATTCTCAAGGTGGGAAAGGAAAAAAAATAAAGCTTGGCAGTTTTAATTTATTGCAGTTTTTATAGCATTTTCCTGGCTAATATAATTGATGTTTTGGATACAGACTTAAATTCTGTGTGAAGTGAATAAAAGGCTAGCCTTGTAGTAGGTTAGATCTGCAAAGCTGGTTCCTACATCATATAAAAATGCCAAGCTCTACTCACTAAAGGGAACTGAAGTTAGATCTGGCTTGTCCTCCCAAATTTTTTGTCCTGATAAGCATAGAAGCATGTACATGACAGATGCTTACTCCGGTGAGAGTTACAGGAAGTACTTCCAAGACTCCCCAACAGAAGAACTGATAGAACCATCTAGTTCCAGCATCTTTGGAAGTTCAATTCACCCTGATGGTGCCCCTTCTTACCTGCTAAGAGCTGGTGCAGGAGCTCCTACTTCTTTGGTGTCTATGAGGCACCATGATGCCTACCAGTCCAACTTGGGATCAGATTTCTTGGAGAATGGAAGCCTGGATTCACTTGACAAAGATGGTCTAATGAAACTAAAACTACAAGCATTGGAGAGGGCATTGCTTGATGATAGTG
Source organism: Ammopiptanthus mongolicus (assembly GCA_039655645.1). Classification (NCBI taxonomy): domain Eukaryota; kingdom Viridiplantae; phylum Streptophyta; class Magnoliopsida; order Fabales; family Fabaceae; genus Ammopiptanthus; species Ammopiptanthus mongolicus. The sequence continues at coordinate 16,071,745 of CM077345.1, forward strand.
ATGCAGAGGAAGAGGAAGAGGAAGACATATTTAGGACTTCTCAAAGCATGGAAATTGATCCTGACATTGCTGAGTGGGCTGATCCTATTCAGAGTGTGCTACACCATGACTCACCAAAGGAGTCTTCATCTTCAGGTTCCAACCTTAGCATCACCAGCAGCATCAAAGAAATATCACAAATTTCTCAGACCCCTAAGCAACTCCTTTATGAATGTGCTGTTTCACTTTCAGAAGGAAATGAAGAGGAAACCTCATCAAGGATAAATGGTCTCCGCCAGATGGTCTCAATTCAAGGAGAGCCTTCCCAAAGAATTGCAGCCTATATGGTAGAGGGACTCGCAGCTCGCCTAGCTGAATCCGGAAAATGTCTTTATAAAGCTCTGAAATGCAAGGAACCTCCTTCTTCAGACCGTCTAGCAGCCATGCAGATACTGTTTGAGGTTTGCCCATGTTTTAAATTTGGATTTATTGCTGCAAACAATGCAATTATAGAGGCAGTTAAAGATGAGATGAAGGTTCATATAATAGATTTTGAGATCAATCAAGGTAGTCAATACATAAATCTAATACAACAACTTGCTTCAAGGTCAAGTAAGCCACCTCATGTTAGATTGACTGGGATTGATGATCCTGAATCTGTGCAGCGATCCGTTGGAGGCCTAAAGAACATTGGACAAAGACTTGAAAAACTGGCAGAAGCACTTGGGTTGCCATTTGAGTTTCAAGCAGTGGCATCTAGGACTTCCCTTGTCACCCCATCAATGATCAACTGTGATCCTAGAGAAGCACTTGTAGTGAACTTTGCATTCCAGCTTCACCACATGCCTGATGAGAGTGTTTCAACAGTAAACGAACGCGACCAACTTCTTCGCTTGGTTAAGAGCTTGAATCCAACGCTTGTAACAGTTGTGGAGCAAGATGTGAACACTAACACTGCCCCTTTCTTACCAAGATTTGCTGAAGCCTACAATTACTACTCTGCTGTGTTTGAGTCGCTCGATGTTACGCTTCCTAGAGAGAGTCAGGACAGAATGAATGTTGAAAGGCAATGCTTAGCAAGGGACATTGTTAATATTGTTGCATGTGAAGGTGAGGAAAGGATAGAAAGGTATGAAGTTGCTGGAAAATGGAGAGCAAGGATGACAATGGCTGGCTTCACTTCATCCCCAATGAGCACCAATGTGACTCATGAAATCCGAAAACTCATTAAGATGTACTGTGACAGGTTCAAGATAAAGGAGGAAATGGGAGCACTTCATTTTGGGTGGGAAGACAAAAACTTAATTGTGGCTTCAGCATGGAGATGACCAAGATAATACAAGTTAGGCCAGACTCATTCTGGTAGTACTAATGTAACGTTTGCTTGTTTGTTTTGTCTCTAGACTACTTATTCTGGTATTGGTATTGTAGTGTTTGCTTGCTTTTCCACATGTATACTAACTTACAATCTTAAGCTAATAACACTTTCATTTTATAGAAGTGCTTAACGTGGCTGGAGGACAAGGGAGCAGAAAACAGCTATGCTTAGGCTTTCAATGCCCCTTGTTAGCATTATTTCGAATAGTTGTTACTCGTTTCATGTAATAAAAAGAAAATAACTATGTTTGTGAATCTTAAATAGTTAGCCCATCTTTGGATTTACTTTTGTGAGACATAAAATTGATTTTGACATATTTAGGCACTCAAACGTGATTTTTAACCTCAAATTTATTATTCAACTCTCTTTTATGTGATTGTATCCAAACATAAATCAATTTACTTTCAACTTAATTCTATTGAAATCAATTCTAAAAAATTAATTTTATCCAAAATCATATTTGTCAAACTCTCATCCAAACACACAATTAAAAAGTGGTGATTGGCTGTGTGCGGACCGAATGTGTATAAAATAATAGTTGTGCTACTGAGTATACAAATATGAATAACGTGGTTATCTAAATATCATGTTCTAAAATGACAAATGATTAACCAAAAGAAAATGGGAATTAGAAAACCATCCTCTAGTAAATAATTAGTACAAAATTACTTCTCAGTTCTTACTCCACCACCTCCGTTTCTGGTTCTGTGAATTTTGGATGATTTTTAGTAGGATAAAAGTTGAGAGAAGAGAGGTTTGAGAACATAAATGACATCCACATGAATTTGAGCCTTTTTAGAGCCTCACAATCTTGTAATAATATCCACAAACTGAGAAACCACAGAATCAAATCAAATAAATTGGAAAGCAGCACAGGAGCTTATCCACAAGTCCACAAACCCTGGAACTGTAATTAGTAGAAACACACAAAAGCAGCATGGCCCTGGAGAATTGTTTACGTTTAACCACTTTAGGCACAGCCAGACCCCAAAGTCTTTCTCCATTCTCTTCAACTTCAAGGGAAAAGCTTGTTTTCTCAACTCACAGAGGATTCAAGAAATCCATGCTAAACTCAACAGTGTCAAACCCATCTCTTTACTCAACTGGCGGTACCTATAGAAAATCCCGTTTTATTTGCAATGCTCGTGAAGCAGTAAATGAAGGTAATTAGCCCCTACTAGTCTTTCCTGCTGCTTGTTACTTTATTTCTTATTTTCTACTAAGAAACCTTCCATCATTGACAAACTTTTCCAGTATAACTCTCCATTATAGATGATGAATCTCAGTCTCTGTTTGGTGGCTGGACTTGCACTTATCTTTTGCATTATAATTAAAAGGCAGCAAACCAGTGTCCTGAGTGCTATGTTCAATGAATCAAAGATAGAAACAACTTTTGAGTTTTCAATGTATGGAACACATTATTTTTTAAGGATTTAATTGCTATACACAAATAATAGGAAAGTTTTTTTTACTCTCAATCAGTTACATATCACCTCATGTGTGACTTTGAAAGTAGTTGTTATAAGAGTCAAACATTTTTAATGATGTAATAATGAATTTGGATTCCCAGCATTTGCTTGTACTATATGTTTTAAACAGAAAACGTGGACGGTTTCCAGTAAATTATGCAGTGACTATAGTGACTGCAAGATATAAGTGACTGTAGGGAATCCAAGTCTTGTAGCGATACTTGTTAGTGTAAACTACTTTTACATTGAAAGTGTATTACAATTAAATCCTTAAAAAAAATAGTGTATTCCATGTATTGAAAATTCAAAAGTTGTAATTTCCTATAAAACCTTTCTATCTTTTGATTTTTTAACCAATGCTAAATGTGCTTAGGGCACTTGGTAATTTTTGGATGAGGTAGCATATTGAGTTCCCATTATCCTCTTGGAATTAATGTATGGACCTGATTGCTTCCTGGCTCCCTAATACTGAATCCTGATGTTATTTTCCCATAGACATGAGAAAAGCATTTAGGTAGCAGCTGTAACCACAATTTCTTTAAGTGGCTTAGCCTTCTTTGTGTTGTGGTGTATTGTTGTTACATTGTCTGATGAAAAACATATATGCTCGAATTTGGCAGTTGGAGTAGTGACTGACTCAAGCTGGAACGACCTTGTCATTGCAAGTGAAACTCCTGTGCTGGTAGAGTTTTGGGCGCCATGGTGCGGTCCTTGCAGGATGATAGCACCCGTTATTGATGAGTTAGCCAAAGAATATGGTGGAAAAATTGCGTGCTACAAGCTTAACACCGATGACTGTCCAAGTATAGCTACACAATATGGCATCAGAAGCATACCGACAGTTTTGTTCTTCAAAAATGGAGAGAAAAAAGAAAGCGTAATTGGTGCAGTTCCCAAGTCCACTTTGTCCTCAACAGTGGATAAATATGTTGATGTATGAATGAAGAAGAAAATGATAAAATAATTTATTTATAATGCCAGGAACGAAAGGACTAGAATGGGAGAAATGAGAATAGATACATTGCTAATTTTCATTTTCTTCCATTATTTTCCATGCCCTAGTAGAAGGCAAAAGCTAAGGTCTGTTTATATCTAAGTCTGTGGATTCAAATACTTAAAATAATACTTTGTACCCATTTTCATTTTTCACATTTTGTAAAGGTTACATTGGATAAACAGACTTCATTCTACTTTTGAATGTTGATTACTTCCTTCTGCATAGGAACTTCAAATCATCCCTAAGTAAAGTATTTAACTCTATTCACCCAACAACAACAACAAGTTGCTTTTTGCAGCCCAAAACTCGTCACCATCCTCAAGTGTGCACATGTATCAAGGATGATTTTGTGAAAGCCACTAAGATAGAAAAATTAAAATACAAGGTTACACTTGAATTCACAAGAAAAATCAGCCCCATCAGCCACACAACCAGCCAACAAATTTTCATTTCTTATATATAAAATCATTATATCGGCAGAGTGGCCTATGACCTATATCACTACTCAATTGCATTCTGCCATCATCAGGGGGCCAAAGGCAAATTCTACCATTGCTCATGTTGCTGCACAAGCAGCTGTAAGGAACCACAACATCTATACCATCTAAAAAGGCTCTCATGGAGATGGTTTCCAATCAAATTGAAGATTATTAAAACCATTTACAGCTCCTAGCCCACTAAGTAGTTGGTTTGACAAATCCTGTTGATGATGATTCATAGCTTGATCCCTAGCAATAGATGCCATTCCTCCCCTTCCATTCATGACTGAATTATTTCCCATAGCAGCTCTGATTCCATTAGGCATAGCAGAATGACCAAGTCCCATTGTACCATAACTACCAACCCCAACACCTGAATTACTGTTCAGTGCACCATTGCCCACCAGGCCATTGCCACTATTTACATTCTTCATATCATTTCCAAGAGAACCAATACCTACCATTCCACCTGTGCCATTCATCTGGGATGACAGCATCATCTCATGTATGATTTTCTGGACGGAGTTCTGAGCATCACTAGGGTCAGCTTCAGTGGAAAGAGATGACTGCTGTTGTTGCAAGGAAATACTAGCTGATGAGTTTGTTGTATTCATGTGATTGGCAGATGTTAAGGAAGGGTGAGATGTTTGTGGGGGGTTGTTAGATGAAGATGGTGTTGGTGCTTGAAAAGGGGATGAGTTTGGTTGGGCCTGTGGCATAGTATTGGAGGAACCTGGGGATGGAATCTGAATAGAACTACCTCCATATGGACTGCTTGCATTGTTCATTGAATTTTGTCTAGAATTCATAGAGTTCTGGTGGAGAAGTCCAACAATAGTGCTTGTGGTGGTTGATGCAGATGCTGAGTTAACAGTGTTATTTACACTAACCATACCATTGCTAGAAGCAATTTGCATGACAGCAGCCTGCGTTGATGAGGTTCGATCACCATTTGAGTTATGGCCTAACATTTGCTGTTGTTGCTGCTGCTGCTGCTGTAATTGATCTTCATGCTGTTGTGCTTGACTATGAAGTCCAGATGAACCACCAGTTCTCCGAGGGAATTTGGCTAAGCTATCTGATAGAAGGCAAGAAAAAGAAACATTCAATTACCCCTATAACAATCAAACAAATGGAAATAATTATTAATTTAAGAAACAAAACCCAACTAATAAGTTATCTCAAGGACCAAAACTCTCCTCTGGTTAAGTGAAAATATTACAGAACTATTGTCAAAAGAGCTTGAACTCATTTTCCCAACTAGGTACAGAGATTAAAGTGAGAGATCACTGCAAAATTGGTGCCCATCTAACTGAAGTCGTAAAAAACTGATTACATAAATGGAACACAAAAAAAAAAAAAAAAAAAAAGCAATATAGAACACTTCTGCTTCTCAAAAAAGTTTGGTCAACTTCCATCAGCCTCTTGACCTGAAACACACACATTACCAACTTTCCCATCTTCAAATATTAAAAGATCTTTTAGAATCAAAGTTCTCAGCAGAGTATCCCTGACCCTCCAAATAGCCAGGAGGATACCTTAATCTTAAAAAGTATCAAAAGCCATTGATACCAGGCTACAGAAACGGGATTTTGGCATGAAGTAAAACAACTGACGAAAGGAGAGGCACAAAAGAAGTCGACAAAAACTTGAAGATTGCAACCTCCCAAACAAGAGTAACCAGTTGTAATAGCCTAATAGGTAAGCTCCACACATAAATCATATTTAGTGGAGGCATTATCAACTCTAATTGCCTGCTCTAGATTCCCTTCAATATCTCATCAACGTTTATCATCTTTATCAAGTATGTCAACAAACCAGATTCCAAAGCACAAGACCAAAAGGGGCCAGATTGCAATTTTCTGTAACTAAGTATAAATCAGTTGGACAAAGCATATGGTAATTAGCACTTCCTTGATGACTGTGTCAAATAATCAAGCTCTATATTATTTCCTTCTCTCTCCTAACTATGAAAGCATAAATAGCAAAAACATATCTGATTTCCAGATTCAACAAGACTTAATTCCATCTCTCTTTAACTTTCAAAACACACACTTCTTTGAAACTTCAAACAATCCTCAAAAAAATGCAATGCCCTTCAAACAATCCTCAAAAAAATGCAATGCCCTTCGCCATCCCCAAAATCACAGACAGTCCCTTAACAGAACATAGTTACTGGTACTTGAGTCTCCAAGACAAATCCTTGACCAGATCATCAACAATCTTCAATCTATGTATCTTCAAGACCCTACCTTGGTAATTCAAAAGCAATGACGTCTGGAAATTGATTCCATTACTAAGCATAGCTTTCAATGGTATGATGCAAGGTCACCAAAATATCAACCAACAAGTAGAACAATGTCTTTGTCAACGCAACTAGAGTGATATCCAAAACAATTTTAAAATATAATATTAAAAGGTAAAGTACGAAAGTAAATGCCTCAAGACTTTTAAACTTATAAGCAATGCTAATTGTTCAATTAGAAATGGTAAATCAACATATTAACAGTGTATGGCACCGACAAGTAAAACAGCTAGTCTCATTTTAATAAAACAGTATTTGACAAACATGTACCGCACTTACAAATGAGCAATCAACCAGTAAACTGATTATTAACTTACCCATAGGTCCAGTCCCTGTTTCTCTGCTGTAATCTATTAAGTCTTTCATACTATTTACCACTTCAGATATCTGCAACATAAACAAGAGACAATAAACCAAGTTTGTCAAGCGGACTTAGCGTATCCTCCTCAATAAAGTTTATTGGAAATTATGCTCTAGATGAACTCATAATTTTTCTGATCAATTTATCATTTACTCTTATTAATACAGCTAAAGGGGTTTTTTATTTTCACTTTTTGGCCAAATGGCAAGAAGTCCTTATTTATTCTTCCAAAAAAATACAGAAGACATTTATTTACCAAAATATAAAGCACAACCAAAACATCAGCCAACCATTACTGGGTCTCAGGTCCTCTCTTGGGAGAAGACCGTTTTACAAACATTGATTCAGGAAAAGAGAAACTAAAATAATTGCTATATTTTTCGGTTACATTAAGAGAAACAAAACCAAGTAAGGAGCTCCTATTAAAAACAACCAAGGGTGAGTTCTGTTCACAAATTTCCATAACTAGCATTTCAACAGGCACGGTTACGATGGTGCCAAGAAAGAAACATAACAGTTCAGGAAAAAGAAACCAAGTCTTATCTGAAACATTAAAAGGAAATAAATAAATATTTCCCATAAATATGTAGATTAAATATTTTAAAAAAAAAAATATAGTAAGCAATGTTTTAAGATTGGAAAATTACCTGTAGGCAGCGCACATATCTCTTTGTATATCCTAAATCATTAACTAATGGAACTTCTAAGGCTTTAGCCAATTGACGGGCTGACGCAACAAACCTGGAATAGAAAAGCATATAATTTTTTAAAAAAAAATGATCTTATTATAAAAAGCAAACCTAATTAAGTTAGACCAAGAAGAGATCAACAAAAAACTGTAGTGCGTGCTAAACTGTAGACACAGCCAACAAAAATCAGAATATCTGGAAATAGGAAATGATTGTGAAATTCCTGAATGTCGTCAGCCTTACATCCAAAGGCACCACTATTCCTAACTGCAGCAACACCTGAATGGCTGAATCCCACGCTTTCACGAAAACCCAGGAAAAAGATCTTTATAGAGAATGAAACAAAATCAAATTATACAAATCTATATTTTCAAGGAAAAGGTCAGCCAAGTTAGGAACCAGTTAGTATATATCTAGACATAGAAATTTGATATTACAAGGATAACACAAATGTTTGCACCATCTGTTAATCAGGAGTCAAGTCAAGAACCAGTAGACTGCAGTAGCCAAACATGTATTACATAAACTGAGACTTATTATATTATAAATTATAAATATAAGTATTTATAAATTAGAAACCACTATCAACACACCAGCAGACAAGGTTTATTATACACAAGATGATTAAATACCAAAAAGAAGGGCTAAAAAGAGAATAAAACAATTTGCAGACTACATTTTACCCGAGGAGATAAGAGTAGTGAAACATTCACACATTCACATGAAATCCCTACGTCTTGGACTAAGAAAGTTACAAGATAGCTAACATACACAATATTCAAGTTTTAAAGGAGGCTAACATCAGCAGGAATTTCACAGATTTGGCCGCAAAATACATCATCACAATTAGATAACAAATAAAAGGCTCAACGGCTGAAAAATTAACACGAAAATAAATGGCAAAATGAACTCACATATTGCAATTATTTTGTAACTCTGGAACAGATATATTGGGTGTTGCATTTTGAGTAAAAGTCTGGTATTTTTGAGCAACCGCTCCAAGCTGACTAACCTGTATATAATATAAAAAGTCAAAAATAAGAATAAATAACCAAAATGTATAATATCTAAAAATGCATAAGCAAGCACTACTCTGTTAAAATCTCTGCAATGATAGTACAAGCATTTCAAAAGGCATTCCTAGCAAGAAAAAATATATGTAGCCACAAAACCAGAAATTTCTAGATGCTTGGGGAAATATCTTATAAATAACTCACTCAAAACTTGCTACAGTCACATGAAGAAAAAAACATATCAAGTCTAACTAACAACAGAAATTTCACCCATTGTTTCTGAGTATCTTGTAAGCATCAGCTTATACAAGATCAGAATATATTGGTATATTAATCAATCAGTCAGGTATCTTTGTCCATTAAAATAAACAGATAATCTATCCTTATCTATCACCAAGGCCTCTCATAATGCAACTACTTAATCAGCAACCTGAGGTATTAACAATCTTCTGGGGATGAGCTCTTCATGGCGCCGAGCACAAAATTCCCAAGAGCATATCTGCAAAAAAAACAAGAATGTCAATAATGATAATAACAAGCAAGGAATTTTCAGTTATGATATTCACGGGGCATGTCAACATAAAGTTGCTCAACAATGCATAACCTTCAGGTCTTGAGAAAAAACTATTCGAAGTTGACCATCACGAACAACACGAAGTTGCTCAAAAACACTTTCCTGTATTGCTTTTGCATAATCTAGAACAATCTGGCCAGAGGAATTATGATATTCACGGGGCATGTCAACATAAAGAAGCTCTTCTAAAGTACCACTTTCATACTTTATTTTGAAAAGCCTGGGAAGAACCTCAGCAGTTGCTTCTGCAAACACATAAAACACTCATTCAGAAAGAGGATAGTACATCACAACCATATATTAAAATTACCCAGATCACATATATTTGACAAAAATTTAAGATGCCAACATTCAGATGGTGAAGAACCAAAAGTAAACTGAACAAGGAAATACTGAAAAAAACCAAAAAAAACTTACCAAACCCACGGCCAGGTTTGTGATTGCATATTTCGCAGTGCCATACATCCTGAAAAATATGTAAAGAAACCATCTTTTAGCTTATAATAATGCTTAGCATTAGTGGAAGTACTATATCTAGAACCTTGAATCCCATAAAATATTTATGGCAACATTTAATGCAATAGTTACTTGAATCTGAGACATAGCAACATGGCAATCACAACCACAAAATCAAGATTGCAATAACCGAATATAGGACAATGAAACACATACTCAATAACTTAGATGAGATAATCTAGACATTAGAATTAGTTTATAAGGTTTCCTCTAGCAACAGACCTGAGGGAAAACTCCAGTTGTTTGTCTGCCACTTCCATACATAGAAACACACCATTTCTTCTTGGCATTAGGAGCAAAATACTCAGCAACAAACTTCCTCCAGAACTCAATATTGTTATCCTATGTAAAATCAAAGTGCAAATACATTTTAGCACGCCCTATATGATATACATGCATAGAATAAAGATAGTAAATAAATTAATCTTACTTCAGGCCTATGCTGTTGCTGATACATGTAATGTGTCAGCCGCCTAGCACACATCCCAGGTTCATATGCTGGTTTCACAGGAGACCTTATAGGCATATTCTGCTGTTGAAATTGCTGAGGTAGTTGAGGCCGTTGTTGAGGCATTGCCTTCAAGAGTTGTTGCTGCTGCTGTTGCTGTAATTGCAAAATCCTCTGTTGGTGCAAACGATTAAACTGAGCAGCAGCAGCCTGAGATGATTGCCTTGACATGTGGAGGAATTGCTGCTGTTGTTGATGTTGTTGTTGCTGCTGTTGTTGATGATGCAAAAATAATGGCTGATCAGAATGTTGGGGCTCCATTTTTACTGGTGCAAGATTTCTCATTGTTTGAAGTTGTTGTGGTTCCAATTTCACTGGAGGAAGATTCCTCAATGACTGCAACTGCTGTTGCTGCTGCTGCTGCTGTCCAAGTTGATCATTGTTTACCTGGGGCTCCAACTTTACTGGTCCCATACCACTTATCCCTCCTCGAATTGATTGAAAGTGCTGCTGCTGCTGTTGCTGCTGTGTATTCAGCGGAGCAGAGAACTGCTGCATTGACTGCTGACTATGTTGGAAATTTTGAGGTTCAAGATGTTGGGAATGCTGTTGATCTTGCAACAGTTGGTTACCAGAAGGGTTTGAAAATTGCTGACCCTGACCTTGACCAGAAGAACCAGCATTCACCATATTTGATTGTACAAATGAAGATGAAGGATTACTGAAACTCATTCCATTGCCAACATTGGAGAGTGGATCCGTCTCAGCTCCAGTATCAACCCCTCCACGCTGGCTACCCCCTGGACCAGAGAGCCCAGGATTTGGAACTCCATTTGGGAAAGATTGATTCAACATGGAAGTCACATTGGACATATTTCCTAGAATGTTCATGTTGTTGAACTGAGTACGCGGTGACACAAGCGAAGGGAAAGAAGTCTGTGAAGGCACAGGACCCCCTTGACCTCCTATCATCGCTGAATTTGATCTCAAAAGAGAAGGTGTGACAGACTGGGCACCACCAATGGGAGTGGGTGGCCCCGGAGGCACCATCTTCCAATATTACACAGTCTTCAAGCAATTACCTAAGCAGAAGAACTAAGTTACATCAAACATGAGTTCAACAAACTACAATTACACAAGAGCTCATGAGAAACCGGGCATAAAGCTCAACCCAGATAGTGTTTCAACCCGAAGTCCAAGGCCAAATGCTTTAGGGTCTTCACTGTGATCCAACAGAAGCATGTGGTGTTCTTGAGTTTTACCAAACACAAGCCATAGACCAAAGAAAACCAAAACCAATAAACAATCTTTGGTTTTGAACATTACAATTGTGCTACCTCCCTTAAATGAGCAATCTTCAAACGGCTTTCGCATGAATCTCTGTACAACACATGACTTCTCAGATCCAACCCATCAACCAGTGCACACAATAATAGTTAATAAAAGAAAAAAAAAATATTAAAAAGCACTAAAATTTCAATTAACAATAGCATCACACTAATCACCAAATCCTTGAATAAAAAAAATCTGCTTCAATCAAATTAAGGGACTCATCTCACTACAAAATCAATAAAAACCCAAACTAAGAATCCAAGCTACCATATAAAAAAAATCAACACTTTTTTTATAAGTCTAAGTTCAATTGAAAAAAAAAAACGATTGGAAAGCTAGTTAGACAGAAACTTTTATAAAATGAAACACAGTGGTGACAAAAATAGCAGCTGGAATGGGTCGATCGAGCCCTAGGTGAAGCGAATCAACGATCTAGAGCTAAATGGGGTGTAGTATTGAAGAAAACAGAGACAAAAACACAGATGAAATGGGTCAAAGTGTTATAGACTTGCCATGACTCACCGTGAAGTTGAAAATTGAGAAATTGAACAGTGAAAGCCGAAGAATAAAATCTGGGTACTGATCAACGAACCAAAAAGGTTCGAACTTTACACTCGGGTTTCGAATTGGTATTCAATGTTTATGTGAGCTGAGTTTGTGTCTAGGGTTTTTTTTTTTTTATTGTTCAAAGTGTAACATAACAACATGGGTGGTGGAGGGGCTTCTCTAATCTCTGTATCTCTCAGTAAACTATGTTGTTTTTGTTGCTGCTGATGTTGCTGTTTGCTGTGTGTTTTTAGAGAGAGAAAGTAGATAGAGAGAGAGTCATTGCGGACGTCAAGATTGTATTCGATCGGATTGAATTTTCTTCTGCATTCTTTCTCTCTCTCTCTCCTTTTTCTCTTACAAAATGAAGTCAAATCCTATTATTCTCTCTCTTATGCATATGCAGCTATGCTTGCACCATGTCTATGCTATCATGATAATGATATCAATGATGCTCTATGCTATAGATATTTATCCATCTTTTTTATCATTATCATTATCTTTTTCAACACCTAATATTGATTTGTGTAGTTACAGATATGTCCTTGTATATCCCTTTATTTACGGAGTTGACACAACTTCGAACTTTGTCTGTGGTGTTGCCACTTGTTTGCCTGTGATTCGTGGGTGCTGATGCTATAACCGGTTTGACTCATGGGAGTCATGGCTCCAAGGATCTTTAATCTTTTTTCTTTTTTCTTTTTTCTTTTTTCTTACCCCCTGCATCTTGAAAAAAATTTGTATTCAACTTAGTCAGTGATTTTTCCCTCCAATTCGGAAGAGTGTTGCTATCCATCCAGTTATTTGAATGTTAATTTTATAATTACCCTTCTAAAGAATAATATAGAATGATATTTAATACCCGAAATGATAAATATATATATATAGGTAGGTGATTTTATTCCTTTCCTTGTTGTAGGAAATCAAGAATCATCTTTCCTTTTCAAATGGTTTCATATTTAGTGGAATAAATATTTAATTTGTTTCTATTATATTCTCATTTGATTTTATAAAATAATAACTATTTCCTTATATTTTTATTTGATATTTGACTAAGGTATCTCAAATCTCAACCATTATAATATTGACACCTCCGTTAGTGTAGGCATTATAAGAACTTTTCAATTAGGAGTGTAAATGAGCTAAACTATTCATAAAATATTCGGACTCAACTCGTTAAATGCTCGATGAAACTCGTTTGTTTAATTAAATAAACAAACTCAAGTTTGAAATTGGAATTGATTATTTAAATAAATCAAGTTCAAGCCTTACAGGCTCGACATTAACGGCTCGTAAGTAGCTCATTTATACACACACACACACACACACACACACACATATATATATATATATATATATATATATATATATATATATATATATATATATATTATCCAAAATTAAAATTATATATATCCTACTTTTTGTATAAAAACATTATTATATAGTTTTCTAATGACAAACTTTTATGAAAAATATTTTTTTATTTGTGAGTTAAGACGTATGGTAATAGTCTAGAATTTTTGAATTTCATATCCCACATGTTAAACACATATTTATATTTGTAGATTATCTTATAATATTGAAATCTTTATTAAATACTAAATTGATAAGCTTAAAAAATAATTTAAAGAAAATTTTCATAAATACAAAAACAATTAAGTTAGAAATGAGCTAAACAATTCAAGCTCAAATTTTACTCTTTTTTAACAAGTCAAGCACAAGCTTTTAGTTAGGCCTGTTTAAATAAATGAGTCAAGCTTTAGCACCATTTTTTATACAAGTCAAGCTCAATTTTCAAGTGTTCGGCTCGACTCAACTCGTTTACACCCTTATTTTTAGTTATCTTCTAAAGAGTATGACTCACTTACTATTATACTCAACACTTATTGGCACATTCAATTAAATATGCTTGGGTTTTAATTTTTTTTTTGTTCTAAATTAAATTGTTGGTAGATGATCATTGTGAAGAATACTTAATAATTGTTAAATTAAGTCTTTCTTGAAATGCAACTTGATTTCTGCAAAATAAATTACTTAGAACAAAATCTACCAAAAAAATTACTAAGAGAAATTAATGTATCTTTTTTTATGAATGAGAAAAGAAACAAAAAGAACAAGCCACCACCAAAAACTAGTGCTAGAATTGTAAACTGAGCTTGTCTCTAAGAAGAATAGAACCCAGAAGTGGAGATGGATTTGTCCAACCCTTTCATCGTGAGCAATGCTTGGCTCCAAATTTGGCTACAAAATCTGCACAAGTGTTCGTTTCTCTATACACATGGGATATCGTTACAGACCATTACGCTGCAGAATAGCAACAATATATATCAGCAAGGATGGTAGCATGGATGTGAAAAGTGTGACTACCACTGTCCAGCAAGAGTGAGACCACCTCCATCGTATCTGCTTCACAATGGACCTTTTTAAGACCCTCATTCCACGCAAGGTTTAGGTTATTTTTTACAGCTAGAAGTTTTGCTAGCAAAGTGTCCCTGAAACCTTCAAAGGTATAGAAACCAGTTGCCCAGTCACCCGTGGCTGTCATCGGGAGACCCCCTGAACCCATTGTTGAAGATGCAACTATGAAACTTTCATCAACATTTAGCTTAACCCCTTTGGGTGGGGGTGTCAACGGTAGGGGTGGCAAAGTGGATTGTGACCCGCAGGTCAATCCGTCAAAATTTGACGGGATGAGTTGGGGTTTCCAACCTACTTTGACCCGTCCCGCTTAACCCACCCAAAAATGGGTCGGTGGCGGGTTGGCATTAAAAAATAGTTTTTTATATTAATTTATTATTTATTTAATATTATTTAATTTAATTTAATTGTTACTTGGAATTATTTCATATTAAAAAAATAATATCTTTATTTTTATAACACGAATTGTATGATATAAGATAAGACTATTCCAATTTTTTAATAATAATTTAATGAAGGCTATGAAGATTGTCCAAAAAAAGAAATGTTACATGACTTTTGTTGTAATTTTTTTATTTTTATAGCGGGTCAACCCGCCAACCCAATTTAAGGTTTCATGTGTTTAGCGGGTCAACCCGCCAACCCACCATTAGGCGAGGGTGGGTTGGGGGGTTCAACCCACGTGAATAAAACAGGTTGGCCTGTCCCGTCCCATTTAAGGTGAGTTAATGACAGGACGGGACGGGACGAGACGGGACGGGTTGACCCACTTTACCATCCCTATCAACTGATAACTAAGTTGCCGTGGGGATCAGTTTTAGCTCCCGAACTAAGATAGGTGGAGAATTCCTCAGCATATACCAATATCCTTCTAACCACCAATTGCACATCCCAACTTCTGCACCCAAGACCATTTGGTTTCTCCGAAACCAAATCCACCAGAGACTTGCTAGGATGAGGCTTACCATATTGCTAGTAATATCATCCTGGACAAAGAAAAAGGGTCTCTATCACAAACCAGATCGAAACCACACTTCACAAGCATGAAGGCTGTCTCTTAAACAATGCAACATGGTTTCAACATTCCCTGAACAACGTTGGCAGAGAGAAGAAGCTGCTAAGCCCATTTTATGTCTCATTTATTTGGTGGGCAAAGCAAGATGAGAAACCAACCACAATAAAAATTGCACTTTCGCAGGAGCACTAGTTTTCTGAATCCAGACCCATTCATGAGAGGGATCCCAGTTCCTAGCCTTATTCAACAACAAAAAAAATACCCGGATGAAGCCTTGAAAATATCATTGTTGTTACCCTTCCACACTCAACAGTTAGGATAGTTATGATTTATACTAATTGGCACTTAAAGGTTGAGAAAATACCTCATTATATGCTCAGGAATAGGTGTGACCAGTCGATTCAAAAAGTTCCAACGTCCATTCTCCCAAACATCCTTGAGACAAAGATTAGTGTCTGAAATGTGGACACAATCCAACATATTACAAAGAGGACCCTAGTCCATCCAATATGTGAACCAAATGGAAGCATTGTCGGCGTTCAAGCGCATCCCAAACCCATTATGAAGAGCTGAGACTGCTTTCATAATGCTCATCCAAGTGACAAAAGCTGTGTTGTGGTGTCCAACATTTCAGATAGAACTGAGCTCAAGATATTTATGAGAAAGGACATGCACCAAGAATTTATCTCTCCCATGAAACATACTCCAAATTAACTTGCCCAAAAGAGACACGTTGGTAAGCCTAGTATACCTAGCCCACCGAATTTTCGAGGAGAGGTTAACGTACACCTCCCAATTTACCAAGTTCCAACTCCTTTGAGTGCCATCACGCCCCCCAAATAAAACCTCTCTAAGAGTCGATTTGGTTACAAATCGAACTAGGGAAAAGTGAGTCCACATAGTGTAAATAGGCATAGAAGAAATAATATATTTTGCTAACCACAATTTCCCTAACTTGTTCAACAGCCTTCACTTTCAAGAAGCCATCTGCTTTTGGATTTTCTCAACTACAAAATTGTAGTAGTTTTTGCTAACCCTTTCCTTAAATTATTGGATATTTTGAAATAAGAGAAATACCAATTATAATTAAATCAAATGTCAAAAAAGTCAATGTAATTTTACTTAAGAATTGTGATATCCTTCCATCTCAAACTGATAAACTTATTATTGCTCGTATTATTTCTTTAAAAAAAAACTTAAACCTTCATATTGGTCTCCATCCTCTCTTTTATCTTCTTTACCTCAAAATTAATAAATGTAAAAGAATTGTTATTAGTTTTGAAGTATACAAATAGCAAATTTATTTAGTTTTGTATCACAGGACCAAACCCATATGACGCATGAGGGTGCCTGCCTCGTAACCAATGAATAAGTAAAAAACTATATTTTTCTTTTCAATTAAACTGATTTTTTTTGGGGTGAAGGAGAGAAATAAAACAAAAAAAACAAAGTCTAATCTACAAAAGTAAGCTCAAGCACATCTGTCAAAGTGTAGCTCTCATATCAGGGGGAGCTTCCCTCCAAACTCTTAAACTAGAACCTTGTCTGACTCCGACCTTCGCAAGGTTATCATCATAGAAATTTGCCTTGCACAATACATGGATGACTTGCACTTGCCCACCTGAACCCATAGAGGAAGAAGAGTCCAAGTAGCTTCATCCACGTTAAGCTTAACATAATGTTGTGTCGGAGGAGTCCAACGCACTCCAAGTCTTTTACCTTAATCCGATTGAATGAACATCAAAAACTCGTCATGCGATTTTTGAACGTTCCTAGTCACCATCAAGATACTCTTAACCTCATCACTGAAGATCGTATTATTTCACCAACATGAAGCCCACCAACGACCAGTTACAAACAACAAGGATTGATCACTCATAGAAAGTCTCTTAACCCAATCAGCAACATCGCCAGGACCAATGAAGAGCATGTTTTGAAGAATACCCAAGTGGGACCGAGGCTCAAGGGAATGGGGACAATCTCTCATGCAATGAAGTATGTCCTCCATGACTGCAGAACAGCGATGACAAGCCGGAGAGGAGGTAAGATCTTTGTGGTGTCGCAGAGCATTCGTGGGGAGTGCTTGGTGGAGACACAACCAGATGAACTTCAATTAAACTGATTTGTGTTCATACAATTTGTTAATTTTCTTTGGAATTATTAAGTAATAAAATACTATAGATAGCATAACGGCATGGCTAGCCCAATGGAGCTAGTAAGATAAAAAAAAATAGATTAACTTATCAGTATAATTTTGATATATTATCAATGTAAAATTTTTATACTGTCAACCAATCATAAATCATTATATGTATGACTTTTAAGATAATTATAAAAGTCAAATATTTTTAATAATGTAATAATTAATGATTGATTGATAATATAAAAAATATTCTCACTGACAGTACATACTAATTAAATCGTTAACTTATTTTATGTTTAGACTTTACTTTAAAAAATTATAGTCATAAAAGTTTAAAATTAAGAATTAACTTAGTTTTTATTTGCTTTTTCCATACCCATATAGATTGCTTCTTTCTTTTCGAGTAATAGTTCCGTTGAGGAGGATCATATAAAAGGAAGACACTTTTTTTTTTGGGGTGCTTTTATTGTATTTAGTTTTTCAATTTACACTTTTTTTATTTAACTAAAAGACACATTAGAATAATAACATATTTTATTTTATTTAACTAAAATGCGGGTAATAGCTCCGAATATGGATATAGTACCTAAAAGATATAGAGATGAACATTGAAGTTCCTACCTATGTGAGTATGGGACGAAATCGAATACAGGTCTTATTCTAAAATTGTCAAGTATCATATCCAAACCCTACTCATTATCATCGTTAATGGTACGGTTTAAAAAAATGACTAACAGTCTAGTACACATTTATATCTAGAAACAAAAAATATAAAATATTTAATAAAAGAATGTTATAATTTTAATAAAAGATATTCAATATCTTTCTTAATACCCAAATCAAACCCAAACGCATCCTCTCTCTCTCTCTCTCTCTCTCTCTCTCTCTCTCTCTCTCTCTCTATATATATATATATATATATATATATATATATATATTAATGTCGCATAGACCGCCACATTTATTAATATTTTGACACTTTTGTTTTTATTTTAATTAATAAAAGAGGGGAATAATAATAAATATTAATGGCTTAATTGCACTTTTGGTCCCTCAAGTATAACAATTGTACAATTTTAGTCCCCACGTTTTAATTGCGCCAATTGGATCCCCCAAGTATCACGATTGTGCAATTTTGGTCTCCCAGTTTTCAATTGCGCCAATTGGGTCCTCTAGGTATCACGATTGTTCAATTTTGGTTCCCCAAGTATCACAATAGCGCAATTTTTAACGTCAGTAGCCTACATAGGACACGTGGGACTGATTTGACACTTAGTGAAGTCAACTTGACAGTTTACGGGACATTCTTATAAGACATCATTGACATCTTACACAATTAAATGGTCAAATGCACATCATTAAGTGTCAAATAAGAATGACACGTAAGCTGGCAAGCTAGTCTCATTAAGTGCCAAATCAGTCGCATATGTGTTTCGTAGGCTATTGATGTTAAAATTCACACAATCGTAATATTCGGGGACCAAAATTGCATAATCGTGATACTTGGAGGACCAAAATTACACAATCATGATACGTGGGGGACCCAATTGGCGCAATTGAAACTTGGGAGACCAAAATTACACAATCATGATACTTGGAGGACCTAATTGACACAATTAAAATCCGGAGGACCAAAATTACACAATCGTGATATCTAGGAGACCAAAAGTGCAATTAAGCCGATATTAATTTATATCTTATGCTTATGATGATATCATGATTTTGATTGATTTTAAAATCTTTATTAGTAAACAATTTACAATTCCAGGACAGTAGTTTTTCAGATCATGAAATGCAGAAAACCTCAATTCACCAAAAACTTTTTATTAACAAGATACATATTAATTTATCAAACTATCTATTAATAGTGTCTGTATAAATCACTTTAATAGGGACAGATAAGTAAAGTAAACATGTAAATATTCGATTTCAGTAGTTGACTAATTACTAAACGACGACGTGCAATATGAAGAATTCCAGCCCTATATCAAGAGGGGATACAAATAATAATAATAATCCATACAATTATTATTCAAAGGCCATATCTAATTTTGGTGTTCAATTTTTATTTTTCTTAAAATGTTAGTATTTACACAATCAATTAGGGTTAAATATACTTTCCATATTATTTTTTAGTAGAAGCATTTTTGTCATCCAAGAGCAATTACAACGACACAATGTGAAATTTTTTAAAATTGGGAACATTTGTCATAGCATCCTTCCTTTGTATAAACAACAATAACATAGATATAATAAATAAAATAAAAAATAATTATAAAATGGTAGTTAATAACACAAACAAAAAATATCCTCAATAAAATCACTTCATTAATTGACAATTATAATTTGTTTTTGTTTTGAAAATTAATAAAAAGGACATATCTAAAATATCGAATATGTCCAACGGTTTATTTTTAAATCGAAATGGAACGTGTCTCAAAAATAGCAACAACTAACAAATAAGAAATACACAGCGCTAGTAATAATAATATTAATAATAAATATGATTGAAAAGTATGAAGCACAAACATTATGGGGCATTTTCAAGTGGAATAAAATTTTATTATTTCTAAAAATGATGTTTTGATGTTCTTTATCAATCAAATGTTATGGATGTACATAAATATTAATGAGTTATAATTTTATTTTATAAAATGATAAATTATCATTGATAAAAAATAAAAAATATGACAGGAAGGTAAAACAGAAGAGCTTCACCCTTTCAAGTGATAGGGTGAGATGACATGAATATGAAGACGATGATGAGATGACATCATGGGGATGTGATGTGAATGTGATGGATTATGGATGGCATGGAACGCGTTGGGATTTGTGTCACGTGGTTTAACGGAAAAAGCACCGTTATATTATTAGAGAGAAAAGACATAACGGCCGTTTAAAGCTGAATGCTGTAAATCTTATTTGGAGGGCGGAAAAATCACATACCTTTCTCTTTATCTTTCTCTTTATTTATTTTTTCTCTTATTTTTATCTCTTCATTTTAATCACTTTTTTCTCTCCTTTATAAATACAAAATCATCATAACTTTTCCGTCATAAAATTAGTACTCGAGCATGTTAAAATTTATTAAATTAAGAATATATTTGGGAAAGATTAAGTTTTCTTATTTCAATTATTTTTTGATTAAAAAACTGTTTTATATATAATCTATCATGTTTTATAATTAGTTTAAATTTATAAAATAGTTTTATGTCATCTAATTTATTTTAACTTAAAATTATTGTGATTTGATTATCTTTTATTCTCAAAACTTTTTTATCCTATTTATTTCTATAAAACTAACTTCCAAACAAATATTATTAAATTATACAAATCACTTCATATCCTTTATAAAAATGATTTTTTTGTACCATCCAAACGAAATGAATTATCTTAAAATCGTTTTTCAGCAAACATACCCAAACAAAAATAGATTTTGATTATAATCAATTATCATTATATATATAATCAATTATCAGCATAATCTATTTTTTTTTTCAACTTTCACAAACATACTCTAATAATAAACCTCGAACATAATCATAAATTATACATCAGGCAATTTTTAATATTTACTAATCATGGACTTAATACTACGAAGTCACTAAAAATTTCAAAATATTTATAATTAATTATTTAATATTTATACATTAAAAAAGTATTTAAAGATTAGTCGTAGCTTCCTACTTTACAAATTAAAATTCATTTTTAATTTTAAAAATAAAATGTAAAAATTGAAAATCTTATAAAAAAGAGTATAATTCATTTAAGTATTTATTTTTCAATCTATTATATATTTACTTAGCTCAAATATATGATTTTTTTAGTATACACTTGAACAAATGATAAATATTTAACATGTTTTTTTTTTTTTACAAGGAAATATTTAACATGTTTCTATTATGTGAAAAATGATTTATTATATTATATTTTTGTTTCCTTTTTTGAACCATTTTTTTCAACAACTTCTCGACAAATATCACGCTTTTAACTATTTTGCCTATAGAATAAATGGTTAATTATAAAAAAAATATAATAAAGATAATAAAAATATTATTTAAGTATGCATATTTGAATACAATGAAGAAAAATATGTCTTTATCTTCTAAAATAGTGATAGAGGTTGGGATTAAACTTCATGTCCCTATAAATATTTAAAGAGGTCAAAACCATAAAAGTAAAGAGGTTATATAAGTAAAAAATAACTTAAATACTTTAACGAAATAAAGGGTTATTCTAATAAAGTTTAAGTTGAAAATATCGAAAGCACAAAATGCAGTTTTTTATTTTCTAACAAGTTATAAGGAAAATAAATAAGGAGAAAATTTTTACGCAAGGCTTCGAGCGCTTGTGATGTCATTCTCCAATAAAAACATAAAATGTGTAACAATTCATCAATAAAAATATAATATATGTAATAACTATTACAAATGTTATATTTTAATTGAAGAATAGTGTCATATGCACTCAAACAAATTGAACATAAGTTTTGTCCAATTATCAATTACTAATAGATAAAGTCATAAAAAAAAAGTGGATAATAGAAGCATTTTTTTAGTTACTTTTATATAGAAAATTATAGATATGAAAATGTAGATAAACATAAAAGAAATAAATATCATCAAAAGACCTTCTACATTTCAATAAAAAATTATTAATAAATTTGAAAAATTAAAATGAAAAGGGTCATACATTTTAATTGTATATAATGATAATGATAATAATTAAAAGGCAAAAAAGCGAATGATGTGGCATACATAGGCCCTTGCCGGCTTTTTTACCAAACTAGGCTAGTTTTTAAAATTATATACCAAATTGATTTGGTTCCCAAACTATTTATCAAAATATTCTTGTTTTGAATAAAAAAATATTTTTTGAGTGGCACTGGTCTTACGCGTGGCACCCCCTGGTTGGGTGCCATTTATTTTACCCGAAATTTTAAAAAAAAAATAATTTTGCATGCTGGCCACTCCTTTTACCTACCCCTCCCCCCATCCCCTATATAAGCCCTCCCCCAATCTCCCATTCCCCCACCCCCATCCCCAGCCTCCCTCCCCCTAATATCTCATATTTTACTCTCCTTTAATCCAACATTCATATCTTTCTGCACATCTCACTTCTCCTTCTACCACACTCTTCAACGTTGTTTATTTTATTATTACTCTTTAATATTTAGTAAGCGATTTATATTAATATTTACTTTACTATTAAGATTTAGTGTTGTGTAATTTTTATTAATATTTTTATAATTCTTGTCATGTTTATTAAAATTGTGTAGTGTAGATTAATGTTATGATAATATTTTTGTCTTTATTTATTGTTATAATCACTCATATCTTGCTTCACACATCTCACTTCTCCTTCTACTATACTATTCAACATTATTTATTTTACTATAGCCTTCATCTCACTTCTCCTTCTATTACACTCTTCAACATTATTTATTTTACTATTTAGGTATGCAATTTAATTATAATTGTTATTAGTATTATTATACTAATACTAAATATTGTTTTTTATTTTATTTATTGTTATTATTATTAATGTTATTATTATTTTTTGTAAAAATTATTATTGTTGTCATGATTAATAATTTTAATTTTTTTGTTAAATTAATGTTATTATTATTGTCTTTTTTATTGTTGTCATCACTAATATTAATTGTAGGTATGCAATATATCTCAGTTCCCGTTCTATTATACTGTCCAATATTATTTATTCTACTATTTTATAATTAATGTTTTAACTTCTGTTTAATCCTTTATTATTATTGTTATTGTTATTATTATTATCATTGTTATTTTAGTAGAAATATTATATTATTCGTATCAGTAGTCTTTTGTTATTATTACTGTTGTTTCTAATGTTATTACTGGTTTTTTTAACTTTATTATTATTGTGTAATGAACATTAATGTTATGATTATTTATTTTTTAGTGTTATGTATTAATGTTAAGGCTAATATTTTTGATATTGTTATTTAATCAAATTAAGGTTATAATTAGTTTTTGATTTTCTATGATGATTGTTTTTTTTAGTGTTATGCATTAATGTTATGATTATTCTATTTTTTTTTTGTATCCCCTTCGAAAGTAATTCCAGTTTTTTATGCTATTGTGTAATTTATATTAATGTTTTTATTATTTACTTTTTGTCTTTATTTATTTTTGTAATCACTAATACTAATAATATTGTTATTTAATTAATGTTATTATTATTGCCTTTTTTATTTGTTTAATTATAATTATTCAACAATTTTTTTAATATTGCATTTTTAATAGTATTATTATATTAATATATATTATTTTATGTTTGATTATTGCAGGCCCAACACTATGAGTGAGTCAAGTAATGTGGTTTGTCTACTACAATGGGAGGGTATTCTCCGGAGAAAACGGAATTACTTTTGAAGAGGATACAAAAATCATGCCAATAAAACAAGGAATCGGATACCATTTGTTGAAGGCAAAGATTCATTCCAGGCTGAAACTTCAATTAAATCAGTCTATTTCAAAGATAATGGGCAGATATTTGACACATGCAAATCCGTTAAATTACACTGCCTATGAAATAACTGATGACGAGGACGTCTCGTGCATGATCGAGTCTTTTGTGCAAAATTCATTGATGACAACACTTGAGATATATGTTGAGATTGATGTGGTCGGTAGTTCCATTGAACCTGTCCAAACACTATCAGGAGATGAAGATTGGAACAGTGAAATGGAGGCTGCTTCAATTGATGACGAAGAGGACGATGATATTCTAGAATGTGATTCGGTTGACACTGCAGATGAAGCTGATCGTACCTCAAATCCGTATTCATTGGCCTCACCGTCATTGCTGGTTTCTCCAATATCATCCTCAAGACCCGCAGTTGGTGTTCCACAACAAGCAGGTTTATTTTTTTAACAGTATTGTTATTGTATTTTTTTATTAATACGTTTAACATAATTGTACAAATTTTGAAAAATGTGAATGAACTACAGCTCAATCACAACATGGTGCATTCAACAATTCATCGCCACATTACAGTTATATTAATTGGGACCATCCAGATGAAGAGATGAGATTTGAAGCGATGGACGCTGTAGGATCTTGGCAACTCGGCCAGGAGTTGTGCACCGGTTTACACTTTGACAACAAACAATCAGTTCAGAATGCGGTGAAGAAATTTTCAATGAACATTCACCAATCATTTGATGTCGTTGATTCAACGAAGTCATTGTTTCATGTGAAGTGCTCAAACCGTTCAGAAGGATGCCCATGGAGGTTGAGGGCCATTTTATCTAAGAAATCCGACAAATGGGTTGTCACGAAGTACGGAGGTCAACACAATTGTGTCAACGCAATGCTATCACAGGATCATGCAAAGTTGGACTCCAACTTTGTATGCTCATGCATTTTAGGTATTATCACTAACCTGGTTCTTGAAGTTGATATTTTAATTTGTTGAATGGTGATTTGAAACAAAGTCTGTTATTGTGTCAGACATGGTCCGTGAGCAACCATCAATTACCATCGGGTTGATACGAGAAAGGATCCGAAGTACCTTCGGATACAAAATATCTTATAGGAAAGCATGGAAGGCTAAACAAAAAGCCATAGTGCATGTATTCGGAGATTGGGATGAATCATACGCGATGTTGCCTAAATGGCTGGAGTTTATGCAGTATCAAGCCCCGGGTGCTTATTTCAAGATTGAGACAAATGATGTAATTATCGGTAACCGGGTGAACAATGGATGTCGTAAGTTTCTTCGCGTTTTTTGGACATTCAAACAATGTTGTGATGCGTTCAACCACTATAAGCCAATAGTCCAAGTTGATGGTAGACACTTATATGGCAAATATCGTGGCACCTTATTGATTGCAACTACACAAGACGGAAATAGCAATATGTTGCCTCTTGCATTTGCTGTGGTTGAAGGAGAGACATTAGATGCTTGGTCCTGGTTTTTGGCACTCATCCACCAGAATGTGACCAGCAAGACAGGTATTTGTTTGATCTCCGATTGCCACCAAAGTATTAAATCTGCTGTGGCAAATCCCACCCTAGGTTGGCAACCCCCGAATGCTTACCATGTATACTGCATCAGACACATTGCAAGTAATTTCAATCATAAATTTAAAAATGCGAAAATGAAGTCGGAGTTGATGAAATTAGGTAACACTTTTATCTCAACTTGGTTAATGTTATTTCGATAATTATGTCAATATAAAATAAGTTGTGATGACTTTTTTGGTATTTTCCAGGGTATACGGTAGCCTGCATTAAATTTGTTCCGAGGTTAGAAAAGTTCCGCGAAGCAAGCCCGGAGATACAAAGGTGGATTGACGCCATCTCGAAAGAGAAATGGAGTCTTGCTTTCGACGATGAAGGTCGTAGATATGGTCATATGACAACCAACTTGTCGGAAGCAGTAAATAAAATATTAAAGGACGCAAGGAATCTCCCAATCACGGCTTTGGTGAAGTGCACATACGGCAGGATGGCTGAATATTTTATTACCAGAGGTGCAACACCTAGGGCTCAACTAAGTTCTGGACAAATATATTCGGAGAAGCTGATGAAAGCGTTGTTGAAAGAACAAGCGGAGGCTGCTTCGCATCTCGTCGACACATATAACTATGAAAATCAACGATTTCAAGTCGACGAAGCTTTCAATCCAGTGACTCAGAGAGGGGGTCAATCTTGGAGTGTCAATTTAAAATCGGGGTGGTGTCAGTGTGGTAGATTTCAAGCGTATCATTTTCCTTGCTCACATGTAATTGCAGCATGTGCTCACATGAGAACTGCGTTTTCTCAGTTTATTGATCCCATCTACAGTTTGCAAAGCATCATCAATGCTTACTCTCCTGAGTGGTTCCCCATTGGAAATGAGGAACACATACCGTCCATGTGGGTGCCGTGGACCTTGGTACCTGATGAATCAATGCTACGTCCAAAGGGTCGTCCTAGATCAACCCGTATTCGAAATGAAATGGATTGGAGGGAGTCACAACCTACGCAACGATGTGGGTTATGTAGGTCTGAAGGTCACAACAGACGTCACTGCCCTCAACGTGCAGGAGGATCAGGGGGACATGTTGATGAGTGAAATTATGATGATTACGGACTTGTGTTGGTTGCCGCTCCGGGAATGGTGGGGGGTAAAAGGGCTCTTCCTGAATGTGTGTTCTGTTTTGGGCAAGTCCAAGTCCCTCCCTCCTAGACTGGCTGAGTGGGTTCTGAATCTCAGGCGGAGCTAGATGTTGCGTATTAAACGGAGCAGACTGGGAAGCTACAGTAATGTGATCATTTTCCCCTAAAGCCATCAACATACGTTGAGTCTCGCTTCTAATCTCATCATTCGATGAAGCTTGGCTCCCTTCCGCCGTGACTAAATAATTAATCCGTTCAACACTGTCAGCCTATTCAAGAATAAATAAAGTTCATTATAAACGATAATAATATGATAGTAATTTCTGAAATTAAACACACTAAATTTATTTCATTACCACAATGCCTTCATATGCGTTGTCTTTGCTGATCCATCTACATGTAATGCGCGAGTACCACATCATGTACTCTGACTGTTTGCTGAGAAGCCCATGTTGTGGTGGATTAGTTTGCACCCACACCAACCTATTGTTCCACATAGTAATAAATTCATTTAGAGTTTTCATCCAATCATCATCCGTTTTCCCCCTAAGAGTTAACCCGCGGACCCATTTCGGTTGGGAGGGTGGTTCAGGAATATGTTGGCTCATGCCAAACTGTCTCATCACACGATCTGGTTGATGCCATTCCACAATGTGATAGCATATCAATGGAACAACTACCCGCCAAATATGGACGCCTTCAACGCATATCAATGGCAATGTTGCCATCATCTCTGGGGTGTACGGCTCCCACACAATCTACAAACAATCAGTAAATGCATCAACAATGAAATAAAAATAATACTTTGTAGAACTTAAAAAGCGGAAAAACCCTTACATCTGTACGTTTCAGCCTATCAAATATTGCTCGATAATGAGGCAAATCGTGATATTGCCTTGAAAAATTTATACCGCGCTGCCACCTGTTATTAAAATATTTATTACAACAAAGTATATACATCAATATTGTCATAAAATGCATGGGAAAATTATTTCACCTTGTTCCATATGGTGTCTGAGGAGGTCTAGCATCATTTCGGAGCCTAGGTGCCACTTTTGGAAACCGTGCCCATGCCCACATCTGAATCAATGCAGTAAAGCCGGTCATCTCTTCGAGTTCATAATTAGTGGCCTTACATAGTTCACGATATAAATAGCTTAACACAGCAGCGCCCCAACTATGCTGTGCAGTTATGTTAAAATCTTCTAACAATGTTAGAAACCTTAACGGGACGTACGAACCAGAGTGATCGACCAACATCACTCCACCGAGTAACCTCAAAATGTACGCTCTAGTACAACGTTTAGCCACTTCCGGGTCACCCAGTGCGTATTGATCGACATTTCCGAATGATTCATTGAGCCATCTCATCCTCAGTCGATGACCGTGAAAAGCATTTGGAGGTGGGATCAATCCTAACATATTACCCACATACTCAGCCCAATCTTTACGGTTTTTGCCTATTACTGCAGTCCCGTCAACACGCAAACCTGTCAAAATTGCAACATCCTCCAATGTGATGGTGCACTCTCCAACTGGCATATGGAATGTGTGGGTCTCTGGTCTCCACCGTTCCACTAATGCACTTATTAGTGAATGATTAACTTGAAATAAAGATAACTGAGCAATTCCCAAAAATCCGGCTTGCTCAAGATACCCTGCAATGGCGGGGGGTATGTTCACACCTCCATCATGAAATTGTTGGGCACGTCTACAAATAAGAACTCGATCTTGGTCACCGTTTCATACGTGTTGGGAAACATGAGTAGCTTGCTCACCCAACACTGATGTAATTACCGAGCCAGTATTAATTGCATCTGCCATCTCACCTAATAAAAAAACAATAATCTTAACATTAATGCATAACATTAAAAAATAAATAATCATAACATTAATGTTCATTACACAATAATAATAAAGTTAAAAAAACCAGTAATGACATTAGAAACAACAGTAATAATAACAAAAGACTACTGATACGATTAATATAATATTTCTACTAAAATAATAATGATAATAATAATAATAATAACAATAACAATAATAATATAGGATTAAACAGAAGTTAAAATATTAATTACAAAATAGTAGAATAAATAATATTGGACAGTGTAATAAAACGGGAACTGAGATATGTTGCATACCTACAATTAATATTAGTGATGACAACAATAAAAAAGACAATAATAATAACATTAATTTAACGAAAAAATTAAAATTATTAATCATGACAACAATAATAATTTTTAAAAAAAATAATAATAACATTAATAATAATAACAATAAATAAAATAAAAAAACAATATTTAGTATTAGTATAATAATACTAATAACAATTATAATTAAATTGCATACCTAAATAGTAAAATAAATAATGTTGAAGAGTGTAATAGAAGGAGAAGTGAGATGAAGGCTATAGTAAAATAAATAATGTTGAATAGTACAGTAGAAGGAGAAGTGAGATGTGTGAAGCAAGATATGAGTGATTATAACAATAAATAAAGACAAAAAAATATTATCATAACATTAATCTACATTACACAATTTTAATAAACATGACAAGAATTATAACAACATTAATAAAAATTACACAACACTAAATCGTAATAGTAAAGTAAATATTAATATAAATCGCTTACTAAATATTAAAGAGTAATAATAAAATAAAAAACGTTGAAGAGTGTGGTAGAAGGAGAAGTGAGATGTGTGCAGAAAGATATGAATGTTGGGTTAAGGGAGAGTAAAATATGAGATATTAAGGGGAGGGAGGCTGGGGATGGGGGTGGGAGAATGGGAGACGAGGGGGAGGGCTTATATAGGGGATGGGGGGAGGGGTAGGTAAAATGAGTGGTCAGGGGTTGGTCACGTGGCGCCTCGGCACTGGTTGCAGTAGCCCCATTTACCTGAGGGCGTCACGTGGCCAGCATGCAAAAATTTTTTTTTTAAAATTTCGGGTAAAATAAATGACATCCAACCAGGGTGTGCCACGCGTAAAGGAGTGGCGCTGGTTGGACCAGCGCCACTTAAAAAATATTTTTTTATTCAAAATAAGAATATTTTGATAAATAGTTTGGAAACCAAATCAGTTTGATATATAATTTTGAAAACTAGCCTAATTTGGTACAAAAGCCGGCCCTTGCCTCCCTCTCTGTTTACTGTTCTGCGGTCTTGTAACTACAAAGAGAATTGGCCAATTATATTATGTTTTCCCCGGAATATGTCGTGTTTTATGTAATAATAATAATAATAATAATAATCTTTACTCTTGCAGTCACTTTTAATTGCAAGTTCGCAACCAACTATATAATTGGGTAAAATAAATAAATAAATAAATAAAGAGTTTAATTTGATATAAGTGTAAGTTTTATACAATCAATTAATTATATATAGTCATTTATCTGATTTTTAATATAGTTATTATAATATTTAAATATTTTTAATAATGTAAATATGTAACTATAATGAGATTTTTTTTAGTTGTAAGGTGTTTCAATTCAATACCTTATAATTTTAAAAAAGTAAATTTTAGTTGAATTAAGTTTAAGATAAAGCGTGTCCTTATACCAACCTAGTATTGGGAGAGATGGTAACGTAATTCTCGTCCAAGGAAAAGAACACAAGTTTGATTTCTAAAGTCATCCGGTTGGGATGTAGTCCAAGCCTTTGTGTGTAAAAAATCGGACGTCCGTCGCTATCAAATCGAAGATTAGTCTCATAGTCGGCTCAAAGGATCGAAGTTGTAGGAACATCCCGATAGATCCATCGGAGAGAGAAATACCCTAATTACGATGAGTTCGGAATCAAAAAAGAAAACAAGTCCTTATAATGTTCAACTCAAAGTTTTTTTTTTTTAATGGTCCAGAATTTTAAGACTCTCGTTTTTTGTTCTCCCTTTATCTTTTTAGTTACATTAATGGGACATTATTAGATATAATAAAATTGTAAAAATACTAATTCATCTAAGAGTCAATAAGCATTATAATTTTTTTAACTTTGTCGGTCACAATAGTTTCACTTATACAAAGAAATTTCATATTAGAATAAATTTTGGACTAGTTTCTGTGAGCATCCAATTTTGTCCGGATTAATTAATCTTTTGATTAGGTGATCAGAAAAGGAAAGAAAAATTAAGTGGGCTTTGGCCCATAATCCCATTTTTTGTTTAACCTACTTAAAAGCCCTTTTCTTGTTCAAAAAAAAAAAAAAAAAAAAGAGAAAACGAAAATAAAAATAAAATAATAATAGCAAATTGCAAAGGGGAGGGACGTGAGTATTCTCCTTCTGGAAGTCTTTCCTCCCCCTTTCTTTCTCTCCCTTTTTGTTTTCTTTCACTTTATTCCCTTATTCTCCTAAGCAACAACAACAATGGCAGCTCTCTGGCACCTCTGCCTCCCCAAGGACAGGGAGCAAGGCTGATCTGCCCCCTCCTAAGGCACTGCATTGTACAGCAAGCTAACAGAATTTTTGGAATTATTCTCCTATCATTTTGTCTATAAATTCAGCAATTCACAGGGGAGAAGGGGGAGGAGAAACAAATCAGAATCAAAAAACACATAGAGCTCAAAAAAAATAATCAGAATCCTCCACCCACCTCCATCCTCAACTAAGGTCTCATCCCCATCACCATAGCAACAGAGAACTCACTTCCTTCTACCAATACTAAAACAAAAAGGGAGAGAAAGGAGAAATACAGAGCACCTTGGGCCCCTCCCCTGCATAGTGCCGGCCGCCGCAAGCCCACCACCGACCACCGCAGCCCGAGTTCGCAGCCGCCGCTCCAACCGCCGTCGAACTCCAGCTGGCGACCCATCACGAACAGCCTCTCCGCTGCAACCACCGCAGCGCGCTCGAGCCCACCACCGCCACCACAGTCCGCGAGCTTCGCCGTCTCCACCAGTTCGGCCACCACCGCTCCAAACGTCGTCGTCGCGGATCTGGGCTTTCCGCCGCCACACCCGCACCACGTCCCTCCAACCGCTCCAGCCGCCGTTCACCGCGAAGAGCAGCAGCAGTCCCGGTCGACCACGTCGTCGCCGGTGCCCACCGAGCCGCACCGCCACTGCTGCTTCCCTGGGCTGCAGTCCCTCTCTTCTGGTCTCTCTCTCTCTCACGTGGGTAATGGGAGATGGCAGAAGCTTCTGCCACTTTAATCCTTTTCTCTTTTGTTTTTTTTTTGTTTTTTTGTTTTTTTTTTTTTTGCTTCTGATCATTTTTTTTGTTCTTTATATTTAGGCTTTGGGCTGTGTTTTGGTTTAGGGGTATTTGGTCTTGGGCTGATGAAGTTGCTATGGTAGAGTTCAATTTCTTTTTCTTTTGGGTTGAGATTTCCAGCAAGAAAAAATTAAAAATATATATAACGTGAACATAAACTTTTTTCAGTTACTTATTTTGAATCAAAATCCCTTCTAAAAAACTAAAATAAAAATATCCTTTCAAAAAAAATAAACCAACCAATCAAACTTTTTCGGTTGGGCTTGGTATGAAGGATTAGCTTAGGTTGTTTTTTCTTTCTGATTTCTTTTTTTTTTCTTTTTCTTTTTTTCCTTTTGGGCCAAGCTCATACTTTTGTGTGTGTTCGACTCTGGTCTTAAATAAAAAAAAAGGGGAAAAATCTTTATAAAAAAAATATAATGATCACTTTTAAAGAAATTCACGCAACAATCTACGACATTGATGTATGAATTTTCATCCTTAAGTGGCGCATGTATTGTAAGGGTTCATCGTATAGTTTTACTATCTTTAACCCCGTGCAAGAGTGAATTCTTCTTTAAGTAAAATATTTTAAAATTCGCGCGACAATTTATGACGTTGATGTATGGTCTCCCATCCTCAAGTGTCGTAAGAATTGTAGAGGTTTATCGTATAGTACTGCTATCTTTAACCTTGTGCGAAAGCGAACCAGTTTTGAAATAAAACCCTTTTTCGAAATCAAATCTTTTCCCAAAAACTAAAATCAACCAACCAATCAAACTTTTTCTATTAAGAACTACGTGGCTTTGAGTTTTCCATCGCACCGGGGAATACGTAGGAGCAGAATAATCATTCTGTCAAGCCAAAATTTTATTTTTCTTCCTTTTGTGTTTATTTCCTTTTTTGTTTTAAAATGGGGTAAAATAATATTTTCAAAGGTTATTAAAAATTTTGCATGATTAACTTGGGGTACCGTTCTTAGAACGGGCGACGTAGGGTGCTAACACCTTCCCTACTCGTAACCGACTCCCGAACTCAAATCTCTGTCTTGTTTTTTTAGGACCGGTTTTCCTTAAATAATTGGGTTTTCCAAAGTTTTCCCAAATAAAAATTTTGGTGGCGACTCCTCTGTTGTTTTTCCTACCCCCCCTTTTTTCGCGGCGCCCGGACGGGACGGTCGCGACAGCTGGCGACTCCACTGGGGACTTTGGAGAGTCAGGCCCATCATAGTTGATTGTGCAAATCTTTAATAACTTTTATTTATTTATTTTACCCCTTTTTCTTTTTTTGTTACCTGGTACATTGTTTTGTTTTTTATTTTATTTATTTATTTATTTATACATTTATTTATTTATTTATTTATTTTTTTCTAATAATTTTTGTATATGTTCTTGCAACCTTAGGATAGAAAACCATTGTGCTGTGGGTTGTTTCTTCTTGCAGGTTTGGGGAGTTTTTTTTTTATTTGTATAGGATTTTGTACAGGTTTGTATGCTCTCAGCACACACCGCACTATCACCTGCTTCACACACTGTTGGGCTCTATTCCCGAGTCCTGGAATGCCATAGGATTAAAAGGGGTTTCAGTGGTGTTATTGTGATGCTTTTGCATCCCTGGCAGTCACTGATTCTCCCGCTCAGATTGCTACCGGTACATGGACTGCCATATTGTGACTTATTTGTCCCTGTGGTGAGGTTCATAGATCCGGGTCCTTATCTTTTTAGATGAGGGTAATCTGGGGGCCTTTTAGGAGTCTAGATCTATGCCAAGAGTTCTGCACATAAGTTGCCAATAGAAGCCGTCCGAATTAGGGTTTTAACTTCAGAAATCCCAACCATAAGGATGCAACCTGTGTAGGACAAAGAAGAGCACATTCCGCCTTCCTTTCTGCTGCATACATATTCACATCTATCATGATTTCTAGCATATTACCCATTTCCTTTTTCATGCATCGTTGCGCCTAAGGTTAGGCTTGGATGACCAATGTCGTCCTTGACTTGAGCATTACGCTACATTTCCATTGCACTTCGAAACGCAGTCGATTGCAAGGACAGTCATGCACTAGTAATACCTGGCTCACCCTAAGGGGTTCACAACCCTTTCATGTGTACCTGCACCCTCATTCATTCATAAAGTGCATTCATTTTCCAATTTTGCTAATAAAAATTTCCCTTTCACAGATTAATTTGGTGAGAGTTAACCCTTTCTTTGATAAACAAGAGATGGAAAAAGCCAGGCACACTAGCAAGAGCTCCAAGGTGATAATGAACTCGCTGGAGAACCTGAGGGAGCTAAGTCGGGCATTACCTCAAGAGAATTGAAGAAGCTTTGTCAAGAAGTATGGAGGGATCCTGGACCTTATCTTTATACCAGTTGAAACTGCCGTTTTGAGCACTCTGAGTCAGTATTGGAACCCGCAGCTCAGATGTTTTGAGTTGCCTCACATGGACATTACCCCTACCATTGAAGAATATGCTTGTCTGTTAAAGTTACCGATGCAGATCGAGCCTGTCATTTATTTCCATATGGGGCAATACCTGACCGTCACCAACATAGCAGGGTTGCTGGGGCTTCCTGAAAAAGACGTCCACTTGACCGGACACTCAAACTCGTGGGGATTGACTCGAACATTCCTTGAAAATCTCTTGAAAAGGTTGAAAGATCAACGAGATTGGGGGACTTTTGAAAAGGTATTGGCACTTGTCATCTATGGGTTGGTTTTGTTTCCATCAGCACTGGATATGATCGACCAAGCTGCACTGGACGTATTCTTCACAGTAGAGAGGAAAAGGAATCCAGTGCCCGCGATATTAGCTGAGA
Source organism: Ammopiptanthus mongolicus (assembly GCA_039655645.1). Lineage (NCBI taxonomy): Eukaryota > Viridiplantae > Streptophyta > Magnoliopsida > Fabales > Fabaceae > Ammopiptanthus > Ammopiptanthus mongolicus. The sequence goes on from CM077345.1 coordinate 16,106,564, forward strand.
CGTTTCTGACCTTAGATTTTTGCTAGCGCCATCAAAAGGGGAAGCTTCGATGTTGTGCACAACTATTGTATGTATGGGTCGTCACTCACATGTATGCAAAAGGCCATGTCAGCCGACATTCAGATCCACTGAGAGGTTTCCACAATATCCCAGTGAAACAGCAAAGTGAACAAGAGTGGAAGAACGAGTTTGACAAAGTGGATGGCAGCTCTTTCAAGTGGGTATGCCTATGGTACGAAGGTCAATAAGGGCAAGATATCATTTACAGTTGTGGCGAGTTCCCAAATGTGCCTTTAATGGGCCCGAGAGGATGCATATCTTACACGCCAACCATAGCCCTGCGACAGCTTTGCTGGACACAAACTGTACCGCGAGAAGAACAACTCGGTGGATGTTGTTTCCGATATGAAGACGGTGAAGATACCAAGTTGTCAGCAAAAAGGGTCAGAGAGGCATGGAAAAATGTGAAGATGGCAGGGAGAGCCGAATTAGGCAGGCCGATCCTAATCATTGTCTCAGAGTATGAAACATGGAGAAAAGCAAGGAGGGTTCCCATCAGCATTCCGAAAGAGAATCCGAAAGGCGAAGATCATTCCATTTTGGTGACTCAGATGACAGAAAAATTAAAGATCATTGTCGCGACCGGAATCGCGAAGGAAGATGACGAAAAAAAGAGATTTTATTAAAAAAACATGTAAAGTCGCCACCAATTTTATTTAATTTAAGGAAAAATTGGAAAACCTTTAAAACAAGATGGTCTTTGGAACCAAGTCGAATTCGGGAGTCGATTGTACATAGAGAAGGGTAGAGAATTAACCCCACAACACCCCTAATGTACCCGTTAAAAAAACGGTTACCCAAATTAATTGTGCAAATATTTATTTTACCAAAAAAATTAGAAGAAATAGGTTATAAATTAACATTAACATTAAAAGGCAAGATGAAAAATAAATTACTCCATGTTCTATGGTTTATTTCTATTTTTAAACATTGATAAATCCTAAATGAGGTTGAACACGACACATGAGTCCGTAGAGCAACCTCACACTTAAGGGATTGAACATGACACTCAAGGTCATAGGGCATCCCAAAAGCAAATTCCAATTATTTTGATTATTTTTATATTTGTCATTGTTGATGTCGCTATGATTTACACTAAATAAGGAACCAAAAATAGAATGTCTTGCTGCACTTTTCAGAAGAAAAAACGTGATCAAGGCAGGGAAAAGAATTGCTGCCAGCGATACTTCTTGAAATAGAGGTGAATCAGAGTGTATCTCATCCACTCAATCACAATTAATTAACCTGTACACCATAAACTGCTCAAACTTGAACAAAAATTTAGCATACCAATACTTATTATTCAATAAATGTTAATCTGAATAAACATGACAACCCAAGGGGAAGCTTGACCACAGTCCCTACAACTCCAAGCTTTATTCCGAATAACTACAAAACAACTAAACCTATCTCTAACCAATATCATTTGCTGCAGCCACTAAACAACAAGAAATTATATTCCTGGCAGTACTTGGTTGCAAGCATAAACAAAGCAAAAATTTGCAGTCATTGTGACAAGCCTAGGAAGAGCTAGAAGACCAAATATCGAAGCTTTTGATCACACATCAACGAGTTCAAAGATTCAGTTTCACAGTTCAAAGATTCAGTTTCACAAACCATATAGCGGCCAAAGCAAGTGTGTAACGGCCCGGACTGCTTTAAGGATTGCTGACTGTCCCCACAAACCAACACGGGTCTCTTCAGCGTGCTTTGTCCTCACTCACACGCTTCCTAGGAAAACTTCCCAGGAGGTCACCCATCCCAGAATTACTCCAAGTCAAGCACGCTTAACTTTGGAGTTCTTAAGTGATGAGCTACCGAAAAGAAGATGCATCTTGTTGGTATAAGTAGTACAAATCAATTCTTATAAGCCTTCCTTCAACCGTACAGTCCCATACCTGCACAGTCTCAGGATCCCTCTCATTCCGATATGAATTCAGTTCATTCATGTATCCCTCCGCCTAGAAGCCTGCCAGGAGCCGCTCCTTGTCCGTGCCTCATGCACCGGCGACCACTCCCCGCCCTCGTCAGCCCCGGGTGTTACATGCCCACCAGCTTCCGCTTGGTTCGTCCCCGAACCACACCGTACTGGGAGAGGTCCGCTCTGATACCATTTGTAACGGCCCGGACTGCTTTAAGGATTGCTGACTGTCCCCACAAACCAACACGGGTCTCTTCAGCGTGCTTTGTCCTCACTCACACGCTTCCTAGGAAAACTTCCCAGGAGGTCACCCATCCCAGAATTACTCCAAGTCAAGCACGCTTAACTTTGGAGTTCTTAAGTGATGAGCTACCGAAAAGAAGATGCATCTTGTTGGTATAAGTAGTACAAATCAATTCTTATAAGCCTTCCTTCAACCGTACAGTCCCATACCTGCACAGTCTCAGGATCCCTCTCATTCCGATATGAATTCAGTTCATTCATGTATCCCTCCGCCTAGAAGCCTGCCAGGAGCCGCTCCTTGTCCGTGCCTCATGCACCGGCGACCACTCCCCGCCCTCGTCAGCCCCGGGTGTTACATGCCTAATGTGACACCCTCAAACCCAGTGCCACTTTCGTAACTCAAAACCCTTAATGAACGATAAATAAAATTTCGCTGGTTTTACTTTCGGAAAATATATCTTTTGTGTAAGCAGATTCTGGAAATCGTGACCAAAAATTTTCTCATTAATTATACGTATGAACACCACTCCAGATAACACAGGATTACTCATATACAATAATTAGAACAAGATATATATATATATATATATATACATCTATATAATGGACAACAAGCCCCTTTACAAAAGAACGAATGATTACTAAACTTTCTAAAAAGCTATAAAACTAGGCAGCGGCAGTCTGGAACCATATCTCTAAAACCTATGGCCATCAGTAGCCGTTAACAGACTACCCAAAAACCACTGCCTCAAAAAAGGTCTACACCCTAAGCTGGTCCGACTAATGGAAACCATTGGACAATCCCCCGGAGGGAAGTCCAATGCTGGAACCAGAGGAAGAACTCTGGGAACCTACATTCCCGTTCCCCTGTGAATGGGGATCGGAAGCATCCGAAGAATGATCCTCCGGGTCTTCCTGAGGATCCTCCTCAGGGTCTTCCTCCTCCTCCTCCTCTTCCCCCACATCTTCCACGACGTGCTCGCCCGCTACCAAGACAAAAGGCGAGGGAGGCGTCTGGGGTAGCTGTTGCTGCGGGGACTGTGCAGCGGGGGCGACCGACTCGATCACACCCTGCTCCATAAGGGCCTGCAGCATCAGCCCGATGGGAGGGAGAGGCACCTGGATGGTCTCCACTGTCCGAGTACTCTTCCGCGGTCCCGTCTCCGTCGTTCCGCTTACAGTGCAAACTGGTCCAGTATACGCCGCACTTTCCACCCCTGGGTGGATGACCCACGCGGCTGGGTCTGTCCTTCGATCAAACGCTAGGACGCGCATCCCGGAGTGCGCTAGGTGATCCGGCTCCGGCTCCATCTGTAAACACGATACAATATATACCAAAGGACAACCCGTCCAAAAACATGCAAGGGTGAGAAACCAATATATGAATCCATAAACAACAACTATATGCCCAATCCACACAACAGACCCAAATCATCATATAACATGGCATATATCATTAAATACAAAAGGCAGTAAATGCACAAAGGTTTCGTACCCCACAATCAACGTTATCTCCTAAACGTATGCATGGCACTTCCATATATCTCAATATTCACACTAGATTACTAGATTTCCGGAAATCCCATCACCATTCGAAATGAGCTGATCAGGCTCCAATATTTGGCCCAAAAACGAGTACTTTGAATCCCATGACACTATGCGATTCTCACATGGGGGCGCAATCAGAAGTACTCCACAAGAAAACGGTCATCCTGCATTGTCCAACTCAAGGCACAATACGTTCCCAGAACACGTATGACACCATTGTCCATCAAGGCACAATGTTATGACAAGTAAGTCATCTCAGGTTCTCCCTGTTTATCAAGGTCCCCCGTATCACGGCACGTCTGCCCCGCATTTAATGCATGAGAAACCTATCTAGTTTCCGATAATGGATCTTTGTCGCATCAATATTTCCTCGTTGTAGCATCAACGCTAACAACCACCATAATGTCTTAGACTCTTTAAGCCTCAAAACATATTTTCTCAAAACAGGACACTTAGCCCAAAAACAACTTAAATCCCAACACCCCTAACCGATGCACCAATCAAGGACGTTGGATTCAAGATCATAAAAACATCCTCAAGCTTACAGGACCACAAAGATTGTCCCTAAGCCGACAGGACCACAACTAACACGGATCCTTGATCCACGTGTCCTGCAGAACCCTAGAACCCCGACGTCTCGGTTTCTAGTTTCTAAGCTTTAAGCTTTAAAACCACTTTCCTTGAAAACTCGAAAAACCAAAACCCAAAATCTCCGATACTTACACAAAGTCATCGGGATCGGTTTTCCATAAAACAAAACTTGGTCCAGAGACCATTTCTTTTTCTTTCGTTGTTTTTCGGTAAAATACGAACTTAAAACAAAACTTGCACAAACTCATTTTTCTTGAATAAACTCAGTATGACTTCGGAAACCACATTACTCAAAAGGATTTTCTTATCAAATTAAGACATAGTGAAGGTTTCTAATGCCCTATTTGCTTTTAAACTTCACTTTTTCTTATCAAAACACATTTCAGACTTTTAAAGCTTTTAAGTTACACGATGTCGGATCCTAATCAAAATTAGGTCCTCTAATGCCTAAATCCCACAGTAGGGCACACTATACATCCATATAACCATTCAGCAAGTATAACATGCATTCAACTATATCACCAGTTACATCAATACATCAGCACATCAATGCATATTCCAATCAATAACAGTCAATCAAGAAATCAACTAACATCATGATATAACTATTTAAATACAATACAAATACAATACAAACACCGATGCAGCACATAGCTGTCGGAAATGGAATTCCTCAGGTTTATCCCCTTACCTCTTGTAGCTTCCAGTTCAACTCGGAACACCCGATCAACTTGTTTCTCGTCCCAACACGCTGCCGATCACTACATACACGTAAAACATATCGGCATTAACTTACAAAACAAAGATTTCTCCTAATGCACCACCCCTAGGGTTTGGCCCTATTACACTAAAAATAGCTAGGGAGCTCCAAAATTTCTCATTTTCCGGATAACACCCTAACTAAGTGTGACAGCCCTAGATATCAGATCAGATCATCAAAAACCAACCAAAACCCCACCCTACACACATAGGGGGGTTTCGGCCCCTACCTAGAAAACATAGCTAGAGGGATTTCTTGGCTCTAAGCTCTTAGATCATACAAGTATGTCATGAACCTAGGCCATAGAAACTGGTTTGGTATAGATACGATTTTCCTACAATTTTTCATGGATTTTCAAAGATTTTAGGGACAAAACCCTAACATCCTTGATCATGAAAATATGAGGAGAGAAAGGAGAGATTGAGAGAGATAGAGTTGAACTACTACCTCTTATGATGATCCACTCCAAGTTTGGTGAAGTTTGCTCCACAAAAACTCAAGCTTTCCACCTCCAAAAATGGAGATTTTGAGGAGAAAAGAGAAAGAAGAGAAAGGAAGAAGATGGAGTGTTGGAGGGAGAGGGGGCTGCCGAAAATGAGGGAAAGAAAATGAGAGGATGAGGGTAAAAGTTGTTAGATATTTAGGTTTTATTAATTTAATAATAGGAAAGGTAAATTGGTAATAAAATTAACCAAGGGCAATTTGGTCAATTCACATCCCGATATTTGGAATCGTCCCGACACTCATATGAATTCCTCAAATTACTTGATACAATTTTGGTATGAAAAACATCTGATCGTGGGTCTCGAAAAACCCTAAGACAGCTCGAATCGTCTCCTCGATCGATTATCGGCCCGAATATAAAATATTATTTATATTTTGGACGTCAGGACACATTTTAGGAAAAAGATAGAGGAATATATTCTAAGACTAATGGTTTCGTTCGTTAGTCCAGATTAAGTCGTGATAGTAGAAAACACTATCATCTGAAAAACGTAGATCGGTTTTCGTTCGAGTTTTCGGCCCAAAACTTAACCGAAAGATCCTACGATTTTATAAAACAAGACTATGATCTTAGTTTTCCCAAAATCATTTTCTAAGACACAGATAAAAATATAAACTCATTAATTGAGTTTATCGTCCTTAGAAAGCACGAAAAATCGGGGTGTTACAAAGTGCAATATAACAATATAGGAATCCACCATCCATTCTACACATGAAAGGACTATAACTCCTCAATTCATTAACTCAGTCACTAAAAAAGAAGGAAATTAAACGAAGGAGCTGTGATGTAGTGGAACTGCGCATGGGAGAGGGGTAACATTAGGAGGAAGATGTGACTCCCAGGAGTAAGCACACAGGTTCTTCAACAAAACAGGTTATGTGCAATACAGAAAAATACATTAGACTACCAAAACTGTGTCTAACAAAAATCAAATCATCATCAACTCAAGCTTTACATCAAACATGCGGCATGCATTGCAGCAAGGAACATGATATTACAATATCTGTGTCACAGGGTGTCCACAAAAAATTAAATCCAAGCCAACAACCATTTCTCTATTATGTATTCATCTAAAGTATGAAGTAGAAACATTCAACAACCATACACCAGAAAGTAATAACAGGACCAAAACCTATTGAGATGATTTCAAGCAAGCTAGAAATCGCGGTAGGGACGGCTGGGTCTGCGTGGTGCCGTTCGGTGGGGTGCTGGGGCGGCGGTGTAGCGGCGGACTACGGCACTGGATGAGGACGCGTCAAGGCCGCGTGAAGAGGATCGGCGACTCCGGACGGCGGTGCTAGGTATGAAATGGAAGCTCCTTCTCCTTGCTGCTGCAGTTCTTTCGTGACTGCCTCTGCCTCTCGGTCTGCCCCCTTTTCTGGTTGCCTCCCTTGTTCTTTATAGAGTGACCCCTTCTACATCTCTCCGATTTCTCTTTCCTGTCAATCAATGAAAAACCACAATCAAATATCTTGATTTGAATCAACCATAAAGAGTAACGATATTACCTTGATTATGGAAAATGGATGAGAATCACATCCCTGTAATCTCGCACCCTCCGCTTGCGTGAAACGTGATCTACGGAATTGAGTATGATTCGGTCCAAAAATTGAATGAGGGAGAGAGTGTTTCTGATGTGGATCCGGGTTAGGCTGCTGGATTTCCAAATTGGGAGAAGATTGATTGCGCAATTTCTGGAGCTGGAAGAGTTTAGTGTGCGGCTGTGTTTTTGGGGAAGGGGAAGAGCGAAAATGAGGTGGAGGCTAGGGTTTCTGATGGATGAGGGAGGAGATAGACGGGTTATGGAGGAGATAGACGGGTTATGGAGGAGATAGACGGGTTATGGAGATAGACAGGTTATGGAGGAGATAGACGGGTTATGGAGGAGATAGACAGGTTATGGAGATAGACAGGTACGGGTTATGGAGGAGATAGACAGGTTATGGAGATAGACAGGTTATGGAGGTAGACAGGTTATGGAGGAGATAGACAGGTTATGGAGGAGATAGACAGGTTATGGAGGTAGACAGGTTATGGAGGAGATAGACAGGTTATGGAGATAGACAGGTTATGGAGGTAGACAGGCTAGACAGGTTATGGAGATAGACAGGTTATGGAGGTAGACAGGTTATGGAGGAGATAGACAGGTTATGGAGGAGATAGACAGGTTATGGAGATAGACGGGTTATGGGCTGAAACTTGGTTTATTGGCCCAAAGACATTTTTTCTTCTTATTTTTTTTTTTTTTATTTTTATTTTTTTATTTTTATTTTTATTTTTATTTTTATTTTTTATTTTTATTTTTATAAACAAGACACAACTTAAAAATAACAAAATGTTTTATTTTTATTTCTTCATCTATAAAAGAAACTGCGTTAACAAGAAATTAAAATATTTTTGTGATTTATATCTTATTTTTAGATTTTTTCTATATTTTAAATGCAAGCAAAAATAAATAAATGAAGCTCAAAATATTTTTGTGATTTTTCCTTTTATCATTTTTGGACTCTTATGAAGAAATAAAATAAAACTCCACTCTTTTTCGGATTTTTCTCAAAATTCAACATTATTTTTATGATTTTAATTTTTTTAATTTTTTGATAAATTTAAGTGGAAAGCAAAAGGAACCCGGTCAAAATGGGGTGTTCACAATCATGGAGGCACAAATGAAAGCGGTGGAGCAAGAAAAAGAAAAACAAGATGCTGAGCTGAAAGCAGTCACCAATCAAAGGCGGTACGAGAAGTTGGCAAGAGAAAATGAGCACTTGAAAAACATGTGCGCCGACATCACCACAACCTTAGGTGTCAAAAGAACAACAGATAAGGTTCCAGCGAGCCTCATGGCCAGAATCCAGAAACTTGAGGGGAAAATGTTGACTTTGACAAAGGATAAGCTTCAACTAAAGGAGGAAGCACGCCAGTTAAAAGATGAAGTTAATCGGCGAGATGAGAGAAGCAGGGCATTAGAGGCGGAAATTAATCGACAAAGGGAGGCCAATGGCGATTTAAAAAATCAGATCTGTACACACAACAGGGTGGAGGCTGGATTGGCACAAAAGGTCGAGGACCTGAATGCCTTGCTGTTCGAAATCAAACAAAGTTGCGACCTAGGGTGGACGTCAGCCAAACATTATCATGACCAGGTGACGCGAGCGGTGAATGCCATGAAATGGTGGAGGGGAGAAGCCAAAGAGCGAGGATTGGATGTCGATATATGGAGGAAGAGGTATATAAGTATGGCTAATGAGCTAAGTCATTGCATCCCGACCTTTGTTCAACGCTTTGAGAAGGCTAACAAGCGGATTCGCGTGAACCCTATGCTACGCCTCCCTCCGGAGTTAGAAGATTTCATGCAGATGTGTGATGGGCTCACCCGGGGCCTAAAAAGGAAAAGATCAAAGTTGTTGACTTTAGGATAAAAGCGTTGTTGCGAATTTATGTTTTGATGTTATTTCAATCTATGTACTACCCTTGGAGGTTTCAATGAAATGAAATGCATTCTCTCGCCTTTACTTTCTCTCGCTCTCCATCTCTTATACTTGATTCGTGACAACGCCTATCGTGGAGCGTAATCTCCCTTTAGTATGTTGCTAACTACGTCCTTGCCTTATAGGAGTTATCCTTCTGTGTAAAGTGTAGTTGTTACTTCCTCGACTCGGAATCAACAATGCTAGTGTGCCTAAGACGACATCTATTGTGGAAAGGATCCTCTCCCCTAGATTCGTTGTCAACCCCACGCCGTCTTATGGGCAAAATGCCCTCTGAATGGGGTGGAGGGACCATCTCTTGTCAATCATTGGGGCGTTAACTCTCTGAAAAATAAAATTGAATAATTTCGAGCATCTCGAAAGGGTTAATACGTTTTCTGTGTTTTCTTATCTCTTTTTGTTTTTATTCATTTTCTTTTTTCGTTGTTGTAATTAAACAGTGATCTTTTGAACCATTGCTCCGCGACACCCTTACCGCACTCGTTCACAAGCTAAAGTTATGGCTGACCTAGAACAAACCCAAGAGATGAGAGAAGAGGTAGACCAACTCAAGGAACAAATGGCAAAGATGTTGGAGTTGTTGCAAGCGATGCAAAAGGAGAAAAGCGCAGATGAGAACCCTTCGGCCTCGAATGAAGAGCATCCGGCTACGCCTCTTCTTCCACCTGGTTTCACTCAGGTTCCTGTGCAAATACAAGGATTCAACCAACAAGGAGTCATGGTGCCTTTCGCTATTTATCCAAACAACCAGACTCATTCCTCAGCTGCCAATCATCATGAGTCTACTGTAATGAACCATCCTCCATACGGTCTCCCTCCAGGTTATGTGCCGCCAATTGCTGCTGGTCCACAGGACAATAACCCTAACCACCAAGACACTGCTCAAGTCCCTCAAAATTTTGTCCTCACATTCCCAACACAGGGGGTCCCTCCGCCACAAAACCCTCCGGAAGGTGGTGCCCCGGCAGTGATACCTTCTCCTAATCCAAAGCTCCCACCGTACACCCTACACTTTGGACCCAATGGGGCTCAAGCGGCACCAAACTTCACATCCGCCTACATGCCACAGTACCTTCCACAGAACATGTACGGTGAAGCTCATATGGATCGGTCCGGCGAGAACCCCCGATCTAGGGAAAAGTTGGAGACACTAGAGGAAAGATTAAGGGTTATTGAAGGAGCAAGTAGTTATGGCCTCAGAGATGCCTCAGAGCTTTGCCTTGTGCCCAATGTCGTAATCCCACCGAAGTTCAAGGTCCCGGATTTCGACAAATACAGGGGAACCACTTGTCCCAAGAACCACTTAACCATGTATGTCCGAAAGATGGCATCATACGCGCACGATGATAAGTTGCTGATTCACTTCTTTCAGGATAGTTTGTCTGGGGCAGCTTCGAGTTGGTACACGCACCTGGAGAGGGCACATATTCGATCTTTCAGGGATTTGGCCGATGCCTTCTTGAAGCAATACAAGTACAATGTTGACATGGCGCCTGATCGGATGCAGCTGCAAAATATGTCTAAAAGAGACACAGAAACTTTCAAGGAATATGCGCAGCGTTGGAGGGAAGTGGCAGCCCAGGTAGAGCCCCCGTTGGCAGAAAAAGAGATCGTTGCGATGTTTATTGACACACTTCAGTCGCCCTTTTATGATAGGATGATCGGTAGTGTATCGTCAAATTTCTCAGATATGGTCGTTATCGGTGAGAGGATTGAAGGTGGAATGAGGAATGGCAAGATTGTCGAGACTTCAGTTGGGGCACCTGGCCCGAAGAAGCCTCCGTTTGTAAAGAAGAAGGAAGGAGAAGCCCATGCTGTGACTTTTGACCAGAATAAGTCTGGCCAGTGGAGACCAAACTTGATGCCTGTCCACCCTCAGCAATATTTCCAAACCCAGTATTACCCACAAACTCCGTACCACCAAACTAACCACCCATATATTGCCGCCACCTCACAATTTCCACACCCCCAACCTCAGCATCCAATGACACCTTACCGGCCATCGTATCCTACCCATCACCAAACACTTCCCGCAATACCATCCCAAACAGTTCAACCACCACATCACAACCCAAACACAAACGAGAGAAGGCCACCTCATGACCTGGAAAGAAAACCTATACATTTTGATCCGATACCCATGACCTACACCGAGCTGCTACGCCAACTCATGAAAAGCTCTATGCTAGCTCCTATCCCAACAAAACCAATGGAACCCCCGTATCCAAAGTGGTTTGACCCAAATACTAAATGTGACTATCACTCAGGGGCATCAGGTCATTCCACCGAAAATTGTAGAGCTTTGAAACTTAAGGTGCAAGAGTTGATTAACGCCAAGTGGTTGAGCTTCGAGCAGCCTAATGTGGGGCAAGATCCTCTACCAAATCATGGGGGTCCCGGCGTCAACGCCATAGAGGACTTCATGGAGTATACTCTCATCAGTCAAGTCTCCAAGGTCAAGAACCCCATGAGAGTTATTTTCAGGGAGATGCGTAGGCATGGGATAATGCAAGCCCCGATTGAGGAGGAAAGTAACCTTGACAAAGGCTTAAGATGTGACTTTCATGGGGAGAAAGGTCATGCAATTGAAGATTGTGCAGAGTTCAAACAGGTTGTACAACGGTTATTAGATATGAAGATGATCCTGATTGGTTGCCAGTTGGATGAGGGAGGCATAAATGTGGTTTCTGAGTCTACAGTCTCCCCGATGCGGGTCAATGTAACTCCTTTGACCATCCGGGTCGATCCTCGGCCAGTTGTTGAAACAATCGTCCCAAAACCGCTGGTGATATGCTATACCAAAGAGGTACCATCACCTACTTCAAGTGGGCCGAGGCCACTCGTCATCCAAGTTCCACGTCCTTTTCCTTACAAGGACACCAAAGCAGTACCATGGAAATATGACGTGCAGGTTCAACCACAATATTCTGAAGATACCACTGTAGTCACCAATGTCTCGGGAGTCAGCGGGATGACTCGGAGCGGTCGTGTTTATACCCCGGAGGCGTTGCGAAAAGAAGATACAGAAAAGGAAGGAGGAAGTTGCAAGGGAAAAGGAAAAGAAACTCTTGTTGAGGAGGGCGCAAGAGGGAATGGATACAAAAAAGAAGTATCCGATGAAGAAGTCTCCGAATTTCTGAAGTTCATCAAACAAAGTGAATATAGGGTGGTGGACCAGTTGAATCGAACTCCGGCCAAAATATCTCTTTTGTCTCTGCTCATGAACTCTGAATCACATAGAAAGGTGTTGATGAAGGTTTTGAATCAAGCTCATGTTTCTCATGACATCACTGTTGATAAGTTTGATAACATTGTGGGCAACATCATCGCCGATAATTATGTAACCTTCACCGATGATGAAATACCTGTTGAGGGAATGGGGCATAACAAGGCGTTGCATATCTCCGTGAAGTGTCGGGATCATATTATGGCTAGAGTGCTCATTGACAATGGATCTTCTTTCAATGTGATGCCAAGGTCGACCTTGTCTAAGCTGCCTTTCGATGGGACCCACATGAAGCCGAGCTCAATGATAGTAAGAGCATTTGATGGTACGCGAAGAGAGGTCATTGGTGAGATCGAATTACCTATTCAGGTTGGTCCTTGTATCTTTGAGGTCCTTTTTCAAGTAATGGATATCACACTGACCTACAGCTGCCTCCTTGGGAGACCTTGGATCCATTCTTCTGGAGCTGTACCCTCCACGCTGCACCAAAAGGTGAAGTTCATCATTGATAATAAATTGGTAATTATTTCTGGAGAAGAAGACATGCTGGTGAGCAAACCAACAGCGACCCCTTACATTGAGGCAGCAGAAGAAGCCCTTGAGACTGCTTTCCAATCGTTGGAGATCGCCAATACTACCTACGTAAGAGAGGGGGCTTTGCTTTCAAAACCGCGGCCGTCAAAAGCATCTGTCATGATGGTGAAGGTTATGCTTAAAGGAGGATATCGACCTGGGAACGGATTGGGAAAAAGCAACCAAGGGGTTCCCGACATCATAATGCTTACTGAGAACAAGGATAGGTTTGGGTTAGGATACAAACCCACCAAGGCGGATAAGAGGAGAGTTCTAGAACAGAGGAAAGAGAAGAGGCTTGCTCGTTTGGAAAATCGTGAGTACGAGGCTGAAAGGGTTCCTATCTGTGACATACGACAAAGCTTCCGCAGTGCAGGGTTCGTGTTCCTTGACCAAGTAGCAGCCCTTGGAGATGATGATTCCACCAATCGCAGTGTCAACCTTGTTTATCCATGCTTTCCTGATACAGAGCTCAGCAATTGGGAGACCATTGAATTCCCGAGGACCATAGAATCTTTGTCAAAGTAGTTCTGTAATGCTTATCCTTTAGCTCTGCCCAAGGCTTTAGGATGTCTTTTGTACTGGGCTTACTTGTTCCTATTTCAGTATTAACTTATCAATAAATGCATGCATTCGGTCCCTTTTATTCTTCCGCCCTTTGTTTTTTTTGTTGTTTCCCTAATAATTGTCAATAATACGGTTTTCGCCTTTTCATCTTTATTTATTCACCTTTCCTTGATAATCATCAAAATGCAGATCTAAAAGTGACTCTCTTGAAAATGACAGTGTTAGTGTTCCCGCATACAATTTCGATTATCCCATTAATCATGCTGACGAGGATATTGATGACAGCGAAGAAATTCCCCCTGAGCTAATGAGATTAGTAGAACAGGAAACCAAAGAAATTCGACCCCATGAAGAGCCGACTGAGGTGATCAACTTGGGAACAGAAAACGATAAAAAAGAGGTCAAAATTGGTATTTCCCTGAAAGAAAGTGAGCGACACAGATTGGTCAAGTTGCTACTCGATTTTAAAGATATTTTTGCATGGTCGTACCAAGACATGCCGGGGTTAGACCCTAGCATAGTAGAACACAAGTTACCTCTAAAGCCCGAGTGTCCTCCGGTTAAGCAAAAGTTACGAAGGATGAAAGCAGAGATGTCGTTGAAGATCAAGGAAGAGGTCAAAAAGCAATTAGATGCCGGCTTCCTAGCAGTTGCGAAGTACCCTCAATGGGTTGCAAACGTTGTCCCTGTTCCAAAGAAGGATGGAAAAGTTCGGATGTGTGTCGATTACCGGGATCTGAACAGAGCTAGCCCGAAAGACGACTTCCCTCTCCCTCACATCGACATTCTGGTGGATAATACCGCTCATCATGCTTTCTTCTCTTTCATGGATGGATTTTCGGGATACAATCAGATCAAAATGGCTCCGGAAGATATGGAAAAGACCACGTTTGTCACTCTGTGGGGTACCTTTTGCTACAAAATTATGTCTTTTGGTTTGAAAAATGCAGGGGCGACATACCAGCGGGCCATGGTGACTCTATTCCATGACATGATGCATAAGGAGATAGAAGTTTATGTGGATGATATGATTGCAAAGTCCAAGTCTGAAGATGACCATGTTAACGATTTGAAAAAGCTTTTTGAACGGTTGAGAAAGTTCCAGCTTCGATTGAATCCGGCCAAATGCACTTTTGGAGTGAAATCGGGCAAGCTTTTGGGGTTCATAGTTAGCCAGAAAGGGATAGAGGTCGATCCTGATAAGGTGCGAGCGATCATCGATATGCCAGCACCTCGAACAGAGAAAGAAGTTCGTGGGTTTTTAAGGAGATTGAACTGCATTGCCAGGTTCATCTCTCAGTTAACCGCGACATGTGAGCCGATCTTTAGGTTGCTGCGTAAAAATCAGGTGGTAAAATGGAATGAGGATTGCCAAAAGGCGTTTGAAAAGATCAAGCAGTACTTGCAAGAACCTCCGGTATTGGTACCTCCAGTCCCTGGAAGACCGCTCATCATGTATTTAACAGTGCTAGATGAATCTATGGGTTGTGTGCTGGGGCAGCATGATGAATCAGGAAGAAAGGAGCATGCCATCTATTATTTGAGTAAGAAATTCACGAGTTGTGAGGCCAACTATTCATTGTTGGAACGCACATGTTGTGCTTTGGCATGGGCAGCTCGTCGTTTAAGGCATTATATGTTGAGTTATACTACCTGGTTGGTGTCCAAAATGGACCCGATCAAGTACATCTTTAATAAGCCTGCTCTGACTGGAAGGATTGTCCGCTGGCAAGTCCTGTTATCCGAGTACGACATCGTCTACGTCACACAGAAAGCAGTAAAAGGAAGCGCTCTCGCAGATTATTTAGCCAACCAGCCCGTAGAGGATTATGGGTCGATGCAATGCGACTTCCCAGATGAAGACATAATGGCTTTGCTTGAGCAGGGGCAGTCGTCAGAAGAAGAAAAGTGGACCCTATTGTTTGATGGAGCTTCTAATGCACTGGGGCATGGGATCGGAGCTATCTTGATTTCACCGGAATGTAATTTTTTTCCAATCTCCGCAAGACTTTGCTTCAGTTGTACGAACAACATCGCCGAGTACGAGGCTTGCGCGCTAGGGATCCATGCAGCAATAGAATCAAAAGCAAAGGTGCTAGAGGTATATGGGGACTCTGCTTTGGTCATTCACCAACTAAGAGGGGATTGGGAGACTCGGGATGCCAAGTTAATTCCGTATCATGATTACATCAAGGGTTTGATTGAGAAGTTTGATGAAGTTACATTTCACCATATTCCCCGGGAGGATAACCAATTAGCCGATGCGCTATCTACCTTGTCCTCAATGTTCAAAGTAAGCGACGAGAGAGACTTGCCACTCATCAAGATGGAAAGTCGTGACCATCCTGCATATTGCCAAGTGGTAGAAGAAGAACCTGATGGGAAGCCTTGGTACCACGATATCAAAAGTTTTATCCGAAAAAGAGAATACCCCTCAGGTGCTTCAGAGAATGACAAAAGGACTCTAAGAAGACTTGCAATGAGTTTCTATTTAGACGGGGATGTCCTCTACAAGAGAAGTCATGATATGGTGCTTTTAAGATGTGTCGATGCAGAAGAAGCGAAATGGTTAATCAAGGATGTACACGAAGGATCTTTTGGGACTCACGCGAGTGAACATGCCATGGCAAGAAAAATCTTGAGGGCTGGTTATTATTGGTTAACAATGGAGGGAGATTGTTTCTCTTATGCAAGGAAGTGCCACAAGTGTCATACATACGCCGATCGGGCTCATGCGCCGCCAACATCCTTAAACGTCATAGCATCACCTTGGCCATTTTCGATGTGGGGAATGGATGTCATTGGTCCGATAGAACCAAAAGCCTCGAACGGGCATCGCTTCATTCTGGTCGCGATTGATTACTTCACAAAATGGGTTGAAGCTGCATCTTATGCTAGTGTGACTAGGAATGTTGTGATTAGATTTGTCAAAAGAGAGTTGATTTGTCGTTATGGGTTGCCGAGTGAAATCATCACTGATAACGCGACCAACTTCAACAACAAGATGATGACAGAGGTATGTGAAAGTTTCAAAATAAAGCATCATAATTCCTCCCCATATCGTCCGAAGATGAATGGGGCAGTCGAGGCAGCTAATAAGAATATTAAGAAGATTGTTCAAAAGATGGTGGTGACGTATAAAGATTGGCACGAGATGTTGCCTTTTGCTTTGCACGGCTACCGCACTTCTATTCGTACTTCAACTGGGGCAACTCCATATTCCCTGGTTTATGGGATGGAAGCAGTACTCCCAATCGAGGTAGAGATCCCTTCACTAAGGGTGCTGATGGAAGCCGAGTTAGAGGAAGCTGAATGGGTACAAGCTCGACTCGACCAATTGAACCTCATTGAAGGAAAGAGATTAACCGCGTTGTGTCACGGCCAACTTTACCAAAAGAGGTTGATGAAAGCTTATGAGAAAAAGGTGCGCCCAAGACAGTTTCGGGAAGGATACTTAGTGCTTAAAAAGATTCTACCCATCCAAAAGGATCACCGAGGGAAGTGGACTCCAAACTATGAGGGACCTTACGTTGTGAAAAAGGCCTTCTCCGGAGGAGCTTTAATCCTGACGAGGATAGATGGTGAGGATCTGCCACTCCCTATAAACTCAGATGCGGTCAAAAGGTACTATGCTTGAGCGCACTTCCAAAATAGCAAAAGAAAAGAAGAAAGAAAAGAAAAAAGATGGCTCGCTAGGCTGAAAACCTAAAAAGGCGGTCTAGGCAAAAGCTAGAGCGACCCGCTAGACTGAAAACCTGAAAAGGCGGTCTAGGCAAAAGTTAGGGTTAAAAATGCAAACGAAGGAAGTGTCATCAAGCTAGTAAACTGGGGCAATGTTCAGTCTTGACTGGGGCAAATCGTGTTCTTTGAAGTTGATTAATGGGTATTCGAGGCTAAATGCGGGATGCTAGCTCTGGTCATTGTAGAAAGTGTCATTAAAGAGATGTGATTCCACACTACATTCTTGCTTGTTAAACTTGAGTTTCTTTGTGATTTGTGATATTTACCTTGTACACCTTTCCATTTTCAATAAATGACATTTCCTTCCGTTCCTGTTGTATACCTCTCACCTTTCATTATCAACTGTGTGCATTCATTATGATAAGCGTATACTGAGCTAGAAACACGTAATCATTAAAGCATTTAGATTTCTTTGAAGGTTTTAAAGTTCGGGAAGAGCGTGGTGGTCTCCCTACCAGGGATGCTGTGGAAACGACGATTTCTCCATCCATCGGGACAATCATCACGGATGAAGCACGCCTTTAACAAACATGCCAAGAGTAATGGGCTTTGTTCTAGTTCATCCTCAAGCCCGCTGTAATCGAATCTTAAGGGTCGAGGATCAAGCAATGATTTGAAGAAACAAAATACCAAGAAACAAAATACCAAGAATAAAAAATTAAGAAAAAAATCATAATGGCTTCATCAAAAGCATCTCTTGCATATCACACCATTTTTTTCATCAATCGCAAAAGCAGCTTTTACATCATGCATCATAACATCATTTCTTAGGCCAATCATTGCATTGCATTTGTTAGCTTCAGCGGATACCCGACTCCGCAAGTTTTGGTGCCTTTCTTGTCGAGCTTCTAACGGACAATCCAACCCGTAGGCTCTTTGGTTTCTGTTCAAGCTTCTAATGGGCAATCCATCCCATAAGCTCCTTATCTTTTGTTCGAGCTTCTAACGGGTAAGCCACCCCGTAGGCTCTTTTGGTTTCTGTTCAAGCTTCTAACGGGCAACCCACCCCGTAGGCTTTTTTTTGTTTCCGTTCGAGCTTCTAACGGGCAAGCCACCCCGTAGGCTCTTTTGGTTTCTGTTCAAGCTTCTAACGGGCAAGCCACCCCGTAGGCTCTTTTGGTTTCTGTTCAAGCTTCTAACGGACAATCCACCCCGTAGGCTCTTTTGGTTTCTGTTCAAGCTTCTAATGGGCAAACCATCCCATAAGCTCCTTGTCTTTTGTTCGAGCTTCTAACGGGCAATCCACCCCGTAGGCTCTTTTGGTTTCTGTTCAAGCTTCTAACGGGCAACCCACCCCGTAGGCTTTTTTTTTGTTTCCGTTCGAGCTTCTAACGGGCAAGCCACCCCGTAGGCTCTTTTGGTTTCTATTCAAGCTTCTAACGGGCAATCCACCCCGTAGGCTCTTTTGGTTTCTGTTCAAGCTTCTAATGGGCAAACCATCCCATAAGCTCCTTGTCTTTTGTTCGAGCTTCTAATGGGCAATCCACCCCGTAGGCTCTTTTGGTTTCTGTTCAAGCTTCTAACGGGCAATCCACCCCGTAGGCTCTTTTTGTTTATGTTCAGGCTTCTAATGAGCAGTCCATCCCACAAGTTTTTAGTTTGAGTCTCAGTAGGCAGTCTGACCTTTGGGAATCTTATTTTCCCGGACAAAATCGAAGTTCAAGTCTTTACTCGTTTCTTATAACGATAAAAGGTAAACTACGGTTACACCTATTATTCCATAAGAACCAAGTAAAGAGGGGCAGCTGTGAGCACTCAATTTTGTCCGGGTTAATTAATCTTTTGATTAGGTGATCAGAAAAGGAAAGAAAAATTAAGTGGGCTTTGGCCCATAATCCCATTTTTTGTTTAACCTACTTAAAAGCCCTTTTCTTGTTCAAAAAAAAAAGAGAAAACGAAAATAAAAATAAAATAATAATAGCAAATTGCAAAGGGGAGGGACGTGAGTATTCTCCTTCTGGAAGTCTTCCCTCCCCCTTTCTTTCTCTCCCTTTTTGTTTTCTTTCACTTTATTCCCTTATTCTCCTAAGCAACAACAACAATGGCAGCTCTCTGGCACCTCTGCCTCCCCAAGGACAGGGAGCAAGGCTGATCTGCCCCCTCCTAAGGCACTGCATTGTACAGCAAGCTAACAGAATTTTTGGAATTATTCTCCTATCATTTTGTCTATAAATTCAGCAATTCACAGGGGAGAAAGGGGAGGAGAAACAAATCAGAATCAAAAAACACATAGAGCTCAAAAAAAATAATCAGAATCCTCCACCCACCTCCATCCTCAACTTAGGTCTCATCCCCATCACCATAGCAACAGAGAACTCACTTCCTTCTACCAATACTAAAACAAAAAGGGAGAGAAAGGAGAAATACAGAGCACCTTGGGCCCCTCCCCTGCATGGTGCCGGCCGCCGCAAGCCCACCACCGACCACCGCAGCCCGAGTTCGCAGCCGCCGCTCCAACCGCCGTCGAACTCCAGCTGGCGACCCATCGCGAACAGCCTCTCCGCTGCAACCACCGCAGCGCGCTCGAGCCCACCACCGCCACCACAGTCCGCGAGCTCCGCCGTCTCCACCAGTTCGGCCACCACCGCTCCAAACGTCGTCGTCGCGGATCTGGGCTTTCCGCCGCCACACCCGCACCACGTCCCTCCAACCGCTCCAGCCGCCGTTCACCGCGAAGAGCAGCAGCAGTCCCGGTCGACCACGTCGTCGCCGGTGCCCACCGAGCCGCACCGCCACCGCTGCTTCCCTGGGCTGCAGTCCCTCTCTTCTGGTCTCTCTCTCTCTCACGTGGGTAATGGGAGATGGCAGAAGCTTCTGCCACTTTAATCCTTTTCTCTTTTGTTTTTTTTTGTTTTTTTGTTTTTTTTGTTTTTTTGTTTTTTTTTTTGCTTCTGATCATTTTTTTTGTTCTTTATATTTAGGCTTTGGGCTGTGTTTTGGTTTAGGGGTATTTGGTCTTGGGCTCATGAAGTTGCTATGGTAGAGTTCAATTTCTTTTTCTTTTGGGTTGAGATTTCCAGCAAGAAAAAATTAAAAATATATATAACGTGAACATAAACTTTTTTCAGTTACTTATTTTGAATCAAAATCTCTTCTAAAAAACTAAAATAAAAATATCCTTTCAAAAAAAATAAACCAACCAATCAAACTTTTTCGGTTGGGCTTGGTATGAAGGATTAGCTTAGGTTGTTTTTTCTTTCTGATTTCTTTTTTTTTTCTTTTTCTTTTTTTCCTTTTGGGCCAAGCTCATACTTTTGTGTGTGTTCGACTCTGGTCTTAAATAAAAAAAAAGGGGAAAAATCTTTATAAAAAAAATATAATGATCACTTTTAAAGAAATTCACGCAACAATCTACGACATTGATGTATGAATTTTCATCCTCAAGTGGCGCATGTATTGTAAGGGTTCATCGTATAGTTTTACTATCTTTAACCCCGTGCAAGAGTGAATTCTTCTTTAAGTAAAATATTTTAAAATTCGCGCGACAATTTATGACGTTGATGTATGGTCTCCCATCCTCAAGTGTCGTAAGAATTGTAGAGGTTTATCGTATAGTACTGCTATCTTTAACCTTGTGCGAAAGCGAACCAGTTTTGAAATAAAACCTTTTTTCGAAATCAAATCTTTTCCCAAAAACTAAAATTAACCAACCAATCAAACTTTTTCTATTAAGAACTACGTGGCTTTGAGTTTTCCATCGCACCGGGGAATACGTAGGAGCAGAATAATCATTCTGTCAAGCCAAAATTTTATTTTTCTTCCTTTTATGTTTATTTCCTTTTTTGTTTTAAAATGGGGTAAAATAATATTTTCAAAGGTTATTAAAAATTTTGCATGATTAACTTGGGGTACCGTTCTTAGAACGGGCGACGTAGGGTGCTAACACCTTCCCTACTCGTAACCGACTCCCGAACTCAAATCTCTGTCTTGTTTTTTTAAGACCGGTTTTCCTTAAATAATTGGGTTTTCCAAAGTTTTCCCAAATAAAAATTTTGGTGGCGACTCCTCTGTTGTTTTTCCTACCCCCCCTTTTTTCGCGGCGCCCGGACGGGACGGTCGCGACAGTTTCTGCATCAAACTGAGGTCATTTTTAAAGTAATTTGTTTAAATAGGGGGTTTATGCAAATGGTCCATCTTGTACCATTTAAAAAAAAATAGAAAAGGAGGAGGGGATTAGCTCAATTTTAGAGTAAATCATCATTTTGGTCCCTAAAAGTATGAGTATCTGTCAATTCAGTCCCTGAAAGCAGTTAAACTATGAAAAAGTCCTTTAATGTTAAATTTTGTTAGTTAAGTTAGTCCCTCAATATCAATTTTATTAGTCAAATTAGTCCTTATCAGGGACTAACTTTATTAAGGAAATTAACATTGAGGGATTTTTTCATAATTTAACTGCTTTCAGGGATTGAATTGACAGCGCCTCACACTTTCAGAAACCAAAATGATGGTTTACTCTCAATTTTAAGGGCAAAGTACGGTACAACTCTCAGTAATATATATATATATATGTATAAGACTTGCATAAATGCATAGGGGGTTTACTCACAAACGCTTTAAAGACACCATAGTAGTATAGTAAACTCATGTGAATTGTGAAACATTTAAAACAATTATAGTAAGACCCGTATTACAATAACTTGTACTATAAAAGTTTATGAATATGCATAGTTATATCTTTTATCTAATATTAACGAGGAAGTTTTGGAATGGCTGGGAAAATGCATGCGCATGTTTTTTGTTCATTTCTGGGCCGTGGTAGCTGAACGATTATTGCATAACCGAACACATCTAAATAATTTTGGGTGGTGCTTTTTATATCATAATTTTTTTTTTATACATCACAAATTTTTTAAAAACATTTGAATATCCCTAAAATACCCTCAATTATCTTAATACACCCCATAAGTCTGAAGAGAATAAAGCTACCGGAAGTTTATTTTAGGTATTAACTGTTCAACTTATTTGTGACTGTGCAGAAGACAACCACTCAGGGTCGAAGGGCGAGGAGGCGTGGATCTGCGATAGTGGTGGTGGTGGTGGAGTTGCAGAAGAGCGCGTGCCCTCACAGGGAGAAGAGGGAGAGGTCGAGTACGCTTCCCATAATCGCTGACATTTTGTTATTTGTGGTTTCAATCGCAGTTGATCGGAGATGGTGAAAGTTACGGTGCCGATGAAGTTGGTAATCTACAAGCTCTCACCCTTCTAATAGAAGATATTGAGTGGGTTGTGGAAGGATTTGTCCACTAAAATTCACCACAAGGTTTCTGAGACTTGGATCGGCGCCACTCTCTTACTCACTCCCCTTGTTGGTACCTACGCGTATGTTTAGAACTATCTGGTAAAGGAGAAGTTGGCTCATAGGTACTAAGCTCATGCAAGAGTAGATTGGATAATCTCCAAATATGCTACCTTAATCTAGTTTAACCAGCCAATAATATGTATAACATTGTTGAATCTCGCTCTTGCTGTTTGGTTTTGAGATATTTATGAGTTTGAGCCTCTTCATCTTTGACATTTCTTATTGATAGATACTTTCATCTGGAGAATATTCATGCCTTTTCAATAAGGCCAGAATTAGTTTGAGAGGGAAGAGAGAATGAGGTATTTTGGGGTATGAAAAGTTTTTAAAAATTTTGTGATATATTAGAAAGATGTGTGGTGTTAAAAGCAGCCCCAACAATTTCGTTTATCTCTTAATCACTGGGTCCAGACTGAGGCCCAAGTCCAGTAGGCCATTTTTCGTGTGGTGTTTGAATGAATCCTCTTTAGCCACAGTAGGCCATGTGGGCTTTTTATTGTGATTTTTCAATTTTTGGGGTCAGTATTTTATCCAGGCCACTAACAGTAATGGACATATGAAAATATTTAACCGAAGTTGTTTGGAAGAAACAATAGGACAAGAAAAAGCTAGTAACGCTTTTTTAATATCAAAAAATATTCCGTTCATGTTTTCTTTTTGATTGAAAATGTTATAATCTATTTTATGTCTAAAACAACTTATAATCAAAACTTTTGTGAGAGAACTTTAAAAGAAACAAACAATTATTTCACTGAAAATAATTTTTCTCAAACACACTAAAAGTTATAGCATGGAATGAAGAGGATCCACTTCAACATATTTTTCATCAGTATCATTCCAGTCTAAACATCCAAATGAAATTTTAACGTCGTACAAATTCTATTTCATTTATGTATTTGATTTGTCTCTATTTTTTTCATCTTTATTAAGTATTTCTGTTTCACAATATTGTTATTTAAGGGTTTTTTTTTTGTCTTTGACATAAGGTATTCTCACAGACAATCTATAAGATTAACCTTCGAGTCGGAGGCGGTAGTTAGATAAAACCTTCTTATAATGACAATTATAGAATTCGAACCGCTAAAATTGCAGATGAAAGTCATCTAGGATCACAGTTCACTTTCACTGCAATGAACTATGGTTGGGTGTTATTTAAAGGTTTTGCCTGAGGATTGTAAAATTTATCATATACCGCTCTAATATTAGAAAAATATAACCATGTTTGACTAAACTAATTTCTTTTTCCATTAATGTTCTCAAATTCAATTTAATGGAGACGTTAAGAGATAAAGATAAAATGCTGTCAAAAAAAAAGAGATAGATAAAATTAAAAATAACCAACAATTTTTTATTATGTAAAATAACAGTTAAATTAAATAAATTTTTATTTGAAATGAAAAATATTATAAAATAAGAGAGTATTTTTTTTTTAAGTGTGAGGCTAATTTCACTTTTGATAGTTTTGTATTAAAGATCTATATTTACCTTTTCATTTTTCCTTTAAGAAAATATATTTAATATATGTTTACACAGTAAGGAATTCTACTACTAAGAGATTGCAGGTCAAGTAATAGATAAGCTTTTAAGTAATTAAGGGCTCCGTGTAATATTATAAGGGTAAAATAGATTTATTAGTGTTATACGTTTTTTTTTTTACTTTTCATATTGGTCCTAAAGACTTTTTTTTCTTTCAAATTAGTCCTATACGTTATGTTCCATTTCCATGTTAGTCATTTCCGTCAATTTCGACCTAATGCTGTCAGTTTTGACCTGACGTGATTATCATGTTAGTACTACACGTGACTTTTAATCTGATGCCGTAAAGTCGAAATGGACAGAAATGATTACTGTGAAAACGGAATATAACGTGTATAACCAATTTAAAAAAAAAAACTTATAAAACCGATATAAAAATTAAAAAAAACAAATAGGATTAACCAACTTATTTTGCTTATTATAAGTTATATCCAAAGAAAAACATAATTTTAAAAGAAGCAACCTCCCCATCCCGAATGGCATTAGTGTCTCACCCCCTCTTTGGGAATCAATTCATATCAATCAATATTATATAAAACGAATTTATCTGTTAATTAAACTTATTATGTAAAAGTTAACTTTGCTATTTACAAATCTATTTTGATATTTGGTTTTATTTAAAAAAAAATCATCGAAAATTTAGTCTACATGATTGTAATTTAGAAATTTTAATCTTATTGGTTTACCTTATTAATGATTTCTTTTATTCTAAATATTTTCTTTTAATTTTTATATTTCCAAATAAGAGTAAAGACCCTTTTTGGTCCCTGAAATTTTTTTGCGTTCCCAATTTAGTCCCTAACAAAAAAAAAATTCGTCCGTTAGTCCCCCAAATTTGATTCCGTAACCCTTTTTAGTCCTTCCCGTCAGTCAATGGTGGTTGATCTTCGTTAAGTGGCTGACGTGTGACGTTATGTGTCTAGGTGACACGTTTGAAGATTCGCTTAGTGAAACTGCATTCGCAAAGCGAATTTGTCCCAGGTGATCAGATAGATGATCATAGACAGGTGATCTCACAGACGGGTTTTGAAGATTCGCTTAACGAAACTGAATTCGCTAAGCGAATTTGTCACAGCAAATTAACCTAGACATATAACGTCACACGTCAGCCATTTAACGGAGGTCAACCACCATTGACTGACGGGAAGGACTAAAAAGGGTTATGGAAGCAAATTTTGGGGATTAATGGACGAGTTTTTTGTTAGGGACTAAATTAGGAACGCAAAAAAATTTCAGGAACCAAAAAGGGTCTTCACTAAATTTATTATACTATCAGTGCTTTTAAATTTGTAATTATACACCACTAAATTAAGGTTATATTTTTCAAAAGTAGGCACAAGTTCACTGTGTGTTAGTCAAAAATTACTTTTATTTAGGTATGTATATTATTAGAGTTTAATTTTGATATGAATTTAATTCGTATGCATTGTGAGTGTTAAAAAAAATTTATACTATCAATCAATCATAAATTTTCACATCAGCTAAAATGTTTGATTCTTATTCTAACTACCTTGAAATTCATCTATACCATGCTTTCTGATTTGTCGACAATGTAAAAAACTTTACACAGACAGTGTATAACAATTAAAAACTTTTGATATATTGGCTTTATAAAGTTTTTTTACACTATTAACCAAACATATATCACTAAATGTGTGACTTTTAAGATAATTATTAGGAATTAATATGCTTTGTTAGTGTAAAGTTTTTTACATTATAAATTAATCAGAAATTATGATATAAGTGACTTTTAAGATAATTAGAATAAGTGTCAAACCTTTTCGGTAATATGATAATTTATGATTCGTTGATAACGTAAACTTTTTTAGACTGACAATTTATATCAATTAAATATAATTATTATATCATAAAAATCAAATATTTTTAATAATTTACGAATGCATAAGGGGTTGATAGTGCAATTTTTTTTAACACTAACAATACATCATTATTAAATCTATAATATTATATTATTTTCTTTTCTTAATATCTCCCATGCATCTCTGGGGTGGTATGCTAGCTAGTTATCTATTGTTATTATCATATAATTTCTTTCTTTTGGTACATTATTATATAATTTCAGAAACTTCCATGTACAGTGTTCCCGCAGCAACACTTTTGTCTATTAATTAATATACTTATTAATTATACTACTTATTATATATTATATACCACAATTATAATCTTAATCTATTCTATTACTATATAATTTCTGAAACTTACATGTACACCAGCCGGATGTACACTTTTGTCTATTGCTATACTTGTTACTTATATTATTTATTATATATTATATACTATGAGAATTTGGTTTCCCACTTAAAACTGAAAGAAGGTTCTAGATGCATGATATTATCATTTTTTCTCTTTTTTCTCCCAATCAATATTTGGTTTAATTGTACTTTTCGTCCCTCAACATTTTTAATTGTGTTGTTTTGATCCCTAAATAAAATATTAGTCACACTTTTCGTCCCCCAACTTTTTCAATTGTACGATTTTGGCCCCTCAAAAATTTTAATTGCACTTTTCATCCCTCAATTTTTTAAAATTGTGCAATGAAACCCTTTATTTTGGTCTCTAGAAGGACTAATTTTGTATAAATTCACAAAGTTAAGGGATAAAAAATGCAATTAATTTTTTTGAGGGACTAAAATCGCACAATTGAAAGAGTTGAGGGACGAAAAGTGCAATTAAAATTTTTAAGCGAAATTTTCATAGTGGAGGTATTTAACTGCAATTAAGTGTAATTAAAACCTACAATTTAAGTGCAATTAAAATTAAAATACCTCTAATTAGAATTCAGCGAAATTTTCTCTGGGGTAGTGATCCGGAGAAGCGGAAAATCTGTTGGGTCAGTTGGGAGAATGTGTGCAAGCCAAAGCTCCTGGGCGGCCTGGGCATAAAACATTTGGAGGTATTTAACTATAGCTTGTTAAGTAAGTGGAAATGGCGGTGTTTAAATGATCATAGTGCAATCTGATATAATCTTCTGCGTTACAAATATGGGCACTTAGAAGGCAAAATCATCGATGGTGGACCGGTAACTCGTCATAGCTCTATTTGGTGGCGTGACATTGTTTTGTTAAAATCAGATTGGTTTAGAGAAAACATCTCTTTGCGAGTGGGACAAGGCAAGGTAGTTCGATTGTGGGAAGATCATTGGGGCGGTGCAGGCGGTCTGCGTGATCGGTTCCCAGCTCTATACCAACTTGCAGCAAACAAACATATAGTTATTGCTGATGCAGGAGAGTGGGTTGAGGAGGTTTGGTGTTGGAAGCGGCATTGGAAAAGAAATTTAACTAGGAGGGAAGCTGACATGTTATTAGGGGTGATTGGTTACTTGGTGGAGGCTGAGCCTTCTAGAGATACACCAGACAAATGGGCTTGGAAGGCGTGCAAAACGCACTGTTTCTGTTGCAAGTCAGCATATCTTAGCCTGGTGCAATTAGATACCGTGGAGATGAATACAAACCTGTCCTGTGCTCTTAACAGGTTATGGAACACGTCAATTCCTTCAAAAGTGGGGGTTTTCGTGTGGAGACTTTTGCAACATCGTATTCCTACGCGAGTGGCCTTAATTCATCGAGGTATCATACCTACTATCAATAATGAATTTTGTGTTCTGTGCAGTCAACATCCTAAAAATGTGGATCATTTATTTTTGATGTGTGACATGTCTTATAATGTTTGGTGTGCTATTTATGCTTGGATTGGTTTGTCGGGGGTTTGGAACAATAGTATGGTGGAGAATTTTTTTGGCATTCCATGTACCAATTAAGGGTAGAGCGAGTCGAAAAGTTCGATATATTATTTGGTGTGCGGTGGTATGGGTAATATGGACTTCAAGGAATCAACGATTATTTCAAGAGTTACCGGTGGATCCTTGTACTTTGGTTGCTAAAATCAAATTGTTCTCTTGGAGGTGGTTCATTTCAAGAGAAGGTAGACATTCGGAGTGGAAATACTCTGATTGGTGTTTGAATCCTCTGGTTTGCTGTAATTCATTGTAATTAATGGGTTGTGCCATGAGTTTGGGATCGGATTGCTGTAATCTGTTTTTATGTTTACCGCCCTACCTGTGGAATTAATGTTGTAGCTTAGGTGCATGAAGGGGGCTGCGGGTATGATTTTATTATTGGTTGGAGTTATGCTTCTTCATGCAGGCTACTCTTGATTGGGTGGTTAAGATCAAAGTGGCTGGATTTTTTGGCTTTGATTAAAATTGCTATATGCTGATGGATGCACAGGGAGCACATTCTGCAATTTGATGATAGTGGTTATGTTCTTTGTTATATTCTGGTCGAGACATGTGGGTCTTGCTACTCTTGGTGGCTGCTCGTTGGATGGGTATTGCCGTTTTGGTGGTTGCTGGGTGAGATATCTTGTATCGCTGCTGTTTTTGTTTTTGGCTGTTTTTGGGTTGTATTCTACTGGTTGTAACACTGTACTGTGATGGATGTGTACTCTTTTTCCTCCCCTAGTCTTTTTCCCACTGGGTTTTGGCTTTGGGAGGTTTTAACGAGGCACTTCCATTTTGTTGGAGTTCTCCTTGTGCTCCCTTAATAAAGTTTTCTTTGCTTATCAAAAAAAAAAAAAGGGACCAAAATCGCATAATTAAAAAAGTTAGGGGACTAAAAGTGCGATTAAGTCTCAATATTTCAAACCCTAACAAAATTAAAGGACTTTCATAACCTCCTTTCACTTTTCATTTTTTCCTTCGTTCTTCTTTTTCCCTGTTCATCTCTCCTTTTTTTTTTTTGTGCTCAATATAAAACTCAAAATGTCATATATTATATGTGATTCATTGTGATATTGCGGAATAGATTATTGAAATAAAAACTATAATGATGATATATTCAGTATAAATATCCTTTATTATATACTCCCTCTGGATATATATATATATATATATATAAAAGCAAAAAGTACCTAAATTTTTTGGACTCAAATATAAGCAAAAGTCGATCAAATCAACTCCATTTAATGTCAGTGTTTCTAAAATACCCTTTGGTTAATTGTTTTTTTATTTTTTCAAGAGCATTATATACTCTCAAAAAACAACTTCTAAGAGCATTATACACTCCCAAGAAATGATAGTTTAATAACTATAGCTTATTTTTTACACAAATCAAGCCAATTAAATTAATATAACTAACTTTCTTAATATGGAGTGAATTTAGTTTTTTTTTGCTTATACATAGGTCCGGAGGGAGTAATAACGTATACGTTATTAATTATTTTAAATATATTGATTAAAACTATTTAAAAATATATGTTATTCACTTGATTTCCGTAAAAAAAATCTCTTCTTTAAATCCTCATTTTTAATTACACTTTATTTACAATTATGACAAATTAGCATTTAAATAGGTCATTTAAATTTGTAAAATTATTTATTAGAACTAAATTAATTAGCACTTATTATTGGCATTGTAATTTCTAAAAGCGATTATTACCATCCATTTAATTTGCATTTGTTGTTGTTTTTTTTTTCCCTTCATATTTATATCTCTCACACTAAACAATTTATTGAATACGGATTATTTGATTTTGCATTATTCAAATGACCAATATATTCCTATAGACAGTTGTAGTTTAGCAAGCACAACAACTTCAAACACAACAACAATAAGGTATTAAAACATTGATGGAGAAACCTAACCATGAAAGAATATTTGCAATCACCTTAACTGCATACAAGGCAACTGGAAACCACTTGGTTAGTTGTTTTTTACAATAGTTATTTCATAATCAATTAGTGTTATTGTTAAATATTGTATAGACTAATAAATTTCTTATATGATTGTACTTATAGGATTTGCCTGCTCTATAGCCCAATATATTCGACAATGGATTGGTCCGGTTCCTGGAATTATCTCCAGTACAATTATTACTCTAGAAAAAACGAACAAACATAGATTAAATATCGGGACTACAAAAACATGAGTTAAACATAGATCAGTCATCAGGACTATGCAATGATACTCGACTAATAATTACTCAAATGGGGAAAGTATGTTGTAGAAGCAAAAGTCATCTCAGGAACCAATAGTGGCCAAAGAGTTTTTATTCTAGCGTTGTCACTGACGCCTTCTGATAAAAGGATTCTATTCACATTCCAACGTAGACAATTCTCAATTGTTGTTTCTTTTGCAATGACTATAAATAAAAGTCAGGAACAATGCCTCAAACATGTGGGCATTTATCTTCCTCGACCAGTTTTTTTCCCATGGACAGTTGTAAGTCGCAATGCCAAGGGTTACCTTCCGTAGTGGACTGAAGATACATATGTGAACAAGAAGGACAAAATTCAAACACTACTATAAATGTGGTTTACAAAGAAGTGTATTAGAATTTAAGCAATATGAGTTACTCTTAAATTATTATATTGCTTAGTTATTAAAGTTAAAAACTTTCTGTTATTAATTTAATTTAACTTGTACAGGTACCTCACCGACTAATGTTATACTAAGATTTATACATGAACTAAAGGTTTCCCTTTTTCACCGTACCAAATTACTCATAATATGTAACGAAGGTTAAGTCCAAACTTTAAATACAAAGGATAACACATTTTTTTTTTCAATAAATATGAAAGTGTGCAAAAACATCACTATAATGTAAAAAATCTCAACTAGATTGGCACATCAAGTATTACCAGTCATTTGCAACACACCTAAAATGAATTAAAAAATTGAAGAATAACAAATACAAAAGCATAGGGGACCTAAACCAAACCACGAAAAAGAAAGAGTCAACAAAATCTAAAATTAGGAAGACCAATCCTATTTCTGTAAAAGTCTTCCCTAATAAAATTAGGAATTAAATCCCACCAAATAAACCCGTGTATAGAGATACCATAAGAAGCTAAACTATCCGCACAAAGGATAACACATAAATAAAGTAAATATTTATTTAATTAACTCAAAATTTTCCAACATTTAAATATATAATATATAATATAAAAATAACAATGAAACAAAACACCTCAATACACACGCGTTATAGTTCTAGTATATAAAAAGAATTCTCGGGTTAAATCAACCATGTAGAAGCAGTTTTTTTTTTTGTTGGTTTACAGGTGGGCAAAGTCAAAAAACAAAAAACACTGAGCAGCTATAACTTGGAGAAAAGAAACCCCAACAATATCATGGAAAAGAAGGTGTCCACAACCCACTGGCGGGATTCTCCAGCAATGTAATCCCACTTCCAAGGAGTGTCTAAGATTTTTGCTAAAAAGTTTGCAACCTGATTTTCCTCCCACAGGACATGAGTGATACGACAAACCCACGTATGAGAACCCAACTCTCCAATAGCCAAAATCCAAGGAGCCTTATTAACATGAAGTAGATTTTGCTATTTTAGATTTTTAATTTGACACATTTGGCTTTATTAAATTTTATTACATGAAAATTTTATTACATGATTAAGATTTGGATTTTTTCAATCGCTGTCTTATTAATGACTACTTTTATTTTCAATACTTCATTTTATTTTCTCTTGCTTCTAATGACATTCTCTTTCAAATATATTTTACTCTCAATACTTTCAAATATTTAATTTTTAATTATATATTAAATTAGGATTATGTTTTTCAAAATATAAAACACAATTGATTGTTTATTATTTAAAAATTACTTTTATTTTGAATGTATATATAATGTTATGTTATTTAATTTTAATATCCCTGCATCCCAAAGGGTGATATGCTGGAACCTATTAAAACGGAAAAAAAACATGGATAAGTCTACCAATGTCTTATCCAACAAGTAAACCAATCTCTACACTTTGTTTGGTTTGGGTGAAATTTGAACCGAAGAAAATAGAATGATTTTGTAGTTTTTTCTTGTTTGGTTGTGCGAGAGAAAATGGAGAGAGAAAAAACTTGTGGGACCCACACAAAAGTTTTCTCCCCGCTTATGAAAAAAGGGAAAGAGAGATAAAATGGTGTAACATGTCAAATTTACCCCTTATCTACTGGCAATCCCCTCATCTAACAGGGACATATATAATTGTCTATTAAAAAAGCTCATCTTCTTTATTTTCACTTTCTTTCATGTTTCTCTCATACCAAACAACTCTTACATTGTGTTTGGTACAAAAGAAAAAGAGAAGAGAGAAAAGGGGAGAGAAATGGAGATTCCCCCCATTTGGTATAAAAGAGAAAGGGAGAGGAGAGAAAGAGAAGAGTGACCTGCATTTTGATCTCTACCCCTAAAAAAACAACACTTATTTCTCTTCTCTTTATTTTTGGGACATTTTTGTTCTTTTACAAATAATATTATATCTCTTTTCTTTCTTTCTACCCAACCAAAGAAAAGGGAGAGAAGATAAAACATTTATTTCTCTTCCCATTTATAGTTGCAAGGCTTTGTTAGAAACAATATTTTATTTACATATGTTTGTTTTTGCTTTATCATTTTGTAAACAGGTTAGAATATTCCTTGTACTATCAATTAATATTTTGCTTATAAAAAATATCCAACACATAAATCGATCATTATGGTTTGTTTGGTTGAAAAGAAAATTTGAAGAGAGAAAATTGGAGAAGAGAAATGGTATAGATATCAAATTGAGTTTTCCTTCGTTTGATTATGAACAGAAAACATGAATAAATAAAAAGAAGGGGCGTGGGACCCATCTAAATTTTTTCTTCCTAAAAATGATAAGAAAATGAGGAGAAACCTTCCTGATGCCACGTAAAATATCTTTTCTATGTTTATGATGTCACATGTTCCACAAATTTTCTTTCTTTTAATTTTTTTTCATATTTCTCTCATATCAATTACAACATATAAAAATAAAAATTCACTTTTTTTCTCGACATTTTCTTTCTATACTCTCTCTCAAGCACATATATATATATATATATATATATATATATATATATATATATATATATATATATATATATATATATCAGAGCAGTTCTCATTTTAAGAATGTGAGAATAATAAATCTTTACTATACAATCGTACATGAATGATCAAGATCAAAAGTTATTTAGTGATCACATAACCACTTAAAAAAATCATGTGCATTTTATCTTTTAATTTCGACCATTCAAATAAGATCCAATAATCAAGATTCATTATTCTCATCTCCTACTATAACAAAGTGTTCTCACCGGAATAGCTCTCCAGTGGGTGTTTATTTGTAGGTAAATATTGAAGTAAATAGTGTTAACAGTATAATACGAGAACGAAAATTAAATTGACAATTATCGGAGATTAAATTTCTACTAATTGTAGTGCTTGTTTGTGTCATTCATCTCAACTAATAAACGGTTAAATTTACATGATTATTTTATCATTCCTACGCCATGTTACGAATTTACCATCCAGTATTATCCCTTTTTTTTATGAGCTCCAGTATTATCCTTTAAACAATACATCATGTTATCATTTTAATTAGTTCACTTAAACCTGAATCATACTATGAGATAGTTACATAATATAATTAGTCTATTCCTTTTTTCCCCAATGAAATTACTTCTCTTTTTTGTAATTGTTGTTGCTGTAATTAGTCATACTACCTTTCTTCTGTGCATCTCTTGAATTTTCTCTCTTTTTAAAAAATTAAATAAATGTGCCTTATAAACAATCAACAATCATTACGAAAGCAATGCTAGCAATATATTTGTTATATGGGAAAAATACATATACATCCCCTAAATTTTAGCATGTTTGTAAATAGACACTTTCCACTATTTTTCTTCCTAATTAGTCCTTAAACTTCTACTATTAGTAAAATCAATCATTTTATTAAATACTAATTTCACCTTAGGTTTATATATTTTTTAATTAAATTTATAATAAGCATAAATGAATATTTTTAATAAATTTAAAATATATCACAATGTTATACTTAATTTAAGACATAGTACTCTTTTTTGATCAGATTTAAGACATAGTACTCTATATTTACACAAAAATTTCACTGTAATTTATTTATAATTTACCTCAATAGTAATGGTTAATTATAATTTTTAATTTAATACAAACAAACTTTACGTACATTTTTGTTTTTCTACCTCTATTGGAACTAGTTTTTTTTTATTCTTCCTGTTATAGATATCATAAAAATATTAGGAAAATTACACAATGCAATCAACCACTTGCATTTAAGTGAAATGAATGGTTTTATTAATTTATTCACCGTTAATGATTTAACTATAATTTAACAAAAGGATTGATTTTATTAACGGTAGAAGTTTAAGGATTAATTAGGACAAAAAATAATTGGTGGATTGATTTTACTAATTATAGGAGTTTAAGGACTAATTAGGAAGAAAAAATAGTTGAAGGTGCCTATTTGCAAAGAGGCTAAAGTTTAGGGGGTGTATTTACATTTTTTCCTTTTATATCACACTCCCTTCAACACTACTCTTTATTATTGGATAAATTTTATGTGGGACCCACTGAATAGAGAGTGGACTCATATGATTAGTGGGTCTCACATGAAATCCACCCAATAATGAAAAGTGTATTGAATCAGTTGTAGTAAATAGTGTGTTGCTAACCTTTTTCATAATTACAATTCATTATCTTATAAAAACTATTGGGAAATGCTAACTATAATGACATTGATTAAAGAATTTAAAAAGGCAAGAGTTTATAGGAAAATGGTTTAGTTAATGTATCACAGTTTTTAGTTTTCCAATATATCTTGTATTTTCTTGATTCCTTAATTTATGGCACATGTTTTTTGTCAAAAAAAAACTTATTGCACGGGTTAGCAAGACCCAAAACTACGTACTCCCTCTAGACCTATATATATAAGCAAAAAAACTAATTTCACACGTATTAAAGAAGTTAGTTATGTTAGTTTAATTGCCTTGATTTGTGTAAAAAATATAAGCTATAGATACTAAATTACTCTTTCTTGGAAGTTATTTATTGGGAGTGTATAATGTTCTTGAAAAAGTAAAAAAACAATTAACCAAAAAGTATTTTTGGAATACTGACATTAAATAGAGTTGAATTATTTGACTTTTGCTTATATTTGAGTCCAAAATATCTAGAAACTTTTTTGCTTATATATGAGTCGAGAAGGAGTATTTTATTATAAAGTTATTTTAACATGATCCTAATCTTATAGGGATTGTTTAAAGAATCAAGAAAATTTTGTATGAGAAAATTGTGTATTTAATATATTGAAAAGTTTTACACTTAATTTTTCAATACAAGTTTCCCTTTTCTTGATTTCTTAACCAATGTTCTTAGGACACTCGTCAATAACACCGATCTTATAAATAACAATAGTGAACAATAGTGCTGGATAAGAAAAATTTAGGTTTAAGTGATATTTTGATCCTTATACTTGGGACTGATTCTCTATTTAATCCATATACATAAAAAATTATTAAAAAGGTCCCTATACATATGTGTTACCAATTTAGTCCTTACCGTGAGTGAAAATGCCTTGTAGTTTAGCAAAATCCATCTTGAAAGCCTTGTAATTTAGCCATTGTAATTTAGCAAAATCCATTTTGAAAGCCTTGTAATTTAGCAAAATCCATTTTGAAAGCCTTGTAATTTAGCAAAATCCACCTTAATGCATTATAATTTAACAAAATTTACCTTGAAATTTTAACGGAACTAAATTGATAACAAATGTATGTATAGGGACTTTTTAAATAATTTTTTATGTATAGGGACTAAATGGAGAATCAATCTCAAATATAGGGACCAAAATATCACCTAAATCAAAAATTTAAAAGTTTCTTTTAATATGAATACTGATCTGTAACTATAATAGAAGTCCTTAAACGTTAATAAATTGAAAACTTAAAAGAATCTCTTTTTCCCAGATAGCAAAGTAAAAGTTATACGCATACTTCCTTTTCCATCTTCCGTTTGTTTTTCCTTGCAAGAAAATAATAATAATAATCTTCCAATCCCCAACAAATCAAGGTAACCTTTTGGCTTCTACTGGGTGCCTGGTTGTACCATGCGTTATTAGACCCTAAAAGAAGCCTATTTTCATCTTTCTTTGCCATTTGTATATGCATTTCTGTTTCTTCCCCGCCATGGCTGCCACGTTAATTCATCTGTTGGAATTGCACAGCTAGCTAGCTGTACCTCTCCCTCTTCTTAATGACAGTCAAAGATGCCCCATTTTTGCTATTCCATAGTGCACATTCTCTGCCATCTTTCTTAACACCTCTCTTACAAATTAGGCAAATAAAAATTAAAGTGCCTCTCTCACTCTACTTACTTAATTTCTAAGCCTCGAGTAACAGTGTGTGTTGTGTGGTGTGCTGCTACTCTTGAAGTGAAAAAATGAAGAATCACCAAGACAAGAAGGACAAGATGGAGAAGCCATCAACACCATTGCCTCCTTCCCCCCTTCAACTTGAAAGGAAACCTTCCATTGATGCTGAACCTAAAACCTTGCTTCAGGAGGAACTGAATTTAGCCAGGGTTTGACATTTTTCTTTTCTTCTCGACTCATTTTGTTTTTTGTTTTTGTTCTTTTATGTATATGTTTATATTTATATCCCACACTTTCCCTTGATCAATTTCTTTCATATAATTAATTTTTTTAATTTTCTTGAAAATCCTTTTGCAGGAGGCAGCTCTCAAAATAATCAACACTCACACCAAAGAAGAGGCCCTGAAAATATTCTTAGCGGTAACTTCGAATTCTTTTTTAAATATTTCATAGCAATGATTCACTTTTAGTATTCAACAAATGGGCATAACTTTTTTTTTTTTTTTGAGTTTCTGGGTAATAATTAAGCTTTCTGAATTCAACAAGACCAATCAAATTATCCTCTTTCTATAACTGCATTTGTAAATGAATGATTCTTAGCTTCTGGAGATTGCTAGATTAGAATTATATTTCAATTCAAAACTTTGATGGAAAACCGAAAATGTAGAATGTTGAAAACTTATATGCAGATTGTCATTTTGTTATTGTTAGGGTTTGGTGCCAGTTACAAGCTCAAAGCAGGAGAAAGAGAATGCTGTTGCGTCTGACTGCGATGAAGAATGAAGTATTGGATTGGAATTTGGAAAGCTAAAGCTTGAGGAGTGATGCGTGATCTTTCTTTGTTTTAGTTGCTGTGGTTTCTTAATTAAACAGTTTATTACCTTCGTTTGGGATTAATGTTATTGATCTGAACATCTTATATTTTACATTTGAAATCATCTGTTTTTGCATTATATAATATAATAATAATAATTTCTTCTCCTTTACTAGATTAAAATATATGGAGTCTTCTTCAAAACCAGCATTAAAGGCCCTTATTATATCGTATACCATAAATGCAACAGTCAAATTTTTTTTTTTTTTTTTTGATAACTATCACATAGGTACGAAATATCCATTATCGTTAGCAGTGACTAATCTCCACCGGGAAACCTGTTGGGCACACAAGATGGGTTCTTCTCTCCCAACTAGGTTTTCTCCATACATAAGAGCCAGAATTCGAACCTTTGACCACTTATTTAAGATGTTTGAGTTCCCTGCCATTCGAACCAACCACACTTCGGTAAATACAACAGTGAATTTGATAACATTGCAAAAGTCACATTTCAAAAATTAAAATTATTATCATTTCCAAGAGACTGCAATATTGCATTGATTAAGGTACTGCTAAGTGCTAATTAACCCCACTCAAATACTATTGGCAACTAAACTTAGCTCTGAAGGGCGAGGTGAGCAAGAGTCATGATAGAAAATCAAAATTGGGTTTAAGACTACGTATTTATAGTCTTAACACTAAGTATTTATAGGTTAATTAAGGTAGCGTTTGGTACAAATTTTATTTTATTATTCTCGGGATTAATGTGAGCATGAGAATAAAAGTTTTTCATATTTGGACCATTACCTCACTCAAACCTACTTCTTTCAGAACACTCATATGCTTTCTCCATTCCTTCCACATTGTCTTGAGCAACCATGATCGACATGCCCATCATCGTACACTGCTCATTCCGTTTATCCGGTGGCTGACCATTCAACTCTTCAACAAATTGCAGCTGGGAGGAAGACACTTTAGTCATGCAAACTATGGACTTATGCTCCCATC
Organism: Ammopiptanthus mongolicus; assembly: GCA_039655645.1. Taxonomy (NCBI): domain Eukaryota; kingdom Viridiplantae; phylum Streptophyta; class Magnoliopsida; order Fabales; family Fabaceae; genus Ammopiptanthus; species Ammopiptanthus mongolicus. The sequence continues at coordinate 16,144,660 of CM077345.1, forward strand.
TTAAAAATAATAGCCCCTACTGTCTTGTTTGGTGCTTTGTCATGCTTCTTATCCTTTACCTTTAAAACGTGATTCTTGGTTGCCAAAGAACCCTGCACAACGAGTTGAGAGTAGGGCAACTCAACAACAACCAAACTCTTCGAAATGGGGAACTAGGTATAGCAAGTGTCGTATGGGTTAGCTCGACTGCGTCCAACTCGGTTAAGTTATGGACCACTAGTTGATGAGGAGAGAGGGATATATGTTGCCTTGGACGTTTCTTATTTCTCCAACCTTTGTCACGTGCATGATTTATTTCCAATTTAGTTGAGGCATGCATGCATAGTGGGCCCGAGCGTCATGATGGCAACTTACCTTGCATATTCTCGACAAATATCTTGCTCAAATGTTTATGTTGTTACTCATTTTAACTGTTTCTTGATTGACTTTATTTTTGGCAATCATTGAGTCATTATTGCAAGCTTTAAATTTCTCTTTCGTGGATATTTTTTCCGTGTAACAATTGTCCACTCTCCATGCAAATCCTCCGCAATAACCATCTTCGTAACTCCCATATCCACACCCTGATTTTGAACAATTTCAGCCATTGTACACCTTGTTCTTCCAACTTCAACCCCATCGCCGGTAGTAGATGTAGTCTGAACTTCCTTAGCCTTGCCAACCGACATCTGCGAAGCCATAGAAGATGCCATTTCCCTATGTTAAGGCACAAAGCAGTAGCGAGTTAGGTAACCATAGCAACCACACGACAAGCATAAAGTATGTACCCCTTATACTCTATTCGGTAACAATGATCCTTATGCAAAACCTTCCCCACCACTGGTTTTGTTAGATCAATCTCTACATAAACCCTTGCAAACTTGCCTCGGACCATGTTCAACATATTCATATCCACTCTCACTGAAACCCTTACTATTGATGCAAAGGCCAATAAGAAGCTCTCATAATAAAATACAAGATTGAGTCCAGGGAAACGTATCCGCACAAGGGTACGATCAATCTGTGCAGAAGGAAAGACAAAATTAGGAGTCCATTTGTGAACTGTCAGATAATGATCAAACACCATCCATGGTCCACCTTCCATTACGTTGGTTGTATCAATCATCACGTCAAACTTAACTATGAAGAAATCGTTCCCCAGACCCCTTAGTTCAAATCCACCCAATAGTTTTCATAGAGCTTTAATGTGATCCTTCAATGCAAGAAAGCCAATCGATTTACTTAGAAACTTAATAGCCAAAACGTCTTGTCACGGGAGACACATACTCCTAAAAACTATATCATCAAGAAATACCTTCACCTTCAGCCTGTTTCCTCCCTCAATTTCAATTCTCACACAATTCTTTTGCAAATGATCCATTCTTTCCCGAAAGGGGTGCTGGCTTATTCCCTATAACCTTATATCGGAAGGAAACCACATGCTTGTCTACGCCATTATTCTTGTTCACACTATTGCCAAATTTTGATTCGCAAAAGTAATTTTCAATTTCCATTCTCAAAGCTATATATATGACATGCCAGAGGTACTCACAAACGGAATGAAAATTTTAAGTTGTACCTTTTACATACTAATCTCAACCAAACATGTTGAATTTGTCATGAAATTAGATGAAACGTTTTTTAGTCCTTAGGGAGGGCCCACCCCTAGGGGATCCACAAGAGGATCCATGAGGAAAGGGGAGGGAGAATGGAAATAGGAAAGAAGGCGAGATCATTTCCGAAAATTGAACCCCAATACTAGATCTACTGAATGTTCCACAACGTATTTGATGTTTTCTTTTCATACAGGTTTTTTGCAATTAAATTTATTGAAATTTTAAGTTAAAATATGAAAATATTTCTTTATGTCATAGGAATGGTTAATTTTCTTAACATTTTCTATTATAACAAAATATTAAATTGTTAGTAGTTTTTATTTTGTTATTATTTTAAATTTGAAAAAAAAAAAATTGGCTTTCCAAATACATAATTATATTTTTCAAACATTAGTTATCCGAGTATCGCATGGGTTCATCGAATAGTATCTTTTAAAGTAAACATATAGGTACTATATTAGTTGAAAAAGAAGGAAAAAAACTCTTTTGATCTCCTAATTCATTACACGTTTAAAATCATGCACGGTGCAAAAGGTAAAATGTTGCCTCCAACAACAAATATAAGGATTTAATTTTGAGAAGGATTTTTAAAATTTTAAAACTTCTTCAAAAAAAAGAGACATGTAATTATTTAAAAAAACTGACTAATTTTTTTATATTTATTAAAATATTTGGTTACTTTTATTACAAAAAAAATTATTTGGTTCATTTATGTGGCCATGAATGATTTTCAATTCTATGTTTGATTCGTTTAAGATTAAGGGTCCGTTTGTTATAAATTAAAAAAATGATTTTCGTATGAAATAATTTAGAGATTATTTTTAATTTTTTTTAAGTAATACTGAAGCTAATTTGTGTTTGTTTAAAATCATATAAATGATTCTAATGATAAGCTAAAAAAGTAGATTCTAATTTTTTCAAATTAATCATTATTTTACTAGTTTCAAAAGCTGAAACAAATAGTTAGTTTCACAAAGTAAATGATTAATTTTTTAAAAAAAATGATTTTTCCACAAAAAGCTGAAACAACCGGGAATATATTTAAACTTCAATAATTAAATAAGTTATTATTTAATAGTAATACATAGGGGTGTAAACGAGTCGAGCTGAGTCGAACATTTAAAACTTAAGTTTGGCCAGTGAAAAAAATGGGTTGCTCAAGTTTGACTTATTTATTTAAACGAGCTTAACCAAAAGCTTGAGCTTGGTTTGTTAACTAACGAGCCGAGCCCGAATAACCCGAATAATTCACGAATAGGTCAGTTCATTTACATCCTCTTCGTCAATTGGTACATGATAGTGTCAGTTTTAGGACTATCATGGAAGACAAAACATAACGTATAAAACCAAAATGAGAAGCAATGAAAGGGAACATAGAATTTATTTTATTCATTTTAGCCCTATACGTTATATTTTGTCTTCCATATTAGTTTTTCCGTCAATTCCTTCTTGACAACGTCACTTTTAGGACTAACGTGGTGATGAAACATAACGTATAGGACCAAAATGTAAAAAATAAAACATATAGTACCAAAGTAAAAAATAAAAAAAACGTACAGGACCACTCAATCTATTTTGCCATATAACTTTAATTTCTCGATGATATATATATATAAAGTGAGAGGAGTGTTTTTATATGAGAGTGAGAGAAGCAAATCTTAGCCTTTGGATCAAACCATGAATAGTCAAGATTAGAACATAAAGTCACGTGACTTTTTTAAGTGATTACATGTAGGAATGTAAATGGGGTAGGGTGGGTATGGGTAGTAGTCCCCCACTACCCACCTCGTTGGATGAATTTCATATCCGTCCCCTTCCCATATCCGTGCAGGTATCCATCTTACGAGTTTTAAACAAATTTATCAATATTTGCGGGTATTCATGGATATCTATAGATATTCAACACCTCACAAATTTTTTTATTCACACATAAAATTCAAAGTAGTTTTGCATTTGAGTTCCTTGATGATACGAGAAGTTCTTGTGCTTGAAAAGTATCATAGTAAATATACTAAACAATATGTTTCGTAAATAGTAAATAGTAAAACTAATTCATAAGCGTGTTTAAATTAATCCATTCACACATGAGCATCATTTCAATCTATTGGCCTAATATTTTTAAATGTAAATATTCTAATCCTCTTAGCGGGTACCCACGGATATGGATACTATACTACCCGCCCCCGCCCCATTAATAAACGGGTAGAGAAAATATCTGTTTAATTAACTCACGGGTACTCATTAAGGTATCCATTTTTTACCCGTTGTGGATATTATCCGCGGGTACGGGTAAAATTTACATCCCTAGTTACATGATCACTAACCAACTTTTAATCAGTACCATCCATGTATCTTTTAATGGCCAAGATTTGTTTTTCTCACTTTCACATAATATATATATATATACACACACACACACGAGCTATTCACAAGCCGTTAATGTTGAGCTTGTGAGGCTTGAGCTTGGCTCATTTAAATAATCGAGTCCAATCTCAAGCTTGGGTTGTTTATTTAATTAAACAAACGAGCTCGATCGAGCATTTAACGAGCTGAGCCCGAATTGTTTACGAATAGCTCAACTCATTTACACCCCTAGTAATACATAACAGCATTAGTTACTTGTCAAAGTAATTTTTTATTATTTGAAAATTATTATTAATTAATACTTGACAGTAAATATGGTTATTAATTAGTTCACAAATCTCAAGTAATTTTATGAGAATGCTAACGAGTGTCCTTAGGGCATTGTTTAAGGAATCAAGAAAGTAAATTTTGTATGGAAAAATAATGTATTTAATATATTGAAAAGTGTTACACTTAATTTTCTAATGAGTTTAATTGCTATACACTGACAGTGTAAAACATTTTTATATAGACATTCAATCATAAGTTGCCATATCTGTAAAAAAAAATTGACTCTCATTCTAACTATCTTAAAAGTCATCTATATCATGATTGATGATTGGTTGTCTATGTAAAAATATTTTACACTGTCAGTGCATAACAATTAAATTCTTTCCTAATACAAACTTTCTTTTTATTGATTTCTTAACTAGTGTCCTTAGGGTATTCGTTAGCAAGACCCATAATTTTAATATATATATATATATATATATATATATATATATATATATATATATATATATATCGTTTGCAAATTAATTACACAAATTGGAGGCCTAGTAAAATACTATTATCGAGGAAAAGCTCATTCTTAGAAAAATACTAATAGAATTTCATTAAATTTAAACCAAAAGCAAGCGATTTTTTTTAAAAATTTAGTATGCTCTTTGTCTTTTTCTATAAAATGAATTAAATACATAAACTTTCAAAAACAATAAAAGAATTAAAAGTACAAGATGTTGAGCCAGGCATTGGCTTACACACATGCGTGTATAATGTGAGCAACACTGGCTACTCTGCGTGAAGTTGTAACAACTAACGTAAAATTATTTGATACTGAAAAGCCAAAAACAAAATAAGACAAGATTAATGATTACTTCTGACTTTATTAGAGGTATAACAACACACGCCTCCACTTACGAAATTTCTGAAGTTCCTAAAATATGTAGTACAAATCGTTAAAATTTTCACTAGCTGAAAGGACGTTATACGTTTTATTGGAAATCATATTTATAGATAAATCATTAATTTTTAAGTCTTTTTTAATGGTTTCGTTAATAGTTTTTCTCGGTCTCTCTCTATCTCTAACAATTAGGCTACTCTTCATACAAGTCTTCCCCACACATGCCCAAACCATCTAATTAAGGTGAGATTCTACCATCTTTTTTATAATATGTGTTTTTCCAATTTTCTTTCTAATACATTTATTCTTATTTCTATCTTGTCCAGTATATGTTCCCTCATCCAACGTAACACACTACAAGAAATTTGTCTTTAAGTGACAGTCAAAATCTGTTACTATATGTTTAAAATCTGTAGGTATATATAAAGCTTACATTTACCTACAGACGCTCCATCCGTCTATTATGAGTGACGAATACCAATGACAATTGACTGTCATTATAGGCTTTACCTATGGTTCACATACATTTACCTACATTTTCATTTGTCTATCAATAAGTTTTACCTATGTTCCACCAACCATTACCTATGGTTTGGCAAACAGTTATACCTATATCTACAATCTTAACGACTATCACTAAAAATATTAGTAGGTATATGAAAAATTTCTTGTAGTGACATTCCTTCATTTCAAGGGGGTGCAACACTTCTCAGTTTGGGCCTCTTGCTACGTACGGGACATGAGACGATACTGGGCCGACACTACTTAGACGAAAACAAAAAGGGGAGATGAAAACCCGTTCCCGGTTGCCTTTGATTCTAATTGGAATGGGACCTCCTCGGAGACCCTTTGAATGATTAAAACGAGCTTTTCACTCGAAAAAGAAGGAGAGTTGAATTTGTTGCATGCATCCTCTACTAATCCAAGGAAGGAGTGATAAGAATAGCTTTCTTTCGTACCCATTCACAAGAAAGAAGGGTCTCATTATCCTCGTCAATCTTTTACCGCCTAACCAATGTTTTAAAATGCGGTATATATCACGTGATGCGACCGTAATATCTCGGTTGCAGTGGCTAATTAAACTGCCCCCGCATCAGGTCGTGATTGCAAATCGTATTAACCGCATCAGGCTGCAACGTGACCGCAACAATTTAAAACCATGTGCCCAACATTCAATCTCATACAACATCACAAAGTTTTATAGTTAAGCAATAAAATTTTCCTTTAAGCTTGAGTGGTACCTTTCTATAATGGCATAACATAATTTCAATGGTAAAGAACAATGTTTTAAATTGTGATCGCAATTGGGTTGCATTTATCATCATAGACAATTATAGAAAAGTGCGGACGATATGACCCCAATTACGGTTGCGGACCTCATTTTAAAACCTCGGTAAAGAGTATGTAACTCATTTTTATACTAACCTAGATTTAACATTTGCATCTCGAACCGAGTGCCCTCATGAAACTGCTAGTTCATGTGCTCTCTGTGTGCTCCGAGCCTGGTTTGAGCTTGGGACGGTTTCAACTTGAAGTTTAGACAAATTAATGAGCTGCTAAGCTAGCACAATATGCATGGTTTTCCGTCCTTCCTCATATATCGTTCATTATTTAAGGCACCATTGTGTGTAACATTTTCTCACACTAATAACATTTGCGATAAGAAACTCAATGGCTTTAGGCAGGCGACCAGCAAGGTTTAATAGAAGGCCAGATTCCATGCAGATCAAAACAATTACTCAAGAACAGTTGGAGTCGCTGAGGGTGAGGGTGTGAATATATATATATATCTTTCATTTCTTTTGTCTTTTATTACGTTTCATTAATCATGTAGTTTTTTCCCCCTCCTTTTTCGTGATAATTAATCTATAGGCTACTGCTGCTCATATTTATATTAACAAGCAAAATCGTGCAGACAAATCCTCCGTAAGTATTTTGATAAGTAAATGTAAATTATTTTAATTGGGGATTCTTTAAGTTAAACTAATTGTTAAATTTTTTATTTTTGTGAATATATGTTCAGAAAGTGGATAAACCCGATGCTGCTGGATCTGCAAACTTGAATGAAGAGGAAGAGGCAAGCTTTGACAATGGAATCCAATTGCTCGCAACAGTTGTAACCAAAGTTGAGGCTGAGGGGGACAAAATGAGGAACTAGCTAGGTGTGTCGAGGAAAAATGCACCCTGAGATTTCAATATGTGTTTGCGAATAAAACTATTTTGTAGCAAATTAAAGATGCTTGAGGGTCCTTTGTACTTGATATGTCTACTGGTCTAATGAACTGCTACATATTTTTCTCATAAAAAAACTATATACATGCATTGGACTAATTATTCCCAACTGTTTATTTATTTATATTTATATATGGAAAAACACAAGTGAGAATTGTCAACACAAGATTATATTACAAGAACTTTTATTCATTATTTTTAATATTGTAGGAGGCACTAGTCTTACTCCATTATTAATATATTAGTGGGATTTAACCGAGATTATCCACGTAAAGGTTTTTTATACTATCAAGTGTCAATCAAATATCAATCATAAATTACTACATCATTAAAAATGATTGACTCTTATTATAACTACCTTAAAAGTCACACATAAGATGATTTGTCATTGATTGATTGCGTAAAAAAATTTATACTAATAATGTATCAAAATTAAACTCATATTACTTACCTTATGAGCGTATTGAAATAATTAATATTAGATAGTATTTATTTTAATGCACAATTAATTTGTCAATTAATTATCGTTGACGCTATTACAACCTCCATTTCGATAAAGTTTAATAATTTTAAAAATATTGTCAAATATTTATATACATTTAGTATTAGGATTTAATTGATATACACTGTCAGTATAAAAATATTTACACTTTCAATCAATCATGAGTTATCATATCATTAAAAATGTTTGACTCTTATCATAACTACCTTAAAAGTCACTCAAAGGATGAATCGTAATTGATTGACAGTGTAAAAAACTTTATACTAATAATGTATCAAAATTAAACTTTTATTACTTACCTTATGGCGGTATTGAAATAATAAATATTAGATAGCATTAATTTTATTGCACAATTAATTTGTTAATTAATTATCGTTGACGCTATTACAACCATGCACCATTTTTATTATAAAATTTAATAATTTTCAAAATATTGTCAAATATTTATACATATAGCTAGTATTAGGATTTAATTGATATACTCTGTCAGTGTAATAATTTTTTTTACACTGTCAATCAATCATAAGTTGCAACCTCATTAAAATTATTTGCTTTTATCATAACTACCTTAAAGTCACCTATAAAATGAATTGTGATTTGTTGACATTTGATACTGTAAAAATATTTTACACTGACAGTGTATCAAAATTAAACTCTTAATATTAAGTAATAAAAAAAATAATAATATTAAAAATTAGAAATTATTGTTACAAATTACCAACAAAAAAAAGAAATTATTGTTACAAATTCTATTATTGATAGGACCAGGCTACAGGCCGGTTCCTGGCCCAACCAGCCGATCCGATTTTAACAACATTGCTAATATGAAATACTTACTTGCTAAAATTGCACATGCAGTCTCACATAACATATTCCCCGATCGAACGCTTGTATTTACTTAGAAAAAAATTATCTTAGTGAATTACTCTTCCTATGTGACAATCATCTTCTTTATGAATGATTTTTGTATGGGTATATGGCTATTGACTACCATCAATCAAAATTTTAAAATAATTACAATAACGACTTATTGTCTTTTTAAATTATTACTTTAATGACTAATGAATATTTGATTGGTTGTGTCTAATAGTCTCTATGCTCGTGCAAGATTTATTCCCATTATTTACAATTAAGCTTAGAATATTAGTATGACTATATTTGGTTTGCTGTTGCAAACGTACTTTTGGGTCTAAACGTACATTTGTCTCAAATGAACTCTATGGATACTTTCTTTTAAACGTACGTTTGCAGTTTTCTCAACTGTAAACCAAACATGCATTATGTCACACACTTTCCTTCTAAGTTAGCTATTGTATTGTAAACTTAATCCAATGCAAATTCATCCTAAGAAAATTACCGAAGTAGGTTAGTACATGAGATAAGATCGGATACTATAGATTGTCTCCTAAGCTAAAATGGAATGCTTAGGTACAACTTTATACGCAATTGTCAATTTTCATTCTGAGAGGTACATATAACAATATACACAAGAGGTAAATTTAGAGTATGTTTGGAAGAACTTATAAAAAGTTTATTTGAGTTTATAATGAGAATAGTTTATGAATATAAACTTATATAAATAACTTATAAAAATATTTTATGATATTTTTATAAGTTATTTTAGCTTATTTCAATAAACTTATTAGAGAAGCTTATGAAAATATGTTGTTTTACCTTATTTGAAAAAAACTTATTGAATAAACTCTTAATTAAACTATTTATCCAAACACGTCTATAGTAATGTTTACAAATAAAATGAGTATTTTTAATTATTTTTTCATTGAAAAGACATCTTAACCAAACGTGCAAATAGGTCAGGAGAAGAAACATTTTTTGCAAATTAACTTTTGCCCCAATCACTATTTAATAAATTTAAATTTTATCAGTTGCAGATAATATATAAAATCTATCCATTCTTACGTTTCAATAAGAAAATATTCATGCTAGGTTCAAGGAACAATACTGTGGTGGATTCTAGGACGAAGTTTGAAATTTATGGATATATCGACGTACCCATAAATTTTCATGTGAAAAGAGGATTGTCCCCATCGACCACCACTACCCCTATTACCACCCCACCTCCACCTCAACAGTGAAGAGAGGATTGTCCCTACCGACCATCCCACCACCATCACCACCCCCACCTCTGAATCATAAGCAATCAGGGTCCTCCTCAACGGAGACATCAGTATTATAGCTGAATGGGAGCTCAAGGATCCTACTTAAGACATGGCAATGGTGGCGCAATAAGGATCTGTAGTGGGGTCATACTCATATTCTGTAGCAAGTTTTCCTTCATAATATAAAATTTGTTCTTATCGTCCTTCTGAATGTGTTCATCTGCAACCTATTTTGGTTCTGATTGAGCTAGTGAATAGGATTCTCCCTTTAATTAGTTAGCAACAATTGATTGGATTTGAATCTAATTAGTCTTCTACTGTAACTGTTATAGTTGAAAAGCTGACTTCATCTGTGTTACCTACAAGGACGTTGGAACCCGAAAAAAGAACGACCAACCAACAAGAACGACAGACACAAGAAACCAGAACGATGCTGTGGTGAAGGGTGGGTGGAAGGAATGAAGGGCAAAAGAGTCATTTTCATTTTATTTTTTTGTTGTTTTAGACCAACAAATATGAACCATTAAATATTTTATTACTGTATCCAATGGTGAAATTTATGGGTACACCGATGTACCCATAAATTGCAAGCTTCACCTTAGAATCCACTTGATACTGCCGCACTTTGTTTTCAAGGTGTAGCATAAATTCTACCTTGTCTTCATAATTAAAATTAGAAGATGAGTGTGTCATCATCACTTTCATTTTAAAAGTAAGATATTGTAGGAACATAAGAGAAAAGGAGGGAACAAACATTTACATTTGAACTGAAACCAGTAACATGGAGGAGTTCACTGGTCATTTGTTTTTCACTTGCAGGTTTTCGTATGACATATTTCCGTGCTATGTTTTGGCTTGGTTTCAAAGTGGTGCTACCCAACGATTGCAAATCTTATTTTTTTTCAACATGTCGATTATCAACAACGCAAGTATAGGATAAGGAGGTATGGATTTTAAAATGGCTTACAATTATTTGGATGATATAGTTGTATAAGAATGGTATAATCTTCAAGGAAGATGTCTTATATATTGAATCTATTGTTGAATTGATAAAAGTGCGCTCTTGATGTTGGATTAGAGCAAAGATTAGTAGAGTTTAGTTCTCATTTTATATATGAGTGGTGTATGAATTCAATAGAATGTATTCACCAATGTACTAGGAAATGATAGTTTTGATGTAATGAGTTAATTAGAGTACCCCTTGTACTCTTTTTTTAATAATAATATTCTTTGGTTGATAAAAAAAATTGAAACCACTAATAGCTTCGTAATATAATTGTTAATAGCATAAAGGCTGAAGTAATATATATGTTGAAAATTTCAAAAAACAAAGCAAATTAAATATTACACATATCATCAATGGTTGTTTAATGCAAGAGATATTGTTATATAAACCTAGTCTAAGTAATATCATTCTTGCACCACAATAGCTTTGGCAATGAGGCGAGTATAAGTGAGTTTTTGCTCAAGATACATCCGCTCAAAAGAAAAATATTAAAACCTACACTGGTTACCCGGGATGTTGCATTATGAGTATTTTACACCTTTTTTCTTCTTGGTTAAATTATCATTTTGATCCCTTAACTTATTTTTTAGTTTTAATTTGGTCCCTTAACTTTTAAAAGTTTCAATTTGGTCCCTTAACTTGTTTTTGTGAACCCAAGTTAGTCCCCTCAGTCAATGACACAAGCAAAAGTGACGAAAGTGCCATATATGTTAACAATTTAAAGGACCAATTTGAAACTCATTTAAAACTTAAGGGACCAATTTGAAACTCATTTAAAAGTTAAGGGACCAATTTGAAAAACTCATTTAAAAGTTAAGGGACCAATTTGAAACTCATTTAAAAGTTAAGAGACCAATTTGAAACTTTTTAACAATTTAAAGGACCAATTTGAAATTCATTTGTTTATGTCATTGACGGAGAGGACTAACTTGTGTTAACAGAGACAAGTTAAGGGACCAAATTGAAACTTTTAAAAGTTAAGAAACCAAATTAAAATTAAAAAATAAGTTAAGGGACCAAAATGATATTTTAACCTTTCTTCTTTGATTAGAATACAAATCTTTGACACGGTAAATAAAGTTCGTCAAGAATTACAATTCATTTTCACTACAATCAAACATTCTTGGATAGCACGTAGATCGGGGCGGGATGGTACCAACTGGCACAGTGAGATTGCCAAGCCACCACCTCAGAGAAGGATTGAGTGAAAACGAAAATCATGGACATTTGAACTAATTAAAACTGCAGGCTATTCAAAATGTAACTGATCATCAGAAAAAAAGGAGAGGGAAGAGATAAAAACCCTGTATATTTGAATCGTAAGTGCCAGTTATTTCAGAATGTAACGGATAATGGTCCGACAATTGATGTAAATGTTGAAAAATCCATAAACAAGACAAAACGCTAATATTAACATCATCAGGTTCATGGAGGACTGTGGTTACATTTGACTCAAGCGGGATTCTTGATAGTGTAGAGTATTCTCTTCCTTTTAATATGACATCCTTCGAGTGTTGTGGTATAAGAGAATTCTCTTTAGTCACACTATCTCCACCATGGTGGCGTCATCTTTCAGGATTTTTTTTTTCCGGTACAATGGCGTTGGTTAAGTTATGACCCATTGCAAATTATCCAAGCCCCTCACCGCTAGTCAAGTACTAATAGCTTATCTTCAAAGGGATTCTTACATACACACATAAGATATTTTTTATTAGAGAAATATTAACAATACACCTTTTAATACACATTATTTAGCACGCTCTCTATTGTTGAGTGGATTTTGTGAGATTCATTAAATCACATGAACTCACTTTTTATTCAGTAGGTCTCACATAAAATTTATCCAATAATAGAGAGTACATTAAAAGAAGTGTGGCAAATTGTGACTCTTGGTCTTCTTATAAATAACAAAAACTCATTCCCCTTAACATACCCCATTTGCTAGTAGTTCTTGTGCTCCTTTGTAAGTCATGGCAAGCAACTGCCGTCATCCTCACAAAAGGCAAAGTTCCCTTCTTCCTAAGCCTAAATCTCCCAACAGGGAAGATAACAGTCTCATAAGGGTATATGGATAAGCTAGTTGTTTGAATTATTAATATTTTTTTTGTTCGAGTCCTTAATTTAATGTAATTATATGCATTATATCTGGGTAATTCATGTACTAGTATATATATTCCTTTCATAATAAAATATAAGAAAAAATTGACTCATCTAAGTTGTAACAAAATATAAACAAAAGTTGATTTTTTACATCCTATTTAATGATAGTATACCATTTTATTGCATTTAATTGAAACAAATTTCCATATAATATAATTAATGTGAATAAACAAAGAGGGGTAATATAGGTAATGAAATTGAACTTTTAAATGAGATTAATAACATTAAATGTGAATAACTAATTATTTTAATAAGTATGAAGATGGTTAAATTTGCTTATATTTTGTTACGGAAGGAGTATGATTCTAACTGTATACTCCTTGGGCTTATTTCGAATTAGGCTCTGTTTGACATGTCTAATAAGCTAGCTTATAGCTTATTTGACTAGCTTATAAGCTAGTTTGGCTAAAGTAGAGATGTCTGGTAAACAAGCTTATCTTATAAGCTTACAACTTTTCTTCATAAGCTAATTTATTTAACTTATGACTTATAGCTTATAGCTTATTAACTTTTCTATCATTTTTACCCTCATTTATTTAATGAATTTCTCACTTTACTATGTTTGTCATAGATATGTCCTTTTATATCATTTTACATTTATAAGTTAGTTCAACAGCTAATTTTATCAAATACTTCACATTCAATCAGCTAGCTTTTCAGCTATCAGTTATAAGCTGTAAGCTTTCAGCTAAAAATTAGTTTATCAGCCATTTTTGTTAAACAGAGCCTTAATATTACATATAGGATGGCGTTGAGAAGGATTCAGATGAAGAGTACTAGTATGTTTTTTCTGCCGTTGCTGTAAGTGTTTTGATTCATTTATATATCTGGTTCTAACTATATATTTACGTATTCATGACTCATTTTGAGATATTTATTCATAATATATTTAGGCTGTTATGGAGATGCACTACTATGAGAACATTGTTCTTTATGCTATCACTGTAAGTGTTTTGAAGAAAAATAATTTCTTCTTCTTCTTGGGAAGAGTATTCTACAAAAAATTAAAAATTAGTGTTTTGAGATGCACTACTCGAGTGTTTGTTTCATGGTTTTTGCAGGGAGAGAAGCCCACTAAATCTGAAAATACGAACTCAAAGAAAGAAGGTCCTAATGATTGCGGAGCCAAGCAGCTAGTGTGAGAAGCTTGGGTGCAGCTTCTGATATTAGATACTAGTACACATTAATAGTGCGTGCCTTAGCACGCAAAATAATTAGAAAAAAGGTGTTGATAATCGGTGTTCTAAGTGCTTAAGAATTCTAATAAAAATAAGTATTTATTGAAAAATTAAATAGAATACTCTTTCAAATATTAAATGTATTAATTTTTAATGATAAATTTCTTTTTTTGATTCCTTAATTAATATCCTTAAGACACTGATTAGCATCATTCTTAAAAAAATTCATTGAGTAGAAGAATAAATGTGCATTTGGTTTTAGCGCTTGGTCTATTTGGTTTTGATGTACGGGAAACTTTCATTTCAGTTGAATGAATTTCCTCTACAATAATTATTAGCTTTTATGAGGGTTTTGTTGAACTTGTTGTTTGGAAATCATAAACATTAAACCTGATAATATAGGTAAGTCCAATAAGCTGGCTTATATAAGCCTGCTTGACTGAAATAATGTTGTTTGATAAATAAATTTATCTCATTAGCTTATAATTTTTCTTCATAAACTATTTGATTTAGTTTATGACTTATAGCTTATTGATTTTTCTCTTATTTTTATTCTTATTCATTTAATGAAATTCTCACTTTATTATAATTTTCATAATTAAATTCCCACTTGAAGGCAACGCGTCCCTATTTATTATATAAAAAAATTATAGGGGTGTGAATAATATAACTTATTTAATTAAATATTTGTATTTTTTTTGGACAAGAAAAAACATTCATTCATTCAAATTGATAGAGTACATCGATGACAATACAGATCCAAAATTGTTAAAAACCGAAAAGGATGAAACTGCGAAGAAACTCACAGCATCCAGGTTAAAAGCATAATATAGCAAACTCAAATTGCCTACAAAAGTGATCCCATCAAATTCACCGGAATACCCATGCTTCCGGATCTGTAGCATTGAGACCCAAGTCTTGATCAAATCTGCGATGGATCGAAGCAGATCTGTCAATCTGGAACAAATGAACACCGCACCAAGACGAGAATCAAACAGCACCGCACCAAAATGAGAAACCAAATAAAGCCACACCAAGACTACGAAGAACAAGGAAAAAAACACAAAAAGATCCAGATCTGTGTGGAAAACCCACAAAAAAGAATCAGATTTATATGGAAAACCCACTTATGGAAAGAAAAAAAGAGAAAAAACGAAGTAAATGGATCCCAAAACCACTGCTGTCGCCGTCTGTGAGAGTGTGAGGGAGACGAGAGAAAGAGAGGAGATTTTCTTAGGGTTATGGATATAATTAAATATTTGTATTCAAGTCAAATTAACCTTAATTAACATTTTGCTGTTCACATTCAAATGTTTAGCTACAATTAAATATAATTAGCATGGGGTATAGATAAATAATTAAGAGCGCAATAACATATAACAAATAAAAAAAAATACCAGCACACATTTTTTTTTTGGTTCGGAACCCACTTTAATTAGGGTCGTTGGCTCCACAGTGGGTCCATCGGGATGTCCCCACAGCTTCGACCCTTTGGACCGGCTATGAGACTAATCCCTGGCTCGGTAGCGACAAACTTCCGGTTTTGACACACGGGGTTGGGCTGCCTCCCAAATGAACAACTCCAGGAATCAAACTTGTGTCCTTTTTTCTTGGGGAAGAGTCATGTTATCAACTCTCTCAATACCATGTTGGTCCAACACACATATTTTAACGTAGTAAATGTATACTTAATTAACATAATTGTGGTGAGAATAATCTTGCGGGTACAATTGTGATTGATTATTAATAATTATTTCAACAAATGCTTATTTTAAGGTTCAAACTTCAACGTTTTGGTTGAGAAAAGAAAATGAGAGGAAAAAAATGAGAAGGAAAGAAAAAGAGTAGAAAATGAGATAATCATTTTGTTGTTTGGTAGAAGAGAAAATGAAATGAAAGAAAATTAAAAAAAAATTCCTTTGTTTCACTACGCCACATTAGGGAATAATTGACGCTACCTTCACCAACGTTTGCCAGTGAAATGCTAGAAAATATGAGCCGGAGAAGGATTGCCAACACTTACCCAAGGAAGCGCTAACAAAGGGTGGGGCTTTGCTAGCGCTTCCTTGGGTAAGTGCTAGCAATACTGCAACGTGAGGGTATTGCTAGCGCTTACCCAAGGAAGCGCGAGTAAAGATGAGGGCCTTTTACTAGCGCTTCCCTGGGAAAGCGCGGGCAATTCCCCTTTCCTAATATTTGATTTCCCTCCCACATACTACACTCTTCACACACTCTCGCGTGCCTAGGTCTTCACTATCTTCCCTCCCCCGCAATCTAAGCACTCATTGCGACCGTCAAACCCTCTCCTCCATAACCGTCGTCCCCTTCCCCACTCACCGTGACCTAAGTCCACTGGTCGCGCGTGGCACCGCGACCCTTAAACCCTCTCCTGCCTTCGCAAAACCTCACTGTTCTCTCCCTCTCAAACCCTCTTCTCAATAATGCGAGGACCATCGTCACCCTGTTCTTTGTTACGTTTCATTTTTGGTTATAAAATTGATAAAACGTACATATGTGCATGAAAACTTAGTAGCATCCCAACCCTAAACCTCTAATGTTCCATTCGGGCTTTTTTCTATATAAAAACGCGAAAAATTCGGTTTTTATTGTTTTAGGGTTACGCCATATCTCAGGTTCCTCTGCTCGTGTGGCTGCTTCAACTAGCAATGAAGATGAAGGGATGCCAAGGCGAGCATGTTAGGTTTTCTTTCAACCCATCTAATTAAAAATTCCTCATAACATAATATTTCATTTCCATTTCTAAGGCCTCGAATAAAATATAAGTTCATAAATATTGATTAATTAGGAAAACTCGAAAATCGGGATGTTACACTGTCGACGTTGAAACTGCTCGAAGGAGGCCGAGGAAGATTATAACCCTTGGAGAAGTGAAGATAAGTAATGGGGTTTTATTAGTTGAACGCAAAAATATTCGGAATAGAAATTTTAAAAAAACAAGAAAAAGAATAAATTTAGATCAAACTTACCCGATGGAAAGGGGAAGGACAAGAGAACGATGAAACGTGATGGTGTTGATTGGCTCCTCTATGCCGACAAGGAGGTTGGAAGTGTGGGAGGGGTAGTCACGGAGGAGAGAGGTGAGAAAGGAGAAGGTGAGTTTCTTTTAGGGTTATTTGATAATAAAGTTGAAAATATGGGTATTGATTAGGGGAGGGTAAAAGTTTGCCATTTTTGAAATCCGATAGGGAAAAACTAGAAAAATAATCATGCAACTCATAAGTTATTTCTGTACACTACCTCTACTAGCGTATCAAATAGGAGGTTTATTTTTTCTTAAAAAAACTCCTTTATCAAACAACTCTACTAGCTTTTTTGAGTCAAAAAAATTAGTTGACTAGCTTATAAGCTACTTTTGTATCTTATCAAATACAATCTTAAAAGTGTTAGGCATATGTTGAGAGGGGCCATATCCTCTCCAAAACTCCCTACTCCTTCCCTTTCCCCCCACCCCCTCCTCATCCCTTTGAACCCTGGTGGGGCAACCCTAGACCTCAACTCATGGTAGGCCAAATAAAAAATAACTTACAAATGATAACAAGTGAAATAGATTTTTTTTTTTGTACATGCAAGTGAATTAGTCATGGCATATAAATGACTAAAAGAATAATAATTGAAACATATTTTTTTTGTACGTGCAAGTGAAACAGATTTTTTTTTACTTGGCACAATTGAAACAGATTTAACGTCACATATAAATGACTGGTGTGAATGCTTACACATTCAGGGTCTCTCCAAGAAATTATAGCGACCTCTCTGATCTGTTATTTGTAGATTCTGTCGGCTGATCTCTTCCCCGATCAAGAAGCCTAATTGCGTAATTTTTTTTCTTTATTTTGGGCCTTGACCTGGCCCATTAATATATCCAAAAAATTCCAATACTACCACAGCGAATTCCTTGGAGGGAGGGGAGGGGGTCATACGAGCAAAGGCATGCTTAATAATGGGAGAAAGCCAGAGCCCTCTTATTAGAAGCGATTCATGGCCCAAAATGACATATTGGATACAACGTCCACAAAGCTGTCAGAAGTTCATACAGCAATAGTTGCCATTTCACATTGTCTCATAACTCCTTACCTCTTGCTGCTAGACATGCACAGACATAACATAACAAGAAAGTAAAGTTGGGTGTCAATCATGTTGGTAGCTGATATTTTATATAGAATCATGATACATATTTTTTTGGTTCGAAAGATAGAGATTCATTGATTAAATGAAAGGAATACATATTCTTAAAGACGAACAACCAACCTGATTTCACATTCTCACTTCCAGAATTCCCTAAGGACAAAAAACCAAATATGCTTTCCACATTTACAATAAAATTCTAATCACTCGAATAGACCATATATAGTGTGGTTGTAATTGGGTTGGTTTATGTCAGATTTGAAGTAATTAGTGTCTGAATAAATTATTGTTGACCAGATTGGATTTCGCAATCCGAACGAACCAATCTGATTAAAGTTGAGTTGGTTTGGAATGATTTATTGGGTTATCATATTTTTTAAATTAGTTTAATTTTAATTTTTTTTAAATTAGGAAAAATTTAAAAAATCATATTTTTTTTTTCAAAAAAAGGCAAAAAATTAGGATTTTAGAGAATTTGGGAGGAACATAGGGATTAAGGTTCTTCTTCTTTCAGGAAAATAACATATACAAATTGGAGTAAGTAAAGGGTTTGATCCCTGACTCTTGTGTATGGAAAAAATATGATTGGGAGAGATCAACCCTTAAATGTCGTCTAGTATCTCATGGGGTTAGTCTCCGCAGTTGCGTGCGGAAGATGCCTTGGAAAACCAACAAAAACGTTGGAGTAAGTGATGTATCTCAAAAACGTAAAATAATAATAAATAATAAATAATAAATTTCATAATAATATGCATACAACTTTAGGGCTAAATTACACCAATGCGAGTTAGGTTAGATAAGGTATTGTTATTATTATATAAGAGGTATTGTTATTATTATATACTAGATTATGACCCCTGCGATGCGCGGTTAGCATTTTTATGTAAATTTATTATTTTTTTAAATTGTTTTAGATAAATTCTAGATCTAAAATTTTGAATTTTTTTTTTATATTAAAGCACAATATATGGGATGGTAATAGTGACAATGTGTATGTCAAACATTGTGGGGGTAACAAAATACATGTTTTAACTATTTCAATTTTTCTGTCATGCTATTGTTAACTTTTATCATGTTATTTTTTTCGTAAGTTATTCCTTGAGATTTGAATGTGGTGTCAATGATGTAATTTGTTGTGATTCTTTTGATAACTTTTTAGTTTTGTTGCATTTGATACATATATCTTCATCTGATGATGTTATTTGTATTCTTTGATTATATGATTTTTTTTCTTCCCTTTTTCTTCTTTGTTTGATGATGTTGATTTGGGTGAAATATGATCCTTATTGCATTAAGCAAATAATATTAGTATTTGTGTTTGATAAAATAAAATGGTATTTTAATATATGCAATATTGACACATCAATTCTTTCCATTACAATAATTTTGTCATGTCAACATTTCAAATGAGATGTAACTCTCCAAAACTTTATCTTTGAAAAATTTTCACCTTGGGAGTTAGGACTCTTACCTTAGTTAATATTCTAATTAGGATTCTTTCATAAATCATAATTGAAAATATAATTGTAGATTTATTTTTGATACATATATCTTCATCTGATGATGTTATTTGTATTCTTTGATTATATGATTTTTTTTTTTTCCTTTATCTTCTTCCTTTGATGATGTTGATTGGGGTGAAATATAATCCTTATTGCATTAAGCAAATAATATTAGTATTTGTGTTTGATAAAATAAAATGGTATTTTAATATATGCAATATTGACACATCAATTCTTTCCATTACAATAATTTTGTCATGTCAACATTTCAAATGAGATGTAACTCTCCAAAACTTTATCCTTGAAATTTTTTCACCTTGGGAGTTAGGACTCTTACCTTAGTTAATATTCTAATTAGGATTCTTTCATAAATCATAATTGAAAATATTATTGTAGATTTATTTAATCTTCTTAAAACTCTTAATTTTGTTACATTTTAATGTATTGATTACAATGAAATAATTAAAATATAACTATTAAATGGAATACAAATTTAACCTATTGGTGTAGACCTTGGCATTATTGAAGAAGTTGATGCCACGATCATGATAGCACTGGAGGAGAGACTTGCCTTCTTTAACATCCAGTTATTTTCCAAAGCTAATCCATGCACAGTGAGATAATTGGTTAACCTTTAAACCCGATCGATTAAGAACGGTGTAACGTGGATGTAGTGAAACTGATGATGTTGTAACGAAGGGAGATATGAAGGTTTTGATTATAAATAAATATGAGTTGCCCAAGCTTTAAATGGGGGTGGAATGAGAGGTGGAATTGGAAGAGTGAAGAGACCAAATGGGGAAGTGGAATAAGGAAGCTTACAACTCAGAATTTTACCGATGTGGCACATTTGATGTTAGGTGGCACAAATAGAGATGATATGTCCAAGCTAGGATGTGGGAGTCTATTTTAATAGATATAAACAGAAGAATAGATAATAGATTATATGATGATGAATGTTAGATTTTTGCTGCATTAACTTATAGATCAATAAAAAAAAAATACTGTGGTGTGTCTAAAATTGAGCCAACAATCAACCTAAGAGGTATTATTATTATTATTATTACTACTACAACATTATTTTTTATTATATATGATGATAATGAGATTTTCTTGTTTCTATGTTAATATTTATGTTTTGTTTGGTATCAGAAAGAAAATGGAAAGAGAGGAGATAAAAAGAAAGTGGTGAGAAAAAGAGTAGATTTTCAAGGTTGTTTGATATGTGAGAAACATAAAAGAAAATGAAGAGAAAGAAATATGAAATTCTATGTCCGTTTGTTTGGTAGGATAAAAATTGAAAAAAAAAGAAAGAAAAGTCTTTATAAAATAGACAATTGTATCTCTATTAACGATAATAATAATTGTTCATTCTGGACGAAGGACGCAAGAGTATCTATGGAATGAAAAAAAATGAGCTTCATAAATATATTTTTATGAATTATGTTAAATAAATAAAAATATTGTTTAATAAATATTAGTTAAAAAAATTTAAATTAAGAAGTGTCAGATGAGAGTAAGAAAAATGATAGATTAATAAAATATGAATTTTTCCCACATTTTCTTCCAACTAGAGAAGAGAAAAGTTTTAGTGTGGGTCTCACTTAAGTTTTTTTTTTCTCTCTCCATTTTCTCTTCTAAATCAATAAGAGAAAAATGACTTTCTCTCTGGATTCTCTTCTCTGATTTTCTTTCCACTCAATTTCTACCCATTTAATGTGTTTTCAAATAGTAAAACATATTTTACGACTCAACATTCAACAATCATATGCTAGAACGTCAACCAAGTACTATAAGTAGAACACTGTGGATGACGCAATTTTATATTGGACATCAAAGCAGAATAACAAAGGTTGGTGTGGTGATAGGGATGGAGTAGGGACAAAAGATAACAACCAATCACCTTCATCCCACTACCATGTTATGCTATTGCTATCCTTCCTTGCTTCACCTTGATGAATACCATTACCGCCTTATACAGGAATGGAATTTGAGTGGATTCTTTCGTGCTGAGTAGCAATACTACTTCAACTCACTAATACGGCTCACTTTTTATATTCAGTGGCTGTTAGTTAATATGACATCAATCAATCACTCAAAACTTTCGCATGGAGAAAAAAAACAGGTCTTGTCATCAAATATCTATCTGAAACGACCTTGATTAATTGATTAAGAAATTAAAAAATTATAAATTAAATAAATCAACGGCTGAAAAGGAATTAAAAGATTGGTCATCCATAAAAAATGGAAAGACATTAATTTCACCATGTGAAACAGTCTCAAATTCATATTAGCAACTAAAATATTTGTAATTTTATTCGTAGACATCTCAGAATTACGGTCATCTCATCTAATCATATTTGTAATTTTTTTAATTTTGTATGTAGGTCACACATGAGTTTTGATAGTCAATAAGTAAAGTCATTAAAACAGAAAGTTCCTCAGATGTGTCTCAACCAGGGTAAGAAGCTACTAAAATTCACACAAACATGATTGTTTCTGTACAATACTATTGGCTATATATAGCTGCCAATTTCTTAGCAAGATGTAAATTGCAAACATTAATGGTATGAGCAGTCCAAAACAAAGAGGAGCTTGCTTTTAGTTGCAGATTATTTAGCTCACAAATGACAAATATGACGATGGTTGTTGGCCTTGGCCTTTATTTTGTGCCAAAACGAGTCCCTAGACATGTCATTCATGAGTTCCATTTGCATTTGATTTCTTCTCTTGATGGGGTTTTGTGTGGCCCATCTCCATGGATTCTTCCTCTGTTGGGGGTTGCTTCCCTGGAGCACCTTCCTTGTCACGGTAAATGAAATACAATATTAGTTGCATTGCTCCCAAAGCAGAACCAACACCATTAGGTACCTGCAAAACAATCACCGAGTCTATTATTACAGAAAAGTTCAATGACACTTATTAAATTAAAATTGCAAAAGTGAGGATTGTGCTTACAGCAACAAATGGGTCACGGCCTAGTAGACCGAAGATAAACCATGAAGTGCCACAGAGAAACACAAATAGCGACAGGAAGAATGGCATGAACTCAACACTCTTTGTTCTGATCACTAGTCTCTGCACATAGTTTCATATCCACAGTAAACACACCCACAATGAAAAAATAGCATGGGTTCTTTGATAGTGTTACACCTACCTTGCTTTAAAACGAAAAAATTTATTGCACGTCAATATTCTTACACCAATTTTATGTTGATTAATAATTACTTGCGTTAGGAAACATGACATTCATGGAGGGATAAAAGAAGTTGAGAGAAAAGTAAAATTGTTATTTGATTGAATGAATAAAAGTGATTATAAAGTGATTACATCAAACTTTTATACTGACTAAGTAGGCTAACAAACTAGCAACTAACTATCTTACACTAGGTGTATGAGTTGGTTAAGGTTAACTGACTAGTAGCTTATTTTCAAAAGCAGGAAACAGGTTATTAGTTTCTCAACCAATCTGTACACTTCGCTAATCATTAATTGAGTCATCATCTTACAGTTGTAAAAAACTTTAGTGTACAAATAAAAGAACAAACACCAATTCAAATCTGTCACTATTTCCAACACAATCATGATGCTACTTCATTATTGCAATATTTACCAAAGCAGGGGCAACTAAGCCATAATGGAATGCTATGGAAGCAGATGGAACATAGGCACAATGATATAACTAGACTGAAACTTAGCTTACCATAATTGATAGTGGCGAACCATACATGATAATGGAAAATATGGAGGCAGCGAAGCCAGACAAGAGTTTCCTGGAATTGCCATGCAGTGCAAAAAGGGACACAAAAACAACAACAGAGAACACTGCGAGTATAGAAGTGAAGAGGCCAAAAATTTTAGACTTCTCTTTCCTAGGTGCAAATGTGATGAAGATCAAAACGTATATGGTTTCAATCACTGCTCCGGTTCCATTGATAGTTGATACTAGTATGTTGTGGGGAGACACAAAAGGCAGACCATACCTGTGGATTGTAAATACAAGGAGGGACTTGAAACACAAAAATTGAAACTCACTAAACACAAAATAAAGCAAAGATGTACCACTTAGCAAGATGAGGATATATAGTTTTCTATGCCAAGATTTATACAATTGAAAGGGAAAATTCAACCACTACTTGAATTTTTGTCCTAAAAATTAACAAAAAGAAAAAGTATATATGTATCCGTACCATGCATTACACTTACCTTTAAGGATTGACCTACAGACATGCTGTCGTGATATGAAAACTTTTCTCAATTAAAGTAACATGTACGAATAAAATGAGATAATAATAAATTACCAAGTAAAACATTATCAGTCTATATATATGAAATTACACCAAGGTGAAGCACAGTAATGGGGTATGGATGCAATAACAACAATAGCTACCATAAAAATGAAAGAAAGTACACGTGATTTGACAGAAGATTTGCTAGGAAGAGGCTATAAAGCAAAAAGAAAGAAGAAGCGAGAAGCTCACCAAGCAGAAAGGAGACAATTGAGAAGTGTCATAACGTACGGAATGCCCGAGAACTTCTCTGTGGACCTGTTGGTTATTATCCTCTTGAATGTGATCCTACAAAGCCAAATTTGTCATAATTTTCACTCAAACTTGTACTACCCCACACATAAAAACAAGGAGTTATGTTATTTGAAATTTTGAACATCATATTTGAAACATAATACATTTAGGATTTAATTGATAATGCACTGTCAGTATAAAGATTTCTTATACTGCCAGCTAATCATAAACTGTCACATCCGTACAAATGTTTGATTTTTACCTTAATTACTTTAAAAATATTTAAAAAAACTTTACACCGAGAGTGTATAACAATTAAACTCATACGTTTGTACATTTATCTCCGTATATCACTTTTGTTTATCTTCTTTGTACATTTCAAAATACATAAAAAAAAACAAAGGTGTCCCCCTATTTAGATGTTAAAGAAAGCTTTTCCAAAAGACAAATGCTGATTTCATAGACATCTATGCAGAATTGGTTGAAATGCTGAATCTGGTAAACCATGTTCAGGAGTCAGGACTAGTATAGAACAAAGAATGGAAAAGATTAGTAGGGTCAAATGGTCAATGGAAGCCCCTCTAAAGGAGAAGATCCACAACCAGCAGAGAGAGAGAGGCAGAGAGGAGGGTGTTATGGAATGCATACACTGGAGCCAAGAAGAGGAATAGAGCGGAAGCATTGCCTGCACCAACAAAGAAGAACAAAGAGAAACAAAAGGAAATTACAAGTCCAGAAATCAATTCATCAGGGAAAATAAGAGAAACACATGTAAAACTAAAAAGGATGGTAAGCACTTAACATACCAAATATGCCAAACAAGAAATGGGCAACATCCATGACCTTGAAAGCTTGAAGTTAAACCTTTGTTATTTCTTTTTTTCTTTCTTCCTAATTCTGCTAAAATGGACAGAGAAATATCCCTAGGATCCGTTGAGAGAACCAAAGTGCTCAAACAATGCTTGTTTCTTTAGAAACGGCAACAGAGTACCATGATAGGAGAGTACAAGTTAGTCGGGTTTATATAGGAAAAGGTAACAAGAATAAGGTAGTTCTACTTTGGACAGTAATAAATACTGTACAAATTGGGTTTCCTTCATTATCATATATTCATATATACGGTTCGTGATTGCGCCAACCCAAATGAATAATAATAATGCAGATGCTATATTCTGTCATACTCATAGCTCACGGGATGAGGCAAAGGAAAAATGGTTGTTCCACATGACATGAATATGACACATGTGCCCAACTTCTGCCGTTAAAGAAACAGTTGCAATGTGATTGTAAGTAAATTTGTAAAGGAATATAAAATGATGATCATGTTCCACTATAAACGCTGCACAAAAGCATGTCTTCCCCTAATCTAAAATTTTGCAAATAAAAAAAAAAAGCTTTTAACATCATGGACCTACCATGATTGGTTATTGGATTCACTAATTACATTTCAAAAACTTTGTATCTTTTTCTCTGTCAGGATTGTATCTTGTTTATTGTAAAGGGTAGAGGATCTAAATCCATTTGTAAATGGTAAATAACTCAATGTTAATTGTAGGAGAAGAAAAAGCTATAAATTACTAAGTGAATTTATGTCACGTATCATTTTGTAACTAGACAATGGCCAAAAGGGTCTCTGTTTGTTTTATGTTCTTGAAAATAAATTCTTAAAGTAAAATAAGAACAAATTAACCTTAAGATTGAGATCAATTCGTTGTTACTTGCCTCTTAAGTGCCATCATTATGTGCTTTGTACCTTCCATCTGTGTATTTCTGCGTTTACCTTCTGAGACCAAACTCAGAAGGACCCTGCAGTGAGTTTGACTGTAACGCTTCAAAATATCAATTTCACGGGAATTAGAGGTTTATATATACATATTGTGATCTTGCAATATCAATCTGCCTTGTTTAATTATTAGATTTCCCCGAGGCAACCCATAGAATTTCACGAATTCTTTGGTGGATAAATCAGACGACTCACCGTGGAATTTCGGTTTATTGTAAGGCCAAATACTCAGTTATTTGTTTATTTGTGCTCAAGGGGCTGCTCGCTGAGTTATTTCTTATTTTTGAGTTTAATATTGGTATGGTGTGAGTTTAAAAGTTTTTTTAATATTATTACTAGCGGCAAAATGCATATAATTAAATTATGGAGAATGCCAACGAGAGTTTTTAGAGTATTGATTAAGGAATAAAAATGTAAGTTTTTACGGAAATCTGATGTATTTATTTTATGAAAAGGTATTACACTTAATATCTCCATTCAAACTTTCTTTTAATTGATTTCTTAATCTATGCTTTTATGACAATGATTAAGAATACCCTTAAATCGGGGATGTAAGGTTGGCTCGGTGATTGGGTGAGAGAGTTAAGAAGTGGAGTGATTAAGAAAGAGAGAGTTCAACTTCCACCCACTAATATTTCTAACAAATCTAAATACTAACATTTGCTTATAAAAAAATCCTTAAATATTACTGGTATATACTTGACTAGTTAACTGCACTATTTTTTAAATGAGACTGGAAATATTTTAAAAACACTGAATACATTGAAGAAGTGGAGAAAGAAGTCTCCATCAAAGAAAATTAGATTTTTATTAAACGACTAACCCATCCATTCATACTGCAACATGCATGTTGGCAGAGATTCCATAGCGACTGCTGGTAAAACTTATTCAACTTTTTCTTTGTCACTTTCAGTAAATAGAATATATCATTTATTACGTGTTTAAATTTTTCAAAAAGATTCTCAAAATTAAATTTACAAAAGTTATCCATTAATAATCAAAATTAAAAGAGGTAGTAGCACTTTCTGACCTGCAATAAAACTGTGTTTCCATTATTAATGCAACACTCTTCATTTTGGCTTTTGTGACCTTCCTTCAATTTGGCCAAGCAAAATAATTTTTTAGGTGCGCATAGCAGCATACTATATATGTAAGATATTATACACCATTGGCAGCTTGTTGCTTGTGGAATTATGGCTTTGGATCCAAGAAGTTAATTTTGGGTTGCAGGTTATTAATTTATTATCCCTATCAAATTGAGTGGTACGTAGTTGAGAAATATTCCTTGCAAAATTCTGATGTAACAGAGGTGCCTTTTTTTTTTTTTTTTGATGAATTGTAACAGAGGTGTCTGATATATATATATATATAAAATTCAAGCGCTAAATTTTAATATATATGTGATGCGCGGAACAGGAGGTACCAATGGTATTGAAAGTTGTACCCATGAATTTGATCTTGTGGGAAATTTTGAAGCTAAAAACCAGATACTTCGGCCATTGACTAGATAGATTCATAAATTGCAAATAACAAAAATTAAGTCGTCAATGGCATCTCAGCTGGGAGCCACATTAGGTAGCATTTTTTTTGCCATGCATGCATTAGACAGCTCATTACAGTACCTAAAAGGGAAATAGTTTTTTGTAATATTTTTTTTTTACTGGTTTTCTGCACAAAAAAATATCTCCTACATTATTAGTGGTGTTTTAGTTCCCACCTCATCTGCATAATTTCTCCTAACAGAAAATCAACTGAGCCGGGTTCAAGTTCTTAAAATTAGATTCAATGTATTTTTAAGTGAGATTCGATTCACATCTTTTGTTGTCCAAATTTGGCCAAACGAGACACATAATATTTTTTTAACCTTGTAACTTTTTAAAAATTAGTGCAGAATTATAAAAATTCATGCATTTTGCATAATCTGAAATATTTTTATATTAATATAATATATTTTAGCATGTATTATAGAGTATCCCTTACTTTTGTTTTTTAATTATATAATTAATTTTATGATTTAACCATACTAAATGTCCAAATTGGCTCAGTTCTAGTCCAAGAGCAACAGATTGGAGATGGAGAGACATGCATGGCGATTGGGTCGCCAGTGTTGGTCGCCTTTCGTTTTCCTCCTCTTCGTCGCTGATTGAGAGAAAGGGATATGAGGTCGCTGATGAGAGAAAGGCAGATTGGGATAAAGAGAAAGAAAGGGTTTGGTTTTTGTCTCTTTGTTTGACACTGAATGAGGATGAGGGAGGAGGGACGTGAGTGTGGGTGATGGTGAGAGAGGAGGCTGGGCGGTGGTTGAACGACTGAGGGAAACGAGATTGGCGGGAGAGTGAGGGAGATTGTGAATGGGGAGAGTTGTAGCCAAGTGTAAAGGGAGAAGACCAGAGATGTTACCTTGCAATATTTCCTACTTTTTTTTTATTTTTGGGATATTTATTTTTTAATTAAAAAATATGAATTAATATTTAATTCAACATACAATATAAAGATGTGGAGTCTATTGTGAGACCCACTAAAAATTAGCCAAGAATCAAGGAGTTGTTCTTCGCATTGGAGCAAAAAATGAAGGAATTGTTTAAAAGTGATGTGACCCAATGAGGCCCACTTAAGAACCCAAAATGGGTTCCTTGAAAATCTACATTAATTGGAGATACTCTTAGAGTAACCACAAGCATTGTCAAATAGTCAAGAAAAAAAATGGGGACAGAAAGTATAGGGTTGTATATGTACATGTCTAAACTCTAAATCTTCTTAAAAAAATAACAAACATGGCTGATTTCTTAATATTGATGTCTTTTGTAATTTATACAAAATTTGAAACATGTAGAATAAATCTTGGTATTAATAGGGATGACAAAGTGGATTGTGACCCGCTGGTCAACCTGCCAACCCGCTAGAATTTGGCGAGGTGGGTTGGGGTTCTCAACCCACCAACCCACTTTGACCCGTCCCGCTTAACCCACCCGAAAACGGGTTAGTGGCGGGACGGGACGGGTTGATCCGCTAACCTGTCATATTAAAAAATATTTTTTTTAATTAATTTATTAATTATTTAATATTATTTAATTTAATTTAATTCTTACTTGGAATTATTTCATACTACAAAAATAATGTATTTACTTTTATAACAAAAATTGTATGTTATAAGATAAGATTATTTCAATTTTTTAATAATAATTTAAGAAAAGATATGAAGACTGTCAAAAAAAAGAAATATTATATGATTTTTTGTTAATTTATTTTATATTTATAGCGGATCAACCCGCCAATCCAAATTATGTTTTTATGTATTTGACGGGCCAATCCGACAACCCACCATTGGGTTGGGTTGGGAGTTCAACTCATATGTCTAAAATAAATTGGTCCGTCCGATTCTATTTTGGATGGGTTAATAATAAAATGAGACGGGACGGATTAACCTACTTTATCATTCTTATATACCTAACAAATGACCCACGGACCCATAACTACCGTCAAAACTGTGGAGCCACGTCAATAAGAGGCTAATTTGGGGATTAAGCATATTGGGTGATGAACAAATTCAGATTGCCAGTCTTCACTGTAAGAGCTTTGCTTTTATTCTTTCTTGCTTTTTAATGTCCGAAAGTGATAAGACTTGTAGCCTAGGTCTACACGTTTCGTTCTGACACGCCTTTTTAATTTGCACGTTAATAATGGAATTTGGATATACTACAGTAAAAAGTGTCAAGCATTCACCTATTCATTAATATGTATTATTTGAGTGTATTAAAAAAATGAAACAACATGTTTGACTGCGTGGATCTAAAGAATCCAAATCAGTTATAACAATCTTGGATTTTTGTTCACAGCACCAACTTCATTGAAGGGAGTGAAGCTCGCCGCCCTTTCCAAAACAAAGTGCTTTCCGCAGTTTCTAGTCTCTTGAGTCTTACCTTAATGTAAAACTTTACTTGGGCTAATGACCAAAAACTTAATTACCAAAATAAATAACTCAAAACTTATATTTGCAGGAAGTAGTTTTTTCGTGTGACCTCATGCCATTTGCATGAGATAATTAAACTATGAATATCCTTTGCTAAAATAGGGAGGGTGATGTATCTCTTCTGTTTGAGACTTTAGCCTCACAGCGCAGGTATGGTATCACGGAGACGCGAAGGAGAGTGGTAATGGTTTTTAAAACTTTGACACGTGGGTATGGTATCTTAGAAGCGTGAAAGAGTGTGGTGTGATGTAAAGCTTTACAAGCACCTTACAAACTTGTTTTGATAGATAGTGTATATAAATCATGAGCGTGTAATAAATGTTCCCTAATTCATATAGCCTAAATGATCATTTAGCATTTTATCAGCATAAGCAACGAATTTGAGATGCAAGCAGCTTGTACAAGCATCTCATTCCCCTAGTTTCATACATCATTCTCAGTTTCTCATTTAGTTAGTGTGTGTTTGGTTTAATTTCTGGAGATATCAGAAGTGCTTATATCCCTATCAAACGTGATTTTGGTAAAAATAGAGGTATTTGGATACTGTCTTATAAAATTGATTTTACCTTCAAACGTGATTCTAATAGAAGTTATAATTTGTAACTTCTACGTTGAATTGAAAAATTTACACTAAGTTTTACATCAAACATACTTTCAAAATAAAAACATCCAAACATAAATCACTTCATTTCAAACTCAATTATATTGAAATCAATTCTGTATAATCAATTCTATCCAAAATCATATTTGTTAAATATTCATCCAAACACACACTTAGTGTATTTGTCCTTTTCCACGTTTGATACCTGGCCCTTGATGCAAGTGCAGAGACCTATATTATAGAGCAGTCTATGACGTACACCTATCAATAGTCTATCATCAGCATATATATGCATGTTACCAAATATTCCTTAATTTAAATGGTTAATTTTTTCACTAAGACTTGTGAAGCCTCCACTTGAGCCACCATTACGAGCTAATTACAGAAAATAATCATCTAACTCAGCTTTAAGCCACTGCGTAGGTAGGAAGGTGCAACCGAAATTACCATATAGAGCACCATCCTTTCCAATTGAGGTCTTTACAGCTAAAACTTTAGGACGTCGCTCTATTTTTGGAAACTGAAACTGAAGACTGTTTTCCTCACATGTATCTCAGTGCCCTCTTCACGAAACTACTTATGATTGGTTGTATCATTTATGTAGTCCATCCAAAGCTAGGAAGAGCCACATATATTTGTTTTAAAATAAGTTTAAACGTGTTTATTTTTTATAAGATTTTTTGACAAATTTATTAAAATAAACTAAAAAGAATTTATGATAATAAACTATTTTCATATATTATCGTAAATTATTCTTATAAGTTCAAATAAACTCTTTATAAGTTTTTTCACGTGGATGCTGAGATACAACCAATTTTAAAAATTGAAAGGAGAGAAAAAAAAATTTAAAGCTTAGTATGAATTATTATAAACATAATAAAATATGGATTTTGCTAATGAATGCTTTAAAGACACTGATTAAGAAATCAAGAATTGACAAGGTTTTATTGAAAAATTAAAAACTTTCTGGATACATTAATTGACTATATATTTTCCCATAAAAATTTGTCTTTTTAATCTTTTAAATAGTGCCCTCTGAGTGGCTTTTGCATTAGAAACGCGATTATGAAAACTTGGACTCAGATCTAAATATACTCCTTCTGGTCCTCAATATAAGAGACAAAATCCTAATTCATTAAGATCAAGAAAAATTATTGAAATTAATTCATTTTCAATTTTATTGTACAAATACCCCTATTTAATTACTACTAATTCAACTAACTTATTTATTCCTAAATTCAAGCACCACGTTATCTAACCAATGAGTAAAGCATTTGCATGAGGAATTGTTGAGTCTCTTTAATATAAATTTTACAATAAATAAGAGTAGAAATGAATTTAGCATAAAAGTTAATCATTTTTTCTTATATATTAAAAAAAAAAGATCATTTTATCTCTTATATTAAAGATGGGAGCGAGTATACTAAATCATTTCTATTTATGATAGCAATTCAAAGAGTGAAAAGATAATTAAAGAATATAAAATTGTCCAAAATATCCGTAAAAAGATCCATATATATTATACGTGTCCGACACAGCACAAGAACTATTTTAAAGTTTTCATGCTTCTTGAAAGCAATCTGCGCACTTCACAGGGTTCCCCACAAAATTTGAACGGTATTGCGTTGCCTAAAGCTAGAACATGATAAAATAAAAGACATATATCCCATCATTGAATTCCATAATTTGTACCATTGCGGCTACGTGCTCTTCTATCATTAGATGAGTTTATAAAATGATGAGTTTTCAGTAATACAGTTTACCCATTATCAACGGTTATTGTTAGTTCCTAATCTACATTATGGACAGTTGTTCGATATTGTTGATTCATAAAAGAACTTTAGTCTTTCCCATCCCAAAATTCCTTCTTTTCAGACATGAACAACCAAAATATCAAGTAAATGGATGAGCAGTGTTAATATGTATACATGAGAAGTTATCTATATATTATCTATTATTTAAATTAAAATTAAAGTATGCGCTTATATAATTAACTGATAAATATGTTTGATACAAAAGTCACCACGAATCCGAGTCTATAATAATACAACTCTAAACAGATAAGAAAAACAGAATGTTGCCTTAAGGTGGTGAAATACATTGCAAGAGAACTTAGAAAGAATAAGGGTATTTGTATAATATAAGAAGACTTTGCCTGCTAAATGAATATTTAGGCAACTTCGGATTCATAATTTGCTTTGTCAACGATCTGTTACTTTGTAAAAGAATTCATATTTGTAATTATGGATAGCAGGTTGTTCATTGTTGGTTTGTTAAGCATTTTGATATGCCATCCCAACAAATTTAGTTGGATATGATTCCAGAGTCGACTACTGTTCTTCTGACATGAACGTTCACAACGATATATCAATGATGTAAAATAGTTGGTGATACATTATTGGAAGGATAAAAAGAGAAAAGGTTCTGAAAGACTAAGGCCTTCTACAAGAGATAAAATATCATCCCTTTCGGCTGGTAGAATCTTTTCAAAGGAGATTGCAGCCCTATATTCTTGGTGTGCTATGAACAGGCCAAGTCAAGATGTAACGAGAAATTTGTTTGTTTGTGAGAAGTATTAAGAGAAATTATATATAAAAGCACTTCTCTTCTCGGTCCGTCCACAGAGCTCATTTCATTAATTAGTGAGCATTGACACAGATTTTGTTAAAAATATAAAAGAAAGGTTCTTATGGAGCAAAAGGCTTAATACTTTCATTGATTTCAGCTACTATACTTATACAAGAGTTTTAGAGTATCTAACAAGAATCTTTCCTACAAAACAAAGATAATCATTACTAAAGACTAACTAAAGTTGATTTTATCCAAAACTACACAGAAACTCAACCTTCAACCATAAAGAGCACTCAAATTATATTTTGACTATGGTTTTTATAACAAGTGCTCTATCTGAAACTAAAATTGGAAGCTTTTGATGAAAAGTAGAGTTTTTTTCAATTTCCTAGTACTAAATACTATACTTTTCATTAAAACTTTCAACTTTGAATCTACTAACAGTTGCTCCTAGACACTTGTTAGTAAAACTCTTTTTTACTATAACAACCATTAAACTCAAGTAATCATTTGACTCTAAGAAAAAACTCAATATCAACAGTTTTTAATCTTCAGATCCGATGACCAAAATGAAAGTAAACAGAGCTCTATACATAGGAGAGCATTTACACTCGCAATATAACATCGAATTAAATTTAAAATATGGCTAAACGCAATACATTTGGGAGGATATTTAAGTCCTCCTATATAGAGCATATATCTTTTCTAGGATTTAGCTTTTGGTAGGCAAATGTTAGAAAGGAAAATCTTCACTACCTTTGGCAAGGTCAAACTGTTAGCTTATAAAGGATAACGTATAGCGAATGAATTTGTAATTCTGTTTGGTAAACGTTTTTGTTATTAGCTTATAATATTTTTTTCAGAAGGCAAATATTAGTTTGTTAGTATTGTTATGTTAGTGGGGGGGAGTTGAACTCATGATATCTTCCTATCACTCCAAACCCTATATCCTTCCCCCCCAAACCACCTTATCACTCCTTTTCCAGAAGCTACTTGAACTTATAGCGTATAGCATATTATTTTTTTCTCATTTATAGCGTATAGCGTTTGAACTTATAGCGTATAGCGTATATTTTTTTTTTTTCCTCATTTTCATTCTTACTATTTTAGTTGTATTCCTCCTTTATCCTCTGTCTCTCTTAAAGAAGTTAATTGATAGAGAGAAAATTTTGTCGATAAATTTTTTTTATAAAAAATCATATATACCAACCTTAAAAATCAGTCCAACCGGACCGTCGATCAGATGCCTTCTCGGTTCTGGTCAAATTAGAGAATCGGGAAAGCGGCCCGATCATGCAAAAATCGGTTAAACCAGCGTAAAACTAATTAAATTAGTGTAAAATCGATTTTGAAAAATCGGCCGATTCATTGTTTCACTTATTTTAAAATAAATAAATTAGGAAGGTACTTTTGGTCTGGTTTGTTTAGGGGTTGGGGGCTTCGGTCCAGACCCAATTCACCTGAGTTGGGGGTTCTTACATGTTGCAGTTAATGTAGTTTAATGATGAAATTATAACTGCAACATGTTTGTATGATTTTTTATATATAAATTTTATTTTATAAGGTAAGGGTTGGATAAAGTAAGAATTTCTTTAAAATAATAAGGGTAAAATTGAGAGAAAAGTGATAAGCTATAAGTTATAAGCTAAATAAATTAGCTTATGAAGAAAAACTATAAACTAATGAGATAAGCTTGTTTACCAAATATCTGTACTTTAGTAAAAGAAATTTATAGGTTAGTCAAGTAAACATGCCAAAGAGAGTCTTTATATATCACATCATGGGAACAAAGCGAATGATAACTGGTGGCTCATTAATTTTTTTATTAGCCCGTATCTAAGTGTTTGGCTCCTCTAAAGTGAGAAAGTAATTAAGAGTGCATCC
This sequence comes from Ammopiptanthus mongolicus, assembly GCA_039655645.1. Lineage (NCBI taxonomy): Eukaryota > Viridiplantae > Streptophyta > Magnoliopsida > Fabales > Fabaceae > Ammopiptanthus > Ammopiptanthus mongolicus. Next base: position 16,179,959 of record CM077345.1, read on the forward strand.
ACCATTGATTTGATAAATGCATAGAGATCCTAGCTAACCCACTAAAAATGATCCAAGGGTTGATACACCCTTACTTTTTTATTTTATAGACTTTCTCACTTTAGAGGAGCCAAATTCCATACATAAATAGTGAACCACCATTCGTGAAAGCTCAAACTTTATTCATCGCTCAAATCACATTTTGAAGTTGAAAAAAAAAGTGTTGGATAGCGTCAGTCAGAGGCTAGATATTGGATAGCGTCGGCCAAGTGACAACTAACATGCTAGCGTTGACCTAGCCTACGCTGCCCTTTTTTAAAAAAAAATCGTTTCAAAAAGCCTAACCTCAGAGTTCGCTTTAAACCTAAATAGGTATTGGGTCGGTTGTTGAAAAGAGAACAAAAAATTCTTACGAGTTAAGTCTTGTAAAAAAAAAGTTAAACTTTTAACCGGTAACACTTATTTTAATTCCTAAAATTATAACAACCAATTATACTAATCATTATTAAGAAATTAATTGATAATTTTTTTATATAAATAATTAAAAACTATAATAATTTGGAATAAACAAAAAAGTAATCATTTGATATTAATTTTTTAATTAAATAAATATGTTAAATAAATAGTTTATTGATAAGTACATTCAATGTAACTAATAAGTAATTTATTAAGTATAATTATAAATAAATTATATATATATATATATATACATATATATATGAAATCTAAAACTAATTAATAAGTTATTAATATATTAAAATTTAATGGAACTTATTTAGATAAGGCAACTGCATTTTTTTTCTATGAAGACAACTATGTTCTTATGATGATTAGAGTTATTCAAATAAAAATACGATATGACAATATTCAAAAGAGGATCTTATATATTTATTGACAAAAAATTAAATGAAAAATCTAGTAAATTACTATTCCATAACATTTTTTTGTTGAAATCTTTGTCAATAAGGAAAAGAATTAATAGAAAAAACTTAGGAACTTATCTTTGTCCTAAAAGGAAAAGAGTTAAATGAAAAAATCCAAAAAGTTTTCTTTGACCAAAATGTCGGTATTATATACAATCTTAATTTAATATTTCTTTTTAATTGTTAATATTATTTTTGCACCTTTTTTAATTAGGATAAGGCTCATCTAAAGTGGATGAAGATCTTCTGTCACATTTTCTGTCTCCCACCAATTACAATTTGTCACTTAATAAAATAAAATCATAACTCATTAATACTTATATACATCCTCAGCTTTTGATTGATAGGAGACACCGGGACACCATATTTTAGGATAGCGGAATTTTATTCCTAAAGTGAGCAAGTAAGAGTATTTTCACCCTTGATTTAATAAAATGCATAGAGATCTTGACCCCTTTTATTAAATCAATGGTAGAAATACCCTTACTTGCTCACTTTAGAGACAAATTCACTTTAGAGGAGCTTTTTCCTTTAATTAAGACCAATAATTCATTTCTACCATGCAATTCTTAATTGAGAGTTTTTTTAGTAAAAAAATTGAGATATATTTTATTAAGAATCATTAAAGAGGATATACAATTATTCCACAATATCTTTTAGAATTCTTTGCCCTTAAAATAAAAAAACAAATGAAAACAAATAAATGATCATCAAATATGGTAGTTATAGCAATTAATATGCAAATTTAAATATATATTTAAAAAATAAAATATATTAAAATAAATATGTTTGATGTAGATGAAATCATCGGTCTCCGTAGGAAATTTTGGAGAGTGTCTTACGTGTAAGAGTGAAGACTAGAGATCGATACACTTCATTACTCAAATTAATTTATATGTAAGGAGCAATTTAACTGAAAAACAGTGGATGCTAGGAATTAATAAAACCAATATTTATAATGTGAAGAAGAACTGAAGTAAGGGCTTGCTGTTTAACCATAAGTGTATTTTTCATAAAAGGCCATGCAATGAGAGTAACTAGCATACAAATTTTACACACAATACCCACAACTGTAAGCTAGACACTATCTATCAAAATTTATTATTGAACATGGAAATCACCAAATTACATGCATGTAGAAACAACCCATCACATTGGTATTATTCTCTAATAAGGAATCACATTCACCAAGGATCATTGAGATGGGCTCTTGTTGTGTATAATCAAACTCGCCATGAAGGAATCTATGATTCCATTATGGTCCCTCTGTTACTCAAGGCTTGTGCTTCACTTTTCTCTCTTCCTTACGCTAAGGCATTGCATGCAGAGTCCATCAAGGCCGGTTCAGACACTGATGTGTTCATTGGAACAGCATTGCTTGGCACTTACGCTAAATGCAGTGATCTTCATCATTCCCGCAAGGTGTTTGATACAATGCCTAAGAGAAATGTTGTCACATGGAATGCCATGATCAGTGGTTACTTGAGGAATGGAGACACAGAATCTGCTTTGATTCTTTTCGAGGCGATGCCGGGGAAAACGGAAGTGACTTGGAGTCAGATGATTGGTGGGTTTGGGAGGAATGGGGATACTGTCACTGCTAGGAGGTTGTTTGATAAGGTTCCAAATGAGTTAAAGGATGTGGTGACATGGACTGTGATGGTTGATGGGTATGCTAGAAAAGGGGAGATGGAAGCTGCCTGGCAGATTTTTGAACTGATGCCAGAAAGGAATTGCTTTGCATGGTCTTCTATGATTATTGGTTACTGCAAGAAGGGCAATGTTAGAGACGCTGAGGCCATTTTTAAGCGGATTCCGATTTGGAATTTGGAGATTTGGAATTCCATGATTGCTGGTTATGTCCAGAATGGATTTGGTGAGAAAGCAATGCAAGCTTTTGAGGAGATGAAAGCTGAAGGGTTTGATCCAGATGAGTTTACTGTTGTTAGTGTTTTATCTGCTTGTGCTCAGCTGGGGCTCCTTGATGCTGGTAAGGAAATCCATCACATGATAAAACATAAAGGGATAATTGTGAATCCGTTTGTTTTGAGTGGATTGATTGACATGTATGCAAAATGTGGGGATTTAGATAATGCAAGGTTGATATTTGAAGAGTTCACTGAGAGGAACATCTTCTGCTGGAATGCTATGATTTCAGGTTTTGCCATCAATGGAAAATGGCAAGAGGTTGTTGAGTTTTTTGGTAGAATGGAGGGTTCAAATATAAGGCCTGATGCTATCACCTTTCTTACTGTACTCTCGGCTTGTGCTCATGGGGGTTTGGTCAGTGAATCTTTGGAAGTAATATCTAAAATGGAGGCATATGGAATTAAAATAGGCATCAAGCATTATGGATGCATGGTTGACCTCTTGGGAAGAGCAGGGAGATTAAAGGAGGCTTATGACGTAATAAAAAGAATGCCAATGAAGCCTAATGACACAGTTTTGGGGGCAATGCTTGGAGCATGCTGGACTCATTCAGATATGAAAATGGCAGAACAAGTAATGAAGGTGGTCAGGATGGATTCTATTTCTGATACTAATTCTCACAATGTGCTTCTGTCAAATATCTATGCAGCTTCTGAAAAATGGGAGAAAGCTGAAAGGATGAGGAGGAATATGGTGGATGGAGGGTCCAAAAAGACACCAGGGTGTAGTTCAATCATCTTCAGTGACTCTCCATCAAATTGGGATTTAAGTGTGAGTAAAGAAGTTTCTCACCAAAAAAGAATGAACTAAGTGCAAATATCAGAGGAGAAATACCAAAATAAACACCGCTCTATACACAGAATAATCTACAGAGGAAAAGGGAGCAAGGGTTTTTATCTTCACAATTGTCAACCAATAACGTGGTTGCTGCCTCCATTATGAGCTAATATCCCAATAATTCAACTTAATTGCTGAAGCTATTTGATTTTTGATTAATAATCAAGGTGTTGTCTGAGTTAAGGGCAAGAGACACTGTGCTTTGAAGTCAATATAAGGTGTTGAAAGCCAAAGGCCGACTTAGCTGGTAAGATCAATCAGCTTCAACAAATTATGTAAACCCTTGCTGAAGCTTATAGCAATACTCTAACCTTGGAATAGGACAACGTCCCCTATCCTTAGGACTTCAGTTGTTGAAATTATGTAACCGAGATTATTAATTATAAATTATAACTATAAATCTTCATGATCAAGCTTGAAGGAATAGCATTTGGTTAACAGCAACTACCAAGCATTTTCAACTTCAAAATAGAATATTCGCCTTCCACCCACACTAAGCATAAAATTGTAACAAAACTGTTTTGGTATATTGAAGGTACAATAAGAGTTTACATATATATGATCTCTCAATTCACAGAAATCCCAATCAGACAAAAGAAATGGGAAACAACATCTTTGTTATACTACACTACAGGTACAGAAAATTGTATGTATATGATCTCTCAATTCACAGAAGATCCCAGTTATACAACTCGAAAAGAGTCAGCTATCTTCTTCAAATCATTGTAGTGTCTCTTCCATTGAAGACCTGCAATTCAGGCAACATTAGATTCTTTTTTTGTTAAGTTTTTTATACATTTTTTATGGCTGTTCAGACTTTTTTTTTCCGATCAACTATGGCTGTTCAGCTTTATGTTGCAAAACTACTTAGAAGAGGATGAACATCCATACCACTGCCTGTTACACCAAACAAGTATAGGCGATTGCCAGCTGCAGTAGCAGAAATAAGAATATGAGGTGGCTCCAGCTCAAACTGGTAGTAAGTTCTTCCTTCATGTTCTGCTACACTTGCGCTAAGAACCTTCCCTTCTACATTTTCCCCAATCACTTCTGGACCAAAGGCATTGATCACTTTGTCTGGAGGTCCGATTTGTTCTATTTTAGCATCATCACCAAGACCTGTATAGTCAAAATGTTATTATCTAAAACTAGTCATAAGTGGAAATTCTAACAAGAAATTCCATGTTCTTTCTGTCTCAATTTTATTTTCCTTGTCTCCGGAAAACTAAAATGGATAAAGAAAATTAGGCAAACTCACTATCAGAGAATCTAAGAACAGGAGCAACAATGACAAATAGGCGTCCTTCCTTAGAGCTTGCAAATCTCAAATCTATCTCTGTGCCGCCAAGATCTGCTATTGATACTGGTACCTGTTAAGCACATGTGTATTGAAGTTTACAGAAAGCAATCAAGCAGAAGAAAACAATAGACAGAGATCATGCCCTGCAGATGATCAAAAGAGGGAATATATCTTTCTGATAAAAAGAGAAGTTAATTGCTCTGCTCATCCAAAAGGGTAGAGAGAGAAGCCATTTCATGAGCTTTTTTTCCTAAGGAATTTCCACTATACCCATGAAACTTTTTAATTCTTGGGACCAGTTGAGACTGAACAGGAAGGATTATTTTCCAACTTAAAATAGAAAAGATTATTAATCATCACCTCTTCCCATTCTTGAGGCACTGAGAAGGCGTATGGGATAATAGGACTCCATCCAACACCATGTCCTCCTGACTTCTCATCTGGCCTGCGATATGTCCTCCAACCTGTCTAATCAAACACTCACCTACATTATGTCACTTTCACTTTAAATCTATAACAAGAGAATATTGGAATTCAAATTGGAAAACATGTGAAAACACAAGTTGAGATAAACAGCACAAGCTTCATGCCTTCAAATGGAAGGCAATTTTAAGTCTCTTTTTTTTTAGAATGTCCATTTGGTGGCTTGACAAACATTTTTTGACCCTAAAGGATTATTACTTGTTACCACATATGTGGTTAATTGTTTGAGTTGTTTCGTCATGTGGCACTAGAGATTCTCTATATAAGCTCATGATGTAATGAGTAAACACACCTCCATTCTATCATTTTTCAGATTCTTCTCTTATCACAGTTCTTTCAAATTCTATCATTTACCATATTTTCAACAAAACACACACTCATATATATATATATATATATATAAAGAGAGAGAGAGAGATACAGGAGGGATCGGTTTATTCGGTACACTTATACTAACTCTAATCATTGATTTTATTTTCATCCCATGACGTAAGAAAAAGGACTTATAGTGAGGATAGGTGTAAAAAAAATAACTTACACTAATATAAATCGATCACACCTTATTTATTTTTATATATATATATATATATAAATAAAAGGAGATGGAAATAATGGTTTATCTCTCCCAAAAAAAAAAAAAAAATTGATGTTCAAAAGTAAACAAACCTTGTTCATCTGGTTCGGACAGACCAGGAACTCTCCCTGCTAGAAGACCTTGCTTCACCACCGCCAAACTGTCTCCCTGAAAACCCAACAAGGAAACCCCAGAAGCCAAAAGGGTTCTTCTGTTCACCAACAAAGAGGAAAATTTCTCTTTTGCTCCATTATTGATCATACAACTGTCTTTTGAGACTGAAGCAGCTACAGTTCTTAGAACTCCATTTTGGAATGAAGAGTGGCAAAGTGTTTGTGAAGAGGGTGGGATATGATGCATGTGCTGTGGATTCCTCCAGGGAAGCACACAGATTGTGGACAAGGCTGTTACCATGTCCACAAAGATTTATGCGAGATATAAAGAAAAAAGAATTTGGTCAGCTCAGAGAACAAGACTGCAGAAAATCATATAAAGTGGTGGAAAGATAAATGTGGAAGTTGGGATCCTTTAAGGCCAGGGTTACCGAGTTTAAGATTTTTGTGGACACGGTGCTATTATGTTTGTGAAGCTCCAATATTTGTTCGGTTTCCGTTTACAAGTTGCATGTTGCAACTCTGGCCTAACACGTGTCAATCTCTACCTTTTGGGATATTGTTTGCTCTCTTGTGCGTGCCACTTCTAAATTAAATGAAATTAAATAAATCTAATCAAGGAAGCGATGATGGTTGGCTATTCCCTGATCAAAAAGTACTAGTATTGTATTATCATCATAAACATTAATGTTTAGTTATATTTTATGATAATCAATTTGTTAAATCAAAGAAACATATCACATAGGTTATGGCTCAAATAATAAATAAGCTTTAGCCAATTATTACCAAAGCATAGGAATTTCTCTTATTCGTTACCATGGAGACTAACTAGTTAAATGAGTCACGTCATAAATTGATTATGTCTCTCATTCGATTATATTTTCTTACATTATTTGATTTGACTCTAATTGAACTAATCAAGCAACACTAAAATTTTTTATCAGTTTAATTTAATAGGGTTTCAAAAACATTGATAGAGAATGTGTTCGCAAGACACGTAGTGTAATATTTGTCATAATGTTTTACAAATTAAATCAAAGTCAAACCCAACACAAATTTAGATTAGGTTAAAATATACTTTTGGTCTCTCATCTTATTTTCAGAATTCGTTTGGTCCTTTATCTTTAAAAACATCATTTTTAGTTCTTTATCTATCAAACGTTATACAAAATGATTATTTCCGTCAGTTTCGTTACTAATGTTGTTAACGTTAGCGCACATGACACTTTAATAATGAACTGTGCAGCTTGCATGCACTCTATCATAAGCTTGTATGCACTACTATCATTGGTGTGAAAATCATGCTCTTGTGGATAAAGTTTCTCTTTTTGATGAATAATCCATCGAATTTCGAGAAAAATCCATCGAATTTGGATAATATTCAATCGAAGAATCCTAGACTTGGGAAACAACAACCTCCTGAAACCCTAAGTCATCAATTTGGCGAAGAAAACTCATTGGAAAAGAAAACTCGTTGGGGAAGAAAACCCATTAAGAAAGAAGAGTTGATTTGGTTCTTTATCTTATGTTTTGGTTTCGATTTAATCCTCTCACGTGGCTCCAATAGATATTGCCATGTGGAAGATGTGTCAACTCAGTTGTTCAAATCATCACTTAACTGTCATGTGCGCTAACATTAACGATGTTACTAAAGAAACTGACGGAAAGGACCATTTTGTATGACGTTTGATAGATAAAAGACTTAAATTGATCTTTTTAAAACTAAAGGACCAAAACGAATGCTGAAAATAAGATGAGAGACCAAAAGTATATTTTAACCTTTAGATTATGGTTTGATCGATTTACTAATTTGACCAATGATTGAACATGATACCATAATAATTTAATAATTATTATATATAACATAACTTAATGATATAAATTAGAAATACATTATATAATTTAAATTAACAAAATTAAAATATATGTAACTAGTAATGGTACATATATGGTTTATTCATGGTGTATGAATAATATGGTTTATAATTTATATTTTTAAATTCAAACTATACGCATAATAAACGGGATAACGACTTTATGTATGAGTTCTATTTGAAGTAGGAAATATATGAAAAAATTGAGTTACTTGTATTAAATCAATTTTTTTTTTTTTACTAAAAACGGCAACATGTGGCACACATATATACCTCTGAGGATGTTGAATTATCATTTTAATAAATTAAAATGTGAAAACCTCGATGAAGTTCCTGAAAAAGATAAAGAGAACTAATAAAAGCAAGATATAAACCTAAACAACCAAGAATACAATAATTTAAGAGTAACTTACCTAGCTTAAATTGTTAAAGACTTCTTTATAAACAGTATTTAAAGTAGTGTTGGAAATGTGTCCTTTATTGTCGCATATAAGTATCTTTAGTCTAAGACGGGAGGTGACCCTTGACATTCCGACATACAACTATCCATGGGAAAAAAGTGGTTGTGGAAGATAAATTCCAACATGTTTAAGAGATTACCCCTGAACTTTTATTTATTGTCATTACAAAAGAAACAATAATAGGAATCTTTCTATGTTAAAATTTAAAAGGAATCATGTTATCACAAGGAGGTAGTGATCGTCTCGGAATAAAAACCTTTTGACCAATATTGCTTCCTATGATTACTTTTCCTTCTAAAATATAGACGCTCATTTAAGTAATTATAAGTGGAGTACCATTACTCATTAGTTACATTGCGATTGTAACATTTGACATTAGAAAGCTGATGGAATTGGAATTACATGGAGTATTATTTACTGGAAAAGAGAGATAATTTTTCTTAGAAAACTGTAACGTATGATTGTCAATTTAAAATATATTTAATGACGTGCCCTATAATCGTTAAATAAAATTATAGACATGTTGATGATATCACATACTATGAGTAATATTGAACGATGGATTTGTTTGGTGGTATACCCCTTAAGAATTGCTTACACTAGAATTAGGTGTAGCTGGTGAATTGATGAACTGAGAACTTTAGGGTTGTTTCAAAGAAGAGTGGTAATTTCTCATGTTTGCGCTTTGTTGGAAAGATTTCAGCCATGAGACAGTTATTTACTCTTAGTAAGTCATCGTAATTTTTATACTAAGCTGCAGCAGTTATCCATAAATCAAAGAAGGATTATTAAAACATTTAATGATATATATGAAAAAATTTTCTATAAAAATTGTGCAAATGATACTTTTTCAAAAAAAGGGGAACCGAAAAATAGTGAAACTTAGGAAAGTGACGTTTTTTAATATTGGGTTTATATGTTGTAAATAATATTTAATTCTATTCGAATAATTTGTCCCATATATATGAGATGAAATAGTTTGTTAGTTCTATTGGGTTTATATGTTTGTTATGTTACAATAAAATATAAAAAGATTGAGATTTAAAATTTGTTTTACAATCTAATAAAATAAATATTATACCAAATTAAGGGAGCCAAGTATGGTATTCAAAATGCACACAAACTTGGACCTATTTAAGTAAGGTAAACCAACCTGACATTTTTCCTTTGTTTTGTCTGACTATAAACATTATAATTCAAGTTGATTTGAGGTTGATTTTACCCTCTGAACTCATTATTTTATTTATTTTAATTTCGTTATTTATTTTAATTTCGGAAAAGGAATATCTTTATTGATACATATGTATCCTCACCACCAATCACATTCTGAAGTACTAATTTATTACATAATAATAATAATAATAAGAATAATAATAATAATAATAATATATCCGTTTCCGAACATTAATTTGTTTAAACTCTCCATGTTTTTTTTTTTAAAAAAAAAGCCTCTTATGCTTATAAAAAAAGTGAATGATTTTTTTTTTTTGACTAAAAAAGATATTTATTCATTCGAATTGGTAAACTACATCGAAAACAACACAAATTCAACATTACTACGAACCGAAAAGGATGAATCGACGAACAAACTCATAACACCTAGGTTAATAGCATAAAACGGCAAGATGCCTACAAATGTGAAAAAATTAAAATGACCGGAATACCTATGCCTCCGGATCTGTAATGTTAACGTCAAAGTCTTGATTGAATCTGTAATGGATCGAAGCTAATCTGTCAAGATGACCACTACAAGAAAATCCGGTGATACCGACGGCCGTTACGGCATCGGTAATTCAAGACGTTCCGATGGGCTAAGCCGTCGATAAATCCGTCGGTATTTTATGGTGCAAATGTTCCCGCTCAATTACCGACGGCCGTGACTGTCGATAATAGTATTTTCCAGCCGTCGGTAATGTAACGGTCACATTTCAATTTACCGACGGCCTAAACCGTCGGTAAGGGTATTTTAAAATTACTGAAGGCTTAGGCTGTCGGTAATCCGCTCAATTTCGGACGGTCTTAGTCGTTGGTACCCTTACCGACGGTCTAAGTTTCCACTTATATCAGACCCACGGTTTCTCCCCCTCATTTCTCTCCATCTCCCGCGACCCCCGTCCCCCTCCCATTCCGTGTCTCTCCTCCACCACCGTCCCTTCCCCCAGCCACCGCGTTTGGTCTCCTCGGCCACCGCCCCTTCTTCTCCTCTCCTCTCTTCGCCACCGCATCTCCTCTCCTCACTGCAGCTGCTGTTCGCGGCCACCACCATCTCGCCGCACCTCCTCTTCGCCGGCCACCACCACCAACCGCCAGTACAACCCCGCCAGCACAAGCTCGCCGGACCTCCTCTTCCCCAGCACCACCTCGCTGCTGTTTGCTACCTCCCTGTTAGACATCTCCCTTCCACGTCTAGTGAGTCATTTCAAAAGCCCTCATTGGATTGTATTGTTTTTCTTTGCATTACTGTATTGTTGAACATGTATTATGTTGCTGAAATTGTAGTTGTTGAGCATGTATTATGTTGTTGAAATTGTAGTGTCAAACTATGTATTGCTGGTAAAATTGTATGTTTTGCTGTGTAGAGCTTAGGTTGAATTGAGGTTTAGGTTGTTTTTTTATTTGTTTTAATTCCTTAATTTTATTTTAAGTTATATTTATGATATTTTAATTGCCATGTTTATAGTGGTAGTGCTTAATTTCACTCAAGAATTTTTTAGTATAAATTACACGTTTAATTACATAAGATTTAAAAAATAAAAGAGGTCATCGTATAATACTTTTTTTAGTTTAAGTTAGAAACATCGACCCAAGGACCTAGTCAATTAAAATCAAATAAATAAATAAAGTGAAATAAATAAATAAATATAATAAATAATACAATAATATAAATAAAATAAATTAAGATAAATGTCGGGACGATGATAGTGGGGTCATGGCAAATTGCAGATGATTCGGTAGCGGATAGTGAGATGTGGCGAAACTAATTAGTGAATAAAATTTAATCGATTAAAAATTTAAATAAGGTAGAAATAATAAATAATATTTAATTAATTGAATAAAGAGGTTAAATATTTGAAATTAAAATTAAATTACAATAATGATTAAATAACAAAATAGGTTAATAAAATAAATAAGTCTGCAATAAGGAATACAGTACCAATTTTTCTTATAACTTAAAATAGGTGTTAAGGTTCATAAGACTTAGAATAGTTACTTGTTGGTTTATTTGCAACTTTGATCTGTTCCTATGCACTTTACCCAATGAACTTGACTTTCAAGTAAAATTATCTCATAGCGGTTAAAGTTTTATTTTCTAGACAAGTTATTAATACTGAAGCAAAACCTTAGCTTCTCGTTTGAGGTTCAATATTATTGAGCAGGCGTGTAATCACATAGAGGTGCCGCTCATTGTATTGAACCTTGAATTGTCCAAGGAGGATAGTTTGGGAAAAAAAATTTCTTCACTTGTGTAATAGTAATATTGCTTATTTCTAATGTTTTATATTTGATGAAATATCGGTCCAATACATTTTCTTTTGTTCTCTGGGTGCAAACTTGACCGCAATATTGCGGTCAACTATTGTACTTAGGGACCAATGGAAAATGCTGTTGAAATTTCGCCAAATATAAGGCATATGAATTAGGTAATAACTATTAATACTAAGATCAGGTGTTGAAAAATTTTCTTCTCGAATGTGATAGGGCCATATCAAATAAATAAAGTGAATGTGGATATATCTAAGTTGGCGTGTTGTCCAAATTTAATGGTTTTGCATTCTTTTAACATTCAGAAGATGGATTTTTATCCTTCAAATCTTAGTTGGATGTATGATAGGGTATATCCGGGAAGAAGGGGTCTGAAACGATCCTTTGTAGATGGGGTTGAAAAATTTGTTGCTCAAGCGAAGCGACAACAACGTTTTATCAATGATGGGGGAATTAGATGTCTGTGCCTTCAATGTCTCGTGTAAATAAAGGCATTGAAGTTAAGCGTATTGTTGGTTTACGGGACTTGGAAGCTGCTGGTGAAGAAGTGGATACTGAAAACTTGTCATCCGTTCAGGAGCATTTGGATGAAGAAGACGAAGTCATTGATTCAGGAGAAGAAAATATTGAAATTAGATCTGAAGGTGATGGAGACTTTTTGTCAAATTCTGAATAAAACTTAAAATCATGTAACTTTTATAATTAGATCATGTAACTTGTCAAAACTATGAATGGAACTTAGATATTTATTGTTCTATCTTAGATGATTATTCATAATTATTTTATTATGTTATTATTTTATTATTTCATCTTTACATTGAATTGCTTTATAGACACATGGCATCTGGAGGACGTGATCCACCGCCACCCATACCACCCACAAGTGGTAAGGGTAAGGGTGTCGACACTGCTTCTAGTTCGACTCGTCGTCGGACCAGGGCACCTCGCATTGTTACTCGTGACGTTGTAGATGGTTTCGTGTCTATCCCTTCGACATCTGTCCCTGCCGTGTCTGCACTCCCATCACGCCCGCCTGCACGTACATAGCGACCACATACACCGCGAGCAGCACCGCCTCCACCGGTTGTATCTACTCCATCGGTTTTACCTACGCCATTTACAGCATCCGGGAACGATATGATTCCCAACCCGGGGTTTGTGACACACACACATCGGGGCGCTTCTAGTTCAGCTGGTGTGGGTGCATCATCACCTGGTCATCAGGCTACAGAGCAGGAGCAGGAGTATAGTCCAGGGTATACACCCTCACCTTCAGAGGCGGATGTGGAGGAGGAGGAGGAGGTTGAGGTCATGGCCGATGGTCGACCTATCATTAGACTATCTGGTAAAGGGTAAGAATTAATAAAATAAATTTATTCAATTTTAATTATATGTTTTTACTTGATATCGATTCACATGCTTTTATTGTTAAGGTTACTTCCTTCGAAGGTAGCTTCGAAGAACATCACTGATGTTATTGAGTCGATGTTCCATTATCCTTGGGTCATCTGGGGACAGCTCAAGGACAAGGAGAAGCTGAGTTTCTTTAACACTTATAGAATAAGTTGAAATTTTCAATTTACTTAATATTTTTGGCTTATTATTTCATATAAATTATTAATATAATAAATTACTATTTATGTATTTTTAATGCAGACAAAAGTTGCTTGGAGAGCCGAGCATGAAGCATTGGTCAAGAGGAACTTTCATATGAAGGCCTCTCATCGCCTATCCGATATGCTCAGGGCAGCTCACTCGAGGGGCGAGCGACCCTCATGGATGGGAGATGCAGTCTGGGATGCCCTATGCCGCTACTGGGTTACTGCTGATTTCCAGAAAAAATCAGCCCAAGCAAAGAAAAATAGGGCATCAGAGAAGGGTGGGAGCTTGCACATAAGAGGTGCCGTTAGCCAGGCGGAGCACTGTGAGCGTCCGATACATTTATTCATATTTAATACATATGTTATTCGTATTGTTTTTTAATTATTGTTTACTTATAATTTATGTTTGTATACGTACAGGCTAGGGACAGAAAGGGACTAGTGCCGATTAACGAGCTCCACCGCCACGCCCATACTAGGAAGGGTACTGGTGAGTATGTAGATGAGCGTTCTAGGTGCACACAGGTAATACCTCATTTATTAATAGTTTTGAAATGTATGGTTTTATTATATATAGTCTTCATTAATTTATTTGATTATGCATAACAGGAGGAGTTCGAGGAGAGGATGTTTCAGGCAACAACATCTTCCTCCATCCCACTTGAGTCCGAGGAGCAGAGGCGGCTTGCACTGTGTGTTTGGGCTGAGGTTGTTGGCGGCAAGAAGAAAGGCCGTCTTTATGGTGCAGGAGACCTTTCCGGTAACTATCGGAAAAGATCTTCGAGCTCGGATATCAGCGCCACAACATCCACCGGAGCCAGTCGCCACGCTGATCAGGAGATTGCTGAGCTGAGGCGGAGACTAGCCGAGTCTGAGCAACGTGCCGAGGAGCATGATCGGCGTGCCCAGGAGCGTGAGCGGCTTGCCGAGGAGCGTGAGCGGCGGATGGAGCAGATGTTACAGAGCATACAACAAATGCACCAACAGCCTCCTCAGCAGCAGCCCCCCTATCCAGATCAGCCGGCCGGTCGCCAGTGTCGATGATGATGAGGAAGACTCTTTCGATGATCTTATCCACTCTCCTCATCATTATGATAGAGGTTATTAGATTTTCTTATTGGTTTTTTTTATTTATATTTTTATGTATTGTAAGAACATATGTTATTTATTATTTGGATATAATTTTAAATGTTTTAATGTTATTTTTAATTTTATTTTGCATTATTTATTTATTTATTTAATATTTATAAATAATTAATAATAAATAAAAATATTTAATAAATATAAAATATAATTTATTAATAATTAAATAATCATTTAAAATGTAATTGAAAAAAAATTCTAGGCCGTCGGTAAAGTACTCCAGTCATTACCGACGGCCTAGGCCTAGCCGTCGGTAAATATTACCGACAAGCCTATTTCCTACGGATAATGGACCATCAGAAATCCGTCGGAAATGTGCAGTTACCGACGGTTTTTGTTTTTGGCCGTCGGTAATCAACTGTTTTCTTGTAGTGGACGAACAAAACAATGCCACACTTAGACGACGAAATCACGAAAAAACACGAAAGAAAAACCTGTGTGGAAAAACGGCATATTTAAATAAAAGAAAAGAAAACAATATAGAGGGGTGATTCCAGGCCAAAAAATGGTCCAAAACCATCCCTCCGGTGAATGAGGAAGAAGGAAGAGAAGAGTAGAGGGAAGGTTGAGAAAGTGTTTCGATCTTAGCTATTGATCAATTTAATATAATCTTTTTTGATTAGATCATTTGTTTTATGTTAAAATCATAACATTTTGATGAGATCATTTGTTTTAGTTTAAGCCAGACCTTGCCATGATTTGATGTTATGTTAAATTTATTAATTTAGGCCATAACATAATACTATATATATAAAAATAAGTTTTAGAAGTTTGTATGGTATTTAGTTCAGTTGGGACAATGTGAAATTCTAAATACAATTTTTATTTAATTTTTAGAGATCGAATTTGTCACAATTAGCTTTGAATTAAGAATGATTAGTAAGGTAGGTTGAGTTTTGAGTATATACCAATTTGGACCAAAAAGATACTGTATAAATACCCATTTTGTATGTTCAAAAAAAGGTTGAGCTTTTCAAAATTTAGGGATTTATCTCTTGCTTTTTTTGAGCAATAAAATTTAATATTTTATAATATACATTTCAAAATAAATAATTTAAATATAAATATATTCTGATGTTATGTTAAATTTATTAATTGTTTTGGATACAAATGTTAAATTTATTAATTTAAGCCATAACCTAATTAAAAAAGAAGTTTTAGAAGGTTGTGTGGCATTAAGTCCAATTCGGACGAGGTGAAGTTATAAATACAGATTCTATTTAATTTTTAGAGACTGAATTCGTCATAATTAGCTTCAAACTGAGAATGATTAGTATGGTAGGTTGAGTTTTCAGTATAATCTTTAAGGTTTTATCTTTAGCTATTTTTTTATTAATAAAAAATAATACTGCATATTTTATATTTCAAAATAAACAATTAAAATATAAATATATTTTGATGTTATGTTAATATTTTTTGGTGCACGATATTATGTTAAATTTATTAATTTAAGTCATAACCTAAAACTATAAAAAAATATGTTTTACAAGGTTTGTGATATTAAGTCTAGTTGGGATGAGGTGAAGTTTTAAAACCAATTCATATTAAAAAAAATTTTTGAATGAATTCATATTTAATTTTAGAGATCGGTTTTGTCACAATTAGCTTGAAAGTTGAAACTCGGAATGATTAGTACTAAAGTAAGTGAGTTTTCAGTATATATCAAACCGGAAAAAAACTATATAAAATACCTTTTTGATACAAAAAACATAGTTTGAGTTTTTGATAGTTTAGGATTTATCTTTGAGTTTAATTGGTATGTATTATTAGTTTAAAATTTTTTATACAGTTAATCAATTAGAAATCATGATATATATGACTTTTAAGAAAGTTAGAATAAAAGTCAAGCATTTTTAATGATGTGTTAATTTTTCATTGATTGAGAATATAAAAAATCTTCATACGGATAATACATATTAATTAGATCCTTTATCTCTATTTTTGATTAGTAAAAATTATAAAAGTTAATGTTAAGACCACATAACATAGTTGCTGTCTCTTTTCACATGAGTAAATATCCAATTTGGTCCCTGAAATTGTATGGTCGTATCAACTTAGTCCCTTACATTATCAATATTCCAAAATGATCCCTGGAATTGCAGAAAGTTAATCAGATTCGTCCTTTCGTTGATATTTGTATGGACTAAAATGACATTAAGTTGATAATGTCAGGGATGCATTTGAAACTAAGTGAATAATGTCAGGGATGCATTTGCTATATTTTGGAATTCTAAGGATCATTTTGAAATATTGATAATGTTGGGGACTAAATTGATATAATCCTATAATTTCAGTGACCAAATTGAGTGTTTACTCCTTTTCACATCCAATATAGGGTTTGAGAAAGAAACTACGAAACAGAAGCCATAGCCCATATCTTAGTTTTATAGTTAATTAAATTAGTTGATTATTCATTATTATTATTATTTTTACGGTGTCTTTGGCTATCGGTGTGACCATAAATGTGTTGAGGTCTCGCTCGCACCCACAGAACGCACCACCCACTGACATCGGAACCTTAGGGTTTGTTTGCTTGTTTGTTCTGCGTTCATGAGTCACCGTGGAATGGACCGCGACGACGAATACGAGGACGAGGAGGACGAGCAGGTCGCCGATTTCGATGAGGAAGAGGCGGATGAGGAAGAAGAAGAGGAAGAACCCAGAGGCGGTGGAAGAGGGAAGCGGAAGAGATCTGGATTCATCGATGACGATGCCGAGGAGGTGGACGAAGAAGAGGAAGAGGACGACGGAGATGAGGATTTCGATGGTGGAGGTGGAGGTGGACGCAGGCGCCAGCCGTACAAGAAGTTATCCGCTTCGAATTTCTTCGATGAAGAGGCTGTGGTTGATTCCGATGACGAAGAGGAAGAGGAAGAAGGAGAAGATGGTCAGTTTCCCCCTCTTTTCTTGTTCTTCTTCTTTATTCTTTAAATTTTCAGGGAAATTTTATCTTGTTGGATGTGAAAAGGAATGAAATTAGGGTTGGAATTGGGAATTTAGGGTTTCTCTTTCTTGAAATAAGGGTTACGATTAATGGCAGAGGTATAATCCAATCCCTTTTGGAAGGAGATTTGTATTTTATGTTATGCTGTTTTGGTTTGTTATGGGGTTGAAATTCACCTTTGCTAATAAGTTGTGGCAGTTGGAAGTCTTATCTAATCCTGAATTCACACCATTTTTTTCTCTTTAATGTAGGATGCGTTGACATGCATATTATTATGTGTTGCTGTTCTCAAGTTTTTTAATGGAAAAAAAAAAAGCTTGCCAGGGTTTTTTTATCTTCGTTTGTTTATGGAAGTTGATTTGGAGTTTAGAGAGATAGCCTTTGTGAACAAAAGGGTTATCAAAACAAAATTTTGAATTATGTGTTAGTCTGTAAATCAATTATGGGAACACGGCTCAAAAGCATTGGCATAGGATCTGGAATTGTAATTAGTAGTTAAACCCTCTGTTCCCCCCTCCTTTAGATTTGAGTTGTTTTATGTAATGAACTTAAGACTATGATATATCGATGGGTCCCTAAAAACACTAATAGTTTTTGAAGTCTCATTCTGCCTTCTGAGTGTTTATAACCATGAGCAGTTTAATAGTAAACAGTATAAGTGTTGTCTCTTCAGAATACCCTATGTTTTCTTCAAGATGATTGAAATGGTTCCTAGTAACTAGGATTGTGAAGTTTTCATAATACATCAATTCAGCTTGTGAAACTTTCATGAATACATCAATTCAGAATGTATGAATTCAAGCCCTCTCTATCTCTGTCCTATACCGTGTATTATACTTGTAAGTTCTGTTCTGATGCTGGGATTTTACATTCAGTGGTACTGAATGCTGGGGAAGGTTGTATTTCCCATGTTTTCTAATGTTCTGTACATGATTGGTCAG
Source organism: Ammopiptanthus mongolicus (assembly GCA_039655645.1). Classification (NCBI taxonomy): domain Eukaryota; kingdom Viridiplantae; phylum Streptophyta; class Magnoliopsida; order Fabales; family Fabaceae; genus Ammopiptanthus; species Ammopiptanthus mongolicus. The sequence goes on from CM077345.1 coordinate 16,198,544, forward strand.
TTTGTTATAAAAGAGTTATGTCTCAGCTACTTTGCATAAAAGAAGTCAATTATCTATGTAGATAAGTTAACAATCATATGAAACATGCAGACTTCATTGTTGATGGTGGAGCTGATCTTCCGGAGGAACATGATAGTAGAAGCGGGCGTCGTGGCCGTATGCTGCCACATGATGAAGAAGACCATGAAGATCTTGAAGCTGTGGCAAAAAGCATTCAGGAAAGGTATGGAAGGCGTTCAACAGATTATGATGAAGAAGCTACAGATGTAGAACAACAAGCTCTTTTGCCATCCGTGAGAGATCCAAAGCTCTGGATGGTGAAATGTGCGGTATGTTGCTATCCATTTTGTGATAATTTCTTTGTTTTGGCAAGGATATAGAAACATTTCATATATTCGTTGTTTGAAATGTTCGTTAGATTGGCCGAGAGCGAGAAACAGCTGTTTGCCTTATGCAAAAGTACATAGATAAGGGGTCTGAATTGCAAATCAGGTCAGCTATTGCTCTTGATCATCTCAAAAACTATATATACGTGGAAGCAGATAAAGAAGCCCATGTGAGAGAGGTATTGTCATGTGAAATGTCTGTTGTTCATCAAACATATCTTTATAATAAAATAATAAAATTGTGAAGTTTTTTCCTTCAATATTTTGCATATGTTTCAGGCTTGCAAAGGTCTACGCAACATATTTGGGCAAAAAATAACACTTGTTCCAATCAGAGAAATGACTGATGTTCTGTCGGTTGAAAGCAAAGCTATTGATCTTGCCAGAGATACTTGGGTCAGAATGAAGATTGGAACATACAAAGGGGACCTTGCCAAAGTATGCGTCACATTCTAGAAATCTCATGTACCATCCATTACGCTTTCTAATTTCTATATTTACCATCAAACTCTCTCTTTTATAGGTAGTGGATGTCGATAATGTGCGGCAGAGGGTTACTGTGAAACTAATTCCGAGGATAGACTTACAGGGCCTTGCAAACAAATTGGTATGAAATGTTTCAGTTTTTTTTTTTGTAAAGTTCATGCTTTCTATTTGTTCAACATTTAACTTCCTTGAAAGTTGGAACTACTCGAGTCCCTAATTTGTGAAAAACACATGTATCATGCAGGAAGGTAGAGAAGTTGTGAAAAAGAAGGCATTTGTTCCTCCTCCTCGTTTTATGAATGTCGATGAAGCTAGGTATTGCTGATTCTCTCGTTTTTATAGCTGACTGTCTTCTGTTTCTTGAAAACTTATCCTGTTCCTGGTACTGATAAAGTTTATGCTTTTTATACAGGGAACTGCATATTCGTGTGGAGCATAGACGTGATGCCTATGGGGAACGATTTGATGCAATTGGAGGCATGATGTTCAAGGATGGATTCTTATACAAAACTGTATCAATAAAATCCATTAGTGCTCAGAACATCAAACCTACGTTTGATGAACTTGAAAAATTTCGTAAACCGGGTGACAATGGAGATGGTGATGTAGCTAGTCTGTCTACTTTATTTGCAAACAGAAAGAAGGGGCATTTTATGAAAGGTGATGCTGTCATTGTCATCAAGGGAGATTTAAAGAACTTGAAGGGGTGGGTGGAGAAAGTTGATGAAGATAATGTTCATATAAGACCGGAAATTAAGGGTCTTCCAGTAAGTATGAAATGATATTGGCTGGTTTCCTTCTTTGGAAAGGCTGCCAGTTTTGCATGTTTGTCACTAGTAATAATTTGTTTTTCATGATGCTTTATTTCTGTTTGTTTTTTAATTTTGTCAGAAAACTCTTGCTGTAAACGAAAAGGAACTGTGTAAATATTTTGAACCCGGAAACCATGTTAAGGTTGTTTCTGGTACTCAAGAGGGTGCTACTGGCATGGTTGTGAAGGTGGAGCAGCATGTCCTGATCTTAATATCTGATACAACAAAAGAACATGTGAGTGTTCTGGTCCCTTTCTGTGAATATCTACTTATATTTAGTGCAGAAATGACATAGAAATATCCTCTCTTCAGATCCGCGTTTTTGCAGATGATGTTGTGGAAAGTTCTGAAGTGACCACTGGAGTTACAAGAATCGGGGACTATGAACTTCGTGATCTTGTATTGCTAGAGTAAGCCGCTTGTTGTGCTTGAGATTAGGCATATCTTCGTCCTCTGTATGCTATGCTTCAAATGTTTCTCACTTCTAATTTAACATGGTGCAGTAATTTGAGCTTTGGTGTAATAATACGTGTAGAAAGTGAGGCATTTCAGGTAAGTATTTACTTAATGGATCAAAATTTTAAGTCCTTTTCAATTAAAATTTTGTGGCCTTGCTTATTATACCAACATCTCTTACCTTTTTCTAGGTTCTTAAGGGTGTTCCTGACCGACCTGAAGTTGTGCTTGTTAAATTAAGAGAGATCAAATGTAAGATAGAGAAGAAAATAAGTGTGCAGGATAGGTTTAAGAATACAGTATCATCAAAGGATGTTGTGCGGATTGTTGAGGGTCCATGCAAAGTGAGATTCTGACTTTTGGCTAGATTTATTTCTTGGAAGTTCGTATTGTTCACAGTATCACTTTTTTGTTAGGGCAAACAAGGTCCTGTGGAGCACATATATAGAGGAGTACTGTTCATCTTTGATCGCCATCATCTAGAACATGCAGGTTTTATATGTGCTAAGGCTCAATCATGTGTAGTTGTGGGCGGTTCGCGCTCCAATGGTGACAGAAATGTAACCATTTCTCCTATATTAATTCTTATGCTTTTTTATTTTTGGTTTTATCCTTGTGATAATGGTTTGCTTAATTTATTCCTTACCTTCTCTAGGGTGATGCCTATTCGAGATTCCCCTCCCTCAGAACTCCCCCTCGTATTCCACAGTCCCCGAGGAAGTTTTCTCGAGGAGGGCCTCCAATTGAATGTATGTTGAAATCTTTTATTGTTATATATGCTGGATCATTGAATTAGTCTATCATTTCTATTCTATTTACCTTATTTTTTTTGAAATGTTAATTTATTTGGATGTGGTTTAGCTGGAGGAAGGCATAGAGGTGGAAGGGGCCACGATGGTTTGGCAGGTGCAACAGTTAAAGTACGCCAGGGTCCCTACAAAGGTTATCGGGGGCGTGTTATAGAAGTTAAAGGCACATTAGTTCGGGTTGAATTGGAGTCCCAAATGAAGGTTGTTACTGGTAGGTCTTCTAATTTGGGCAAATGCATGACTGCACTGCTTGTATTTATTTTTTTTTGCATGGTCTCTGACTTGTGTGTTTGCAGTTGACCGCAACGACATATCTGATAATGTGGCTGTAACCCCATACCGGTAAGTTATATGTACATATAATTTGTTCATTCCATGTGTTCATTGGAATATACTCAACCATCTGACTTTTGTGTGTTCTACCAGTGAATCTCGATATGGGATGGGAAGTGAAACCCCGATGCATCCTTCTCGAACTCCCTTACATCCATATATGACTCCTATGAGAGATCCTGGAGGTTTGTTTGATTTATTTTTACAGGGTTGTCAGTGACACTAGTCTCCCTTATTTGCCTCAAAGGCATAACTGCTAATATTTGCTCAATGTACTGCTATTTGTAGCAACGCCTATTCATGATGGAATGAGGACACCTATGCGTGACCGAGCATGGAATCCTTATACACCAATGAGTCCTCCAAGGTTTTTCCTAACATGATCCTCCCCCTTTGAGCTTAATGTATACTGCTCTCTGATTTGGTTTGTGTTTCCTTGTTTTCTGTTTTAATAGAAGGACCTCTTCTGATTTTGTATGGCATGCCTTTTTTAACGTATTTTTTGTTTTATCAAATAGAAAAGGGAATAGATAGGATAAGATGTATTAGCTGATAAATTTAATAGATATCAATGTCCATAACATACGCTATTAGACCAAGAGGGTCATAAGGAAGTTGGTAGTAAGAAGCGCTTTTACCGGTTTATAATGTGCAGTTCTTAAGTTACATGTTGATATTATTATCAAGTTAGTAGTATGGTGTACTTGATATGTCTCTTTTGATGGTGAAAATAAAACCAGGGATAATTGGGAAGATGGAAATCCAGGCTCTTGGGGAGCCAGTCCACAGTATCAGGTCAGGATTTTTACCTAACTTGAGACAGTCTGCAATTCATCGGAGGAACCATAGTGACCTTTTATTGTTGTTTTCCTTCTTTTTAATCTTTTTAGCCAGGAAGCCCCGCTTCACGGCCATATGAAGCCCCAACTCCTGGTGCTGGTTGGGCTAGCACTCCTGGTGGCAATTATAGTGAGGCTGGAACACCACGGGACAGTTCTGCCTATGGTAGCACCACCTGTTACTTGCCCCTTGTAATCAATGATAGTAAATTTGTAGATTTTATTTTCATACTAATATTGTATTTTGGGGGTGGGGTTGTATTGCAGCCAATGCTCCAAGTCCATATTTACCATCAACACCTGGCGGGCAGCCTATGACACCGAATTCAGCATCTTATCTTCCAGGCACCCCTGGAGGACAACCTATGACTCCGGGAACTGGTGGTCTGGACATGATGTCCCCAGTTTTAGGTAAGTTTCTGTATTTTATCAATCTATCTATGACAGATTTACTTGTTTCAGCGGCATGTCTATATGGTTACATCATCACGCTGCAACTTTTTTTGGGCGGTTAACCACACTGCAAGTTATGATGAACATAATTTTCTATATTTATGACAGCGAGTAACTTATAACAAACATGGTCTGTGAAATGGAGGGGGGTTACCACTAGGCTAGTAGAGTTTATATCTCAATAATGTTATTAATTAATATGCTATACTTGTTATGTTGCATTTAATATGGTGGTGATTACTACGCCACACATAGTATTTGGTTTGCCACTTGAACGTTGCTTTATCGCATTTGAGTACTAGCGTCAACTGGGTTATTCTAGTTCAAACACCATATCTCTTGGTTCTATTAATTTTTGAGAATCTATTAGGATGGTTATAATTTTGTATGTGCCTTCTGCCTGCCATTGTGCAAAAGCCTCCGAATAGACATCCCATAAGGGCAATTATTTACCTTTCCATTTTTTTGCCATAGGTCATTAAATAACCCGAGATTTTGTGCTGTTGAGTGGAGCTCTTCATGACATTATTTACCAAGCATAGTCCTTGATCTATTACTTTTATCATGACATTATTTACCAATTCCTCCATTACTTAGATTCTCATGACATGTTTACTTGTATTAGTTTATTTGATTGGATCGTAAGCAAAGGTTTAAAATAACATAGTATTTCTTTTGAATAAGTTTGCCAATTTGATGCTTTAATTTTGTTGTAGGTGGGGACAGCGAAGGGCCTTGGTTTATGCCAGACATATTAGTCAATGTACACAAGGCCGGAGAGGAATCGGTTGGAGTTATAAGAGAGGTTCTTCCGGTATGTTTCCCTAGAAACTTGCTTGTGCATGCATGTTTGATGCTGTTAGATCTGTAACCCGTGGATCTTCAAGTTGAGACAAATTATGGCTAAACTTCAAAGTGGGAATTGTTGGCTTTTTCTTTTTTTCAATTTTCGTTTAGGTCTTTTTTTGGTAGCGGGGTGGGGTGGGTGGGTTGCTCTTTATACCTTAGTTGCAGTTAGCGCGAACCTAACAACTAATTCCATTTGCTTGGGTTTATTGACATTGGCATTTTTGTCTCTTCAGGATGGCTCTTGCAGGGTAGCTCTTGGATCTAGCGGGAATGGTGAAACAATAACAGCCCTTCCTAGTGAAATGGAGGCTGTGGTGCCAAGGAAATCGGACAAAATAAAAATCATGGGTGGGGCATTGCGTGGTGCCACCGGCAAGTTGATTGGTGTAGATGGTACTGATGGTATTGTAAAGGTAGATGACACTTTGGATGTGAAGATTTTAGACTTAGTTATTTTGGCAAAATTAGCTCAACCATGATAATCTTCTTGTAGAGAAATTATTTAATGCCATATCTTTTCCCTCATATGTTACGAGCTCTTTTGCCTCTATCTTTCTTGTTATAAGCTTCCTACGACTTTTTCCGCCCAACTTGGTTGCACATGTCAAGTTTCAACTATAGATACATTTTTGCGTCTACCGGTTACCATTTTAATTACTGCCTCCCTTACAAGAGGGTGTCCAGGAAAGAAGTGGGTTGGAATCTTTAGGTATATCCACGAGTCAAATTTAGCCCTAGCCTGTTATTCGGGAGACCTTTTTTTTGCAAGGTATATTTTTTTAAAAAAACATCTAACAATTATGAATTACCTTGGTACACATGAAAATTATAATTTTTATTATCCAAAAAATTCTTTAAAAATTAGAAGTTTTATAGTTTAGTTAAATCAAGATTATAAATTGCATATAAAGATATAAAGGCTAGTTTATACAAATCACTTCTATAAAATGTCGTTTATGTAATTACGTTGTACTATCTCTGACAAGGATTATGATCAGGATGCCGTGCAGTTACTGCAAGAATGTAGTTAGGAAGATAAATCAAGAAGTGGGTTTTCTCTTATTTGGAGGAAATTTGTCTTATTAGTACACAGGCTTTTTTTGGAATTAGTAAAATGCAGTTTATTTTATCTGATAAATTTATTGAGATAAGATTTATAAGAAAATTATAAATTATTTTCGTAAGTTTTGTTTTTGTAAGTTTATTTTGCAGTCCAAATAAATTTTATAAGCTTTTTCAAAGGGTCTCATAAAAATACGAAGTTGTTGTTGGAGGAGGTAAACCAGTGGGTCCATCTGCGTTTGGATCAGAGTAAAACAATCGGGCGATGTTAGGTGGCACTCTAGTCTGGTGTTAGCAATTGAGAATTGAGTAATTGATCCTACCTATATGAGGCCTTTTATTTTGGCTATTTGATGAAAGAGGAGGTTTATATATATATAATGAGCATATGATAGCGATAAAGTATGGTTGACAGGTTGTAACTAAACTTCGATTGTATCCCTTGAGAATGAATTGCATAATTCTTCTTCGGGCAGTGGGCATTTCTAGAATTGGGCCTGAGGGGAAAGCTTTACGACGTTCCTTATGTCTCTAATCCTTTGTTTCCGGCCTTGTAACTGGGATACGCGCGTTGGAATGAGACTTTTTTAGACGGAGTTAGTTTATAAGCTGAGTAAAGGTGTTTTCATTTTTAATTTGATAATGTATAAAGATTCACTAAATAATTTAAAGGTACATATCTTTACTTATTCATTTTACAGAAGTGTTTTTTCATACACATTGAATGGGAGAAAACCATAATGGTGGGTATTATTACTAGATATAATCATATGAGTAAATTGACGTAAACTTTGTGAAAATTATGCATAGACAGACATTCCTTGAATTTTGCCTCATTTTGAAATAGTCACCTTAAAATTTTAAATTCATGTGAGAAGCTCTTAAACTTATTAAAAACGTGCAAACAGACCATTCTATGTTCACAAATTAAGCTTCATTTTTTTTGAATAAATGTTCACAAATTAAGATTTTTTTTTTTATTAAAAAAGATATTCATTCATTCAAATTGATAAAATACATCGAAAATAACATAAATTCAACATCACAAAAAATCGAAAAGGATGAATCTGCGAACAAACTCACAACACCCAGGTTAATAGCATAAAACGACAAAATGCCTACAAATGTGACAAAATCAAAGTGACCAGAATACTCATGCCTTCGGATCTGTAACATTGACGCCCAAGTTTTGATTGAATTTGTAATGGATCGAAGCTGATCTGTTAATCTGAACCAAACGAACACTGCAACAAGACAAGAAACCAAACAATGCTGCACCAAGACAACGAACAAAACAACGCCGCACTCAGGCGACGAAATCACGAAAAAACACGAAAGAAAAACCAGATCTATATGGAAAAACCACTTATTTAGATAAAAGTAGGGGTGGCAAAAAAATTCAATTGTCCTCCATCCATCCAAATGAAAATCCATCCAATCCATCCATTGTAAAAAAAAAAGTAACAATAGACTGGATGGATTGGATTATTTTATTTTATGGATGGTTGTGATCCATCTACCATTATTCTAAAATCCATTGGACTACTTCATAAAACAAAAAAATAATCCATTGGATAAAAATGAAAAAAATAAATAAATTATAAAAAAATCATTACTTCAAAAATTAAATCAATTTGTTGTTATTATAAGTAGAACAATATATTTTTTAGTGTTTTGCTACCACGATTTGCATTTTTTGTAGTGGATTTTTGATGAATTGTTAATCACAAAAAAATAAGCAAAAAAATTATTTTGGAATTTTTTTGTGTGGATGGATGAGAGATATTATTTGGAAATAGTCATAAAATTTATTTAATTTTTTAAAATACTTTACATGGATGAATTGGATATCCATCCGTAAAAAAATTGTTAATGGATGGATTGGATGAATTTTTTTAAATGGATCATGGATGGATTGGATTTTTTTAATGAAATTTTAATGGATCATAATGGATTAATGGATTGTTTTTAATTCATCCATTATAATCCGAATAAAAATTTATCCAATCCATCCATTTGCCACCCCTAGATAAAAGGAGAGAAAAACGATGTAGATGGGTGATTCCAGGTCAAAAAAATGGTCCAAAACCATCCCTTTCCAGTGGATGAGAAAGAAGGAAGAGATGAGTAAAGAAAAGGATGAGAGAGAGGCGGCGAACCGTAGTTTTTTCCAAGAGAATAATAGAGGCACTGTTGTATAATAAGAGTTCACAAATTAAGCTAAAATCGGCATTAAGTATTTTGCATGTATTGATTGATACATGACTATATATAATTTAGGTTAAACTAATCATTCAGTCCCTATTCCTATACGTGACGTCGATTTGAATTTGATCCTTATATGTGAATTTTTTTGAAATCGGTCCCCATATGTACAATTATTTTTAATTTGATTCTTGCCGTTTATTGTAGTTATAACGTCGTCATATGATAGAGACAAATTTAAAAATGATTGTCACATGTCGGGATTAAATTCAAAATGATTGTCACATGCAAAGACTGAATTCAATTTTTTTTTTTGAATTCAGTCCTTACATGTTTTCAATTTGGTCTCTATACTTTAACTCCAATAAACAGTGTTTTAACAACAATAAACCGCAAGGACAAAATTAAAATTAATTGTACATATAGGGACTGATTTCAAAATTTTTCAGTATAGGGATCAAATTTAAAATCAACGTCACGTATAAGGATCAAATGATTAATTTAACCTATGATTTATCTATATTTGTCTACACATATATTGATTCATACATATGACAATTTTTTACACGTGGAAGATGGTGTCGGGGCCTAAAGATAAAAATGCGATTGGATGCAAGTGAGTTCATAAGTAAATATAAATTGATTGAACAATCAAAAGATTCAAAGCTAAACTTGTGGCGAAATGGTTCCATCAACAATTTGGTTTGAATGTTGATGAGACTTTATGCCTAGTTCTAAAAATTAAAACTGTGAGGCTGACATTAGCTTTAGCAAATATCTCTGGATGGAACTTGGTCAATTTGATGTGAAAATACTTTCTTACGTAAGAAACTTCCAACAGATATATATATATATATATATATATATATATATATATATATATATATATGGAAGAGCTTGAAAGAGCCATCAAGCTAAGTGTTTTCTCTTTTCTTTTTTGTGTGTACTAACGTATCCTCAATCGATAGTTGAAAACTAATTTTTTTCGAAATGTACATAAAGATTATTGAAATGAGTTTTATCTCTCCCAATAAAGTCATTTCCATATATGTGACAAGAATCAAATACTTGACAACATACTTAAGGAATTCAGTTATCTCCCAACTGTGTTGAGCGTTGTTGGTAAGCTATTTTTTCCCCTAATGACACTAACATGGATTTTAGATTGAAGAAAGCAATTTATGAATTAAAACCAGCCTCTAAAGCTTGGTTTGATAATTTTACCAAAGTCCTGATCATTAGGGACAGATCTATTCATATGGATGTGAGGGTAATTGCCCCCACCAGCCAATTTTTTTTAAATGAATATACTTAGTAATTTTTTTGTCCCTATAGAAAATTAGATGCTATTCCCACATGCCAAATTATCAGATATAAATTGAAAAGGAATACTACAAATTAAAGAGAAATGAATATAGAAAGATAAAAGATAAAAGATAAAAGAGAGAATAAATTCATAATATTTTTTTTAAAAGTCCTTATTATGGTGGCATAAGGATTTCAACTATTATTAGATTATTTATGTGGGTAAGGAATAGAGTTAATTCCTGAAGGTTTAATTATATGTTGAGGGCAATTCTAATTTGTAAAAGCTTAGTTTTTTTTTTTTATCATGAGATTATGTATTTTGTGTGAGAAATATTAGGTGTAATTGAGGATTTTGTGAGAACAAAAATTACGTTTGTATACTTAGTGAATTGCTTTTTATTTCTCACTCATAATATAAGTTTCAAATTAAAAATCGAAAATTATATTATATTTTGTATATTTTATATTTTTATATAATTTTTTAGCGCTTACGCATATATTTTTAATATTTTCTTTTTGTAAAAATATTTAGAGACTATTTACTTATCCCATGGACAGGGAATTAGAAAGTTTTAGTATAATGTAAATTATCAATACTCATTATTCTTTTAGTTTTTTGAGTTGTAAAATCATTTATTAAAGTTTTATAACCAAGTTTCTAACAATTATTTTCTCAGTTTATAAACATCACCAAACATGGTGTAAATTGCAAAGAAATATATCCTTCATTTATTTTAATTAAAGTCAAAAATTATGTAACAGTCAAACTTCATAAGTCCTGAGATTGTGAAACATGTTCATGATCGTGGTTCTAATGCTTATAACAACCCATTTCTCAATTCCTCAAATGCAAAAGTGCTTTCTACCTTGTTCAGTTGTTTGGGGGCCTAAGGCAGTTGCCTTAACTGCCTAGCCATCTACACGTCCCTGCCCACTGATCAAAATTTCTGGATCGATAGTGGTTACCTATGATTATATCAAATGCAAATTCCATAATGTTGTATTCTATGAAAGACTATAGTTGGCTCACAAATACCAGTATTACTACTTATTGATAACACAATAATACGAGACGCAGAAGCAAGATCATAAAGTTGAAAGGAATTCTTAGCTAATGTTTTGCAATAAAGATTTTAGGAAAGCTACTATATTTTTTTAAGGTGTTGAAGTCTTAGTCTGCCGATGCTTAGAAGGAATGAGAATCGCGCAGTGTAAATATGCAATGGAGATTTTGATTAGGTTAGGCATGACACGATGCAAACCAACATCCACTCGAATGGCCTCTAAAAAAAAAATCGTGTGCATCTGATGGTGAAATCTTGAAACATTTTCAAACATAAATCTAATTCTATTGTATCTATTACAATAGTAATCGATCATAAATATAATATAATTATAATTATTTTATACAATTAATCGAAAACACACGCTTAGCCCCCATGCCAATACCATCAACTCCCCTCCCGTGATTGGACTTTTTGCAAAACGACATCAGTTGAATGTGTTTTTTGAGGTTTACCAGATCAGATATCCAATATTACTTCCGTTTTTTAATTGCTGGTGTTTTTAGATTTTAGTCTTATTTTATTTTGGTTGACATTTTAAAGATTAACAGTTATGACCCAATTTTTTAATATTTACACGACATTAAATTTTAATTAAATAATATTTTATTACTAATTAATATTATTTAATATATTTTTATACAAAATCTGAGATGTTAATCATTTAAAAAATAAATGGAGTAATAATCGATAATTAATAATGTTATTTGAACATTTGAAATCCGACACCTAAATACACATGATTAATGATGTTTGAAATCGTGATTAATGACATGTGAACATGATTAATGGATACACGTATAATAAATGAATAACTCGTTAGTCGATAATTTAATTAATGATATATAAAATCTTAACTAATTAACCCATCTAAAATGATTGATATGGATATTAAATAGGAATGTTGGAAACTTAACTCGCTTTTTATTTTTTTTGGGTAAAGTTATTAATTGACATTTATGTGGTTAAATTTGAACCAAAAATATATAATGGAATAAAGGGAAAGTTGACAAGACACATAATAGAAAAGGACTTGAAGAAGTGGGGGTCTGCTCCGGAGATGGTTTTCAATTAGTTAGATTAATTGAAAAGAAAGTAAGAAACCAGCACATAGGTACGTGGACGTATGTGATCAACTTTGAAGCTAAAGGCGCCGGTTGGAAATAAAACCACAGCGGCAACAAAAAGTGGTTTTGTCCTCCTTTCTACATATTTCGCTGGTTTTAGTTACTACTATAAATATACTATAGTTTCATCACCATAACATAACACAATACCAATACCAATACCAATTACCAAATCATCAATCCTCTCTCATTTCGTTTGCTTAATCTTTGTTCTCAGTAATTAATTAATCACTAGCGATGTCGAGCACAGCCGGTCAGACTATCAAGTGCAAAGGTTAGCCATGCCATCACCATCACCACCATCCTTATTCTGATTTGTGTTACGTTTCCTCTTTTTTTATTGGCTATAATATATATATATATGATATCAATATTTAATTTATTTTATTATTATTCTACTAACCGTGTTTTTTAATTTATTTTATTCTATTTTTAATTAACTGTTTTTTACTGATAATTTTCAAGGGCTTATTCTTGTTTCTGTTTAACAAGTAACAAGTTATTATTCAGGCATTAATTTTCGGATTTACAGTATGATTAATATTTTTCAATAAAAAAATCTATGATCGATATCTAATCCGATCATTGTCATCTCGGATTTCAGAAAGAACCTGGTTTTTAAATTTTAATTTGGAGGAAGTTTTTGTTGGATCTGTTTTGCTAAATTACTGTGACCCTTTTTCCTTTTTTGGATCCTTCTTCTGAAGTCCCATTTTGGGTTGTTGTTGTTGTGTTTTCTTTGGATTATTGGAGGGTTGTTTTTATTTCTATTCTATCTGTAATAATATGTATGTGTTACTGATTTGATTGGTATTAATGGAATGTGGTAGCTGCGGTTGCATGGGAGGCAGGGAAGCCACTGGTGATGGAAGAAGTAGAGGTGGCGCCACCACAGGCTGGTGAAGTGCGTTTGAAGATCCTCTACACCTCTCTTTGCCATACTGATGTTTACTTCTGGGAAGCTAAGGTAACCTAATACATTTATCTACCTCATTTGACTTAAGGTGGTGTTCTTTAAGTGTTTTGTGGTCTTCTCTTCCAATGAGAAGAATCATCAATAGAAATATCACATGTTTAACGGGTGTTACACATATCTTATTCCTTTTCGAAAACAACATAACAAACACCTCTTATAAAATTGTATCTAAGCTTTGTCCTTTGCATTTTCCTTTATTAATGTCATATTAAAGCTGGTGATTGGTTTCCTTTGGTTTTTTAATATGATTTTCTTTTTTCCCCCATTTCAGGGCCAGACTCCATTGTTTCCTCGTATATTTGGTCATGAAGCTGGAGGGTATAAATCATAGCCTTATACACATGTTGTTTCATTCTGATTAAGTCCTATGGTTTTTCTAGTACTTATAATTAATACATTATACATATTATCAAAGACTACACATTTTATTGATAATGTTGGCATGATGTTTATTTATTCAGGATTGTGGAGAGCGTAGGAGAGGGTGTGACCCATCTTCAACCAGGGGACCAAGCCCTCCCTGTGTTCACTGGGGAGTGTGGGGAATGCCCACATTGCAAGTCAGAGGAGAGCAACATGTGTGATCTTCTCAGGATCAACACTGATAGGGGTGTCATGATCAATGATGGCCACTCAAGGTTCTCCATTAAAGGACAGCCTATATACCATTTTGTGGGGACCTCTACTTTCAGTGAATACACTGTGGTTCATGCTGGATGTGTTGCAAAGGTCAACCCTGCTGCACCACTTGACAAAGTTTGTATTCTCAGTTGTGGAATATGCACAGGTTTGGAACATCCCTCCCCACCTTGAGATAACAATATATATACATATAGTGCTGGAAAAGGATTCAATCTTGCTAGCCAATTGTTTTTTCTCACTATTCAATTTCATTCATGCTTGTAGGTCTTGGTGCTGCTATCAATGTTGCAAAGCCAAAACCCGGTTCTTCTGTTGCAGTTTTTGGACTTGGAGCTGTTGGCCTTGCTGTATGTTCTTCTGTGTGTGTGTGTGTGTGTTGTACTTTTTTTATAGCAACTGATAAAGGGATATTAACTCTGCTTCTTTTTAATCCAAATTTTAGGCTGCTGAAGGGGCAAGAATTTCTGGTGCATCAAGAATCATTGGGGTTGATTTAGTTTCCAACAGATTTGAATTAGGTAGAATGCATTCTTCTTCCATCAAATGTTTAAAGATTCAACATAGCATAAGTTAAATGGCTATTCAGTTATTGATGGTATTTCTGATCTTTATTTTGTTGGCAGCTAAGAAGTTTGGGGTTAATGAGTTTGTGAACCCAAAAGAACATAACAAACCTACACAAGAGGTTAGTTCATAAACAATTTAATGAACTTCATTGTATGTTTTCCCACAAGTAGGTCGACTGAGATTTGAATGTTGGTGGTGTACAGGTGATTGCTGAAATGACCAATGGAGGTGTGGATCGTGCTATCGAGTGTACTGGCAGCATTCAAGCTATGATCTCAGCTTTCGAATGTGTCCACGATGTACTTAAATTACAACTCATTTGCTCAACTAGTTGTTAAAAAAGTTTATATAAAGCAGCTTACTAAGGCTGAACTTTGATTTCTTCTTCTCAGGGTTGGGGTGTTGCTGTACTTGTTGGAGTGCCAAGCAAAGATGATGCATTCAAGACTCATCCTATGAATTTCTTGAATGAGAGGACTCTTAAGGGTACCTTTTATGGTAACTACAAACCCCGCACTGATCTTCCTTCTGTTGTGGAGAAGTACATGAAAGGGGTAAGCTTATATATTGAACTATTGTGTAGTCTTTTGGGAGAAATATTCATAATATTACATGATGATATCTTATTTATGTTGCTAATGTGATCTTATTATTGTGATATTGCAGGAGCTGGAACTGGAGAAGTTCATCACTCACACTGTTCCATTCTCGGAGATTAACAAAGCTTTTGACTTAATGCTGACAGGGCAGTCTATCAGATGCATCATCCGCATGGAAGAGTAAAACCGTTAAAACAATGATGAAATGGTCCCTGTTGGGGGACGGAGTTCTCTTTTTGGTTGTGAAATGAAAAATAAGGTTTATGTATAATCCCTGAATTTGTGAAGTTTGAACGTAGTGAGTGATGAGGCCTTTGTGATTGTCCCCTGCAGGATAAATAAAATGTCAATTTTGTCAATTTGTTGGTGTTCTTGTGGTATTTATTTTCAGCAATTTATTTCTACTGGGAAAAAAAATATATCAATGTCCATTAGTGTGCGTGGTTTTTTCATACACAAGTGACAAGTCTCATGTGTCACGTCTGAATTCTCACTTCCTAAATTGATTTTTTATTTTAATATTTAATATTTGATGTTGCAACTTTAAATTCAAAAGGTTTTATCAGCTTGAAAGTCCATGTCAAGCATTCATCAGATTTATTGCACCAAAGGAAAAATGAACAACTAAAGCAAGATTTTGATGGACTGCCCTTTCAGCATGTAATCAAAACTTCGTTTAACTCTGATAATGAAACTTTGTGACTGATGAGTTTCTAATTTTCTGTGGGAACATATATAATGCTTTTAATCAGGGCTTGTTTTCAAGCTGGTGATGATCAGAGGAAGTAGTTCGTACATGAAGGCTGTTAGCATCTTCCTCTTCTTAATAGAGCAACATAGAGCATAAAACAGCGGTGAAAGGAGCACAAGGCCACCCAAGGAGACAAACAGGTGGCTATTTAGAGAGGGTGATGGTGGAACTGGGGCTGGGTGCACATGTGGAGGAGGAGCAAATGACTGAGGTGGTGTGTGGGGGGGTTGGGGGGAGTTTGAAGGGAAGTTGTAGTGATTGGGTTGAGTAGAGGCCATCTTGGCTCTTATGTATGTCAAATGATGGATGCTTTAAAAAGTTGATGTTAAACCAAGATAAATTCCATTTTATCAAATCCAACCAAAAACCAGAAGATGCTGCATCTATTTGTGTGACAAAAGCAACAATCTTACCCATTCTGTAGGGCAAATTGATGAATCGAATCCAGACAATGCAAAACAAGCTTAAAAAAGATGTTACTACTTGTTAGAAAAATAAATAAGGCAGAGTAAAAAGGCAGGCAGGGTACAAGGGAGGGGATATAGCATGTGCCCAGCCTTTTCATTAATCTCAAAACCAAGGAAGTTTAAATCTTGGCTCCTTCTAGCCATTTCCAGAAGAAAAAGCCCATTACCTGTGATTTACAACTAATATCTCAAAAAGAACCAATAACATAAGTTTTATTTATTTTGCTACCTCTGATTCCCCATCTCCCTCTTCATATGCTAAAAAGCCATAAAATTATGTAATGACACATCAGCCGCTCATATATTTTATAGTGCATAAGAACTAACAGATCACATGGTTCTAGTAGACTTTGCACCAAGTAAACACTATATATCAGAAAGAAAAAAATAGAATTGTGATATTTGGACAACAAAATTGTTGTACAACATTGCATAAATATACGGTGCAACATTTGTTTATGATTTTACTATCTCTCTTTCTTTAATTCATTACTTCAAAACATCATTCAAAGTATGATGTCCATACTCGTTATCGTATTTTGTTGTCAAAATATCATTTCTGAAAAAATAACAACACATTATGATTGTGAAAACTTATTTCCAAACAAAAAGAGGCAAAGGCGGTAGACGGGATGAAGATGCTAGCGGTGATGAAAGCCTTGTACTTGATTTGGTGGGTGGCTCCAGAGGCAAGTGTGTTGGGTGGAGGTAGGGAGAGGCCTCGATTAAGCCATTGATGATGGCATCGCAAATGTGTTGGGTGGAAGCAGATGGGAGATGACTCTCCAGTCCGTTTTTTTTTTCTTTCCCAGGGTATCCTCCGTGTGCAACTGCAGAGACTAATCCCTCGAGGTACTGGATGACATTTAAGGGCTGACCTATCCCAATCAGGTTTTCTTCGTACGCAAGAGTCAGGAATCAAATCCCTGACCACTTGCTTAAGGGGCTTGAGCTCGTTACCACTCGAACCAACCACATGTTGGTACTCTCCGATCCGTTTAGGTGAACGCAGGAATTAATTTTGGGGTTAATGAAATGGTCGGTTTCAATTAGTACCATGTGTCATAATATAAATCATTGATGGGTTGCGATGTCAGTTTTCATCCAAATGGAATGGACCAAAATCCATATAAGGAAAAACTCTTGTTCATCTAATAGTAACCAACTTCATTCATTGCTATCATTATTTAAGAAGTGTGAGTTGATTTGTGTTAGTTTGAGATTTGTCATATTGTCCAAAAAATCTAGACAACTTGGACTTAAACACTTCCGGCTTATATACACTTTGGTTCTCTTCATTTCAAATAATGTGAGACTCATTCTCCAACATTCATGAATAAATGTTAAATGAAAAACTAGAAATATCTAATATCATGAGAATTTAAAAATATTTAACAATTGTTGTTGAATAAATGAATGTTGTAGACCTTCAAGAATTCCCTTTGTAACACTTCAGTCCTTGTTTAACTTTTCATATATACATTGGTCCCGATAAGTTAATCCAATCCAATCTAACAAAGTTGATAAGATGACAAATACACTTGAATACCACAAGCTAGATGGATTAAATAGTACTACAGGGACCAAAGTGTTACTAGCTTTCATGTTAATTTGCTCCATCTTTTGGTAGCAAATATGAGAAGAGAATTTCGTTCCACGTATCAGGAACACCGGGTAGACACCAGTGACTACAATCAGGCACAGATGGATTCTCACTCCAAGTCCCCACATGCCCATCGCTCCTATATGCATCCATAGGTGTGACATGCAGAACTGTCACAGGAACACTCATTCTTTTGACAACTCTGTTGATCATATCTGAAATCGGGTTTTGGTCTTTGCCGTTAGTTCTCTTCCAAGGCTTTCGGGTCACTTTGCAAGCATTATGGTTCCGTCCCCTGGCACAAAGACAAGAAGCATCTTAACACTTAAACATCCATCTAGTTTTGATGTCCCAAGTGTTACCAAAACAATAGTGAAACAAATGAAGTAAATTAGCAACTTAGTCTATGAAATTATTATCTACTTGCAGTTTAGTCCCAAAATTTTATTACAAGTTAGTTTCTAAATTTATAAAACTCAAATCAACTTAGTCCTTTTTGTTTCTCACTTTAATCCCTCGGAAGGACTAACTTAATAATTCAAGTTTTGTAAATTTAGAGACTAACTTGACGTATAATTAAATTCAAAGACTAAATAAACAGAAAGTGGAGAACAACTCTAAGGACCAAGTTGCTAATTACTCAAAATGAATCCTACTTGGTTCATATTTAACCATTTTACAAACTAGAAGCTTGCAAAAAAAAAAAAATATGGTGCATAACACACATCCAATGAGATGATTCAAAAGTACGGAAGAATATTCTTGTCCTGTTGGTGTTGATTGTATTCTCTACCCAAGATGCCCAGGTGTGCATAGCTGTATTGAAAGCAGAATTAATTGGCAATCCAAGCTTCAGTGAGCTACCAACCTGAAAATACCAGCCCCTGTCTGAAGATCACGTTAGCACCAAATGATTGGTACTCTTCAAGAAAGATTTAGTCCTAGAATATATATTGAGTTCCAAAAATATTCATAACAGATGCATGCCCAAATATGTCCACATCTACCTAAGTTGTATGCAATTGCTTAGTGGTTGCCAAGTTCAAAACCTGAGGTGGGAAGTTAGAATACCGAACCATATTTTTACACAGACAGATGCCATAAATACAATGAAAAAGTAAATCACATTGAGGGTGGTATATTGTGTACTCAAGGGGATAAAAACTGGCTTAAACAATGAGCAGATTGAGAAAGTATCAATTCTAATCAAAATCCATTTGGGGTCTTACTAGTGGAAGGAATTAAAGATTCAGAGAAAAGGAGTGTAAGATGAAGTACATTCAAAGTTGTTGTTATTGCCTATCACAACATGATTTACACTGTGATGTTTTCAATCATTCCCTTTCCTTAGTTATTCTGTTAACATGACCATAACCTTGCCCATATGAAAATCTAAAATAGATTTCACCAATCTAATTCCATCTTTGGCCTATCCCAAGGGACCAAAAGAAAATCAAAAGAGAACAATCTTCTAACTTGTGGCACAAGCGAATATGAGTGAAAAGCCAACTTTTCATACACAGCTACTCAATGACCAATTTGTTCATCAGAGACCATTTGAAATTGTAGTCATGGTGATAATAGATGTTGTCGAAGTTCATTTATGTCAGTTTGTATGATATATATACATCTCACCTCAAGAACTATGAAGATCAAAAGCTCCACAACCTGTCAATAACCTGACACTTCTCCTTCTTAGAGAAAATAGTTTTGTACAAGGAATAGCATTAATTTAAATTTTCAAACACTAAGCAGAATTATTCTAGAAACCGAAACAACGTGCTAAATTTTAAAATCCTCCCAATAATAAAAAAACAAAAAAAACACTTTTTCTCTGAAGCTACAGGTACACACACAGATGTTTCCTCAGTTTGACCAATTGTATTGTACCCTAAATTATCATATGAATGAGGTTGTCATTTTCAGGAAAGCTAGTCCTACTTGAAGATCCTTTGAACACCACGTACAATGAGACATCTATCTTCTTGTAATTCTTATAACTAATAAAGATTTTTGCATTGTAAACTGCCATTAAAGCATGCATTCTCCAGTTCCAAAGATGAAAATTAAGTCCAAATGCATTACAGCAAAGAATTTAAACAAAAGAAGCCAAGGAGTAAATCAATTATTGAATTTATGAATCAGAAATAAAACAAGATCAACCAGTAATGCCTGGCATTAAAATGTAAGTCTAGTATCTACTAAAAATGCATCCCATATCTATATTTTGAAAAGTAAGTTACTTACACGTCAAAAAGCTTTGTCCGTGTCCACCAGTGACCTGAATTGAATATTAGAACATCTGAATCAATCCACTCATGACTAATGTCATCTATCTCGTCCAATCTCAGGGTTGTCTTCACCCTTTGGGGTGCATGTCTAGGCACCATACCAGGCTTCACCAGGAACACCGATCGATAAAAATCAATTCTAACATCAAAAGTACTAAACCTTACACCTAAAAACCTTATCTGTTTCGTGATCTTGTTGCCTTTGATTTCATAGACACTCTTCTTATCCTCAACTCCTGTCATTAGCAAACATATCAAGGACTCCCATTGAGTTCTACTCAATGAATCACCAACAAAAACCACCCTTTTCCCACGAAGATGTTCAAGTATTCTATTGGCATCAAACCTTGGAATATCACAGTTCTTAGGCTTCCACCTCCATTTTGTGTAACCTCTATCTTTACGCCCATTAGCAATGCAATTAAAACCTCTTTCTGCAAAGGGGCAATGAGAAGCATCATATAAAGGGTAGCTATCATCCCTTATCCAACTTCCTTCAAAAACATTGCAGGTTCCCATTGAAACATTGGGTTTTAGGGTCCCATTACTTTGTTGAACTAGTGAGTGTGGAATCTTAGGAATCTCATCATAACTTTGAATCACTGATTGAGAACTTGGAAATGCATATGAGTATGCCAAAGAAAGCACCAAGAAAAGGGATATCAAAGATCCAGTTGTGACAAGCCCATTGAAAGAACCAAAGATCCAGGCATTGCAGCTACCCTTAATAATGTTGTGACCAAAACCAAAAGCTCTTGAGAATAAAGTTCTAAACTTTGTAAATGAGATCCAAAAACTAAACAAACCCAGCATCTGCATAAGTTGCAAAACCCACCAACTATCCCAAATATCCATTGTAAAAGTATACGATAAGGAAACAATAAACCTCTACATCTACATTAGTGGGAGGGATACCAGCTTACTTGACACCAAAACAGAACATTAACACTAGAAAATGGGAAGTTTGAACACACAGAAATGCAGTGTGTTTGGAACAAAAAGAAAGCAGTAATGGAGATGC
This sequence comes from Ammopiptanthus mongolicus, assembly GCA_039655645.1. Taxonomy (NCBI): domain Eukaryota; kingdom Viridiplantae; phylum Streptophyta; class Magnoliopsida; order Fabales; family Fabaceae; genus Ammopiptanthus; species Ammopiptanthus mongolicus. Next base: position 16,219,650 of record CM077345.1, read on the forward strand.
ACGTATATTGAAATGTTACTGTTTTTATGGAAATGAGGAGGGTTAATGCACAAAAGTGGTGGTTGTGTACTTGTGGTTGAGAGCAACTCAGTCATTATAACATATTCTAAGAGTGTCTAGAATGCAATGCATGGTTAAGAACATGATTTCATTGATTTCTTAACTGAAAAAGCAAAGAAAGTAAGACACAGAGAAACATAGGTAACTTGTATATCAATATATGTCGGTGCAGTTTAGGAAACGAACTCAAGTTAACCAAACAGCCTCGTTTTGTTCTATGTTTTTGGTAATTTATAAATGAGTTTAGCTGGTATTGAGTGTAAAATGTTTGCCAGTCAATTACAAATCGGAGTACGAATGTTGGATAAAGAAAATTAATTTTAAGTTAATAAATTTTATTAATTTGGTTTAATTGAAAAATAAAAAAGGTCTAATGAATTAATAAATTGAATAAATATTTAATTGTTAACGTACTCTCATTTATATATCCTATACTGTTTATTTTAAGGTTACAAGTGTCGAGTTGGGTTGATAATTTGAAATTCACATAGTTTTCAAAATCAATATCTCACAATTTAAATAATTTAATTTTTTACTTATTTTAAAAAAATTAAATTAATTTATGGCAACTAATTTTTTACCTTTTTCAAAATCAAAATCAATTAATCTAAACTCATTTTTTAAAGAAAAAGATGATTTTAAGTTTTCCATTGCATCAAAGAAAATGGCAAAGCAGGATCTCTTGTCAAATCAAAATTATTTTTTCAGTAGTTTAGTTTTTTTGCAAATAATTTATTTTTTAAATTTATGTTGCTTCTTTATTTTAATTTTATTTTAACAGGTAAAATAATATTTTTATATTTATCAATGTTTTTTAAATTTATCTTGGCTTATCACTGAGTGTTCGTTTTATCTTTTCGGGTTAATGAGCGTATATTTTACCTTTTTCTTCTATTTATTACAATTTATTTCTACATATCACTTTACAATTTACAAATATGTTTATCTTTCCTTTCTTCTCATTCCCTACACAATCAAACAAGAACATGAGGAAGGAAAAAATTTAGCTTCCTTTTATTTTATTTTTATTCCTATCAAACAATTATCTAGTCTTTTCACTTTTTTTTATTTTCTCTCATATTTTTTTTTCCTTGCAACCAGAGTGTAAAAGAGTGAGAGGCTGAGGCTCACCGCAGCTTGAAAATCACGGAGACACCATGGAACTATGGAAGTGTCAACAATAACATCGTCCATGACAATGCGAGCAACAATATGTGATGATGAGAACAACCCCACAGGACAGGTATCAACGTTTCAGCCTTAACATCTAGTAGTAGTAGGAGTTTAATGGGAAAGTGACGTTGCACCACGTTGATTAGTACGCTTGCACAGAAACATCACTTCTAAGCAAGATTTTGGATCTACCAGGAGCCGCGGAGGAACCACATCCTCTTATCTTCCAAATCCACTGTTCGCCTTCCCCAAGTCTTGGGCAACTTATTATGTGTGTATTTGGTATCACGCTACAACATCAGAATTACTTTTCATCTGTCAAAAGTGATTTTAATAGAAAAACAAGCCATACTTGATCTAGTGATTAAAGTGGTTTTTCAACTACATGAAAATGATTTTCATTCAATCACATCATCATTAACATATGCTAGATCACACTACAACACACTAAAGCATAAACTCATGTTTAGTTACATGTTCCGGAAATGATATGTCCAGGACCAAGCCCAGCCAGAACATGGATTCAAGAGCCTCAAATGTGGAGAAAGAAGCCCATAATGCAAATGCATGGCCCAAGAGGACTATCACTGAACCAAAGAAATGGACAGACTGACTTCATCCTTTGCAAGTGAGGCAATGACTCGGCTACTTCCAGAAGAATATGTTAGGATTCTGTTATTGATAATTGTTGTACTTTCTTTATTTCCGCTGTTCTGTTATGGTGTAAACGTTGGGTGTGTGCATGCCCCAACCTTATATACCTTGTATTCCCATATGATGGGATTATGAGAATTTAGCAGAATTTCCCTTTTGCATCCCCTTTATTCAGGAGGTCAACTTTCCTCAAACTCAGAGACAATCGTTACTATGAGAAAAACAATTTTATACCCAAAATCAATTTTACCAGAAACAGCTTGGAGTAATCTTTACTTTTGGATTGAAAAATTACACTAGGTTTTACATCAAACTTGTTTTTAAAATAAAAACATCCAAACATAAATCACTTCACTTCAAACTCAATTATATTGAAATCAATTCTATAAAATCAATGCTATCCAAAATTACGTTTGTCAAACGCTCATCCAAATACACGCTATGAAGACCCCATGTTGTTGCCATAAAGGACAGACAAATGTTACTCTCTTACAGAAACTAGGGGTGTTGATGTGTAAGATTAGCTCGGGTTAAATTGACTTATTTTAATTCAATATTTTTACTGGGTTAGATCTAAACTATAGTATCCGTGTAGTTTAACTACTATCCTCGTATCTTCAGTGTATTAAGTATACCTGTACCCGTTACCCGCACTTTACAACTCTTGCATTTCAAACTTTGGATCTAATAATCAATAAACATGAAATTCATTTTAATACAAAATATTAATCTCTCTAAGTTATTAAAATAAAAGAATATGTCAATTGTCAATAAAATAAAAATTAATGTGATGTCAATGTAAAACATTTTACAGTGACCGTGCATACTACTTTAATCCTAGCCGATTTGATTATGATTCTTTAATTATTAAGTTGGAATCGAATTAACCTCATATTTTGATAAAATATAAAAATTTGAATATTTCGTATATTTATATCATCAAAATTTAAAAGAATGAAAAAAAATAATATAATATAGGAAGCCAAATTTTTGAGAACCAAACTCAAGTGAATTAGCTTCAGGCTAGATCGAGTTACTGGCTAGGTCGGACTATGAGCACTCCTAGGCCCTAACGAAAAAGGGATATTTTAAAGCGATATTATGTTAATTTTTCAATACGCGTTAGTCACATTAAGGGTGCTCATGGTTTGACCTAATGGACCTGATTTATTTTTCTAGTTACATCAGGGTGACACTTTAGGTTGACCCTGCTCGACACGATATTAGATTAAGATATTAAAACTTATACTTTTATGAATATTAATAACATATTATAAGATTTCTTAGTTTAAATTAATGTTGTCGCGATCGAGATCGCGACAAGATCAAAGAAAAACAAAAAAAAAAAAAAAACATAAAAGAGAGTCTGACTATTAGAATCGGTTAAAAAACTCTTTTATTTGAAAAAAATTGATCTTTGGAAATAAGATCGAGCTTGAAAATCGGTTACGATTAGAGAATGTGTTAGCATACTTACATTATCCATTCTATGATCGATATCTTAAGTTGGTTGCATAATTTTTTAACTTTAAAAATATTAATTTTAACAACATCCAATGGATGCGGTGCATCTATCAATAGACTCAGAAATTCAAAGGAAAGGAATCTTTGTTTTCCTAGTCTCCTTTTCTTTTCCAGACAATTGTTAATGGCCTATAAAGAAACAATGTTTTCTCTTTCACAGCTTCGTTTTTTTAGGCTAAAAAAAAGTCTTCAAATCTAAAAGAATCAACTGGACTGTAGATGCTGCTATTTCCATTTGTTCATTTGTTGTGTATAATAATGGGCAGATCTATCTTCTTCTTCTTCTTCTTCTTCTTATTATTATTCATCAATTGAAGGGCGTGTTGTATTTGGCAACCTCCTGTTACGCACAAAAGAACTGAATAGATGCAGTGCTCTCGAAGGTTGTGCATAAGGTACCATGTGAGCAGCTCCCCTTACTGTGGCGAAAGTCAACAAATTTCCATACTCCGTTACCCATCCCCCAACCTGTATATAATAATATATGCCATCAACATTCTCTAATTTATACCATTTTTACATCAGTTAATTATATATATTTTTAATTAATAATGTGTATTATTTGATTAATGAGTTTATAATCAACTAGCAAATAATGATAATTATTTGTTAGTACGTCAATCAAATAATTAGGTTGTTAACAAAAACAATGTACATTATTATTAGTATAAAATTAGTGTACAAATTTTCTATATGCAAGTGTTACTATTGATTAATTTATAACTTGACGTGGGTGAGTGTGGTCATTAAAAATTTAAGTTTGCAAAGACATAACTTAGAAAAACGAAATCTATTTCCATATGCAGGAATGGTTGAACTGCAGAAACTTTTTAAGTACCTGGCCTTTGTGGAACCAAGCTCCATATGGGACTGTAACCTTGAACTTCAGGTCATTAGCTAGTTCACGAATGAGTGTTCTAGAACCCAGTAATGGCACAACAGAATCTTGGTCTCCACTGTGATCATGTAACATAGATAATTAGAGTACAAAAGAAAAAAGGTATACTATAAATAGGCAATGATATGACCTGTCTCCTTTGTTGAAATTTACCTGAAAACCCATACTGGAATATGATTTTGAACTATCCTTTTGAGAACTGGAAGGATATTGATGTTAGGATCAGTGTCACTATAATTTAAGACACTGCAATGAAGAAAATGTGGAGATCAGACATCAGTAACGAAGGCAGAAAATAATGAGAAATGATGTGTCATGCGTGTATCATGAATTCATGATTAATTAACCTAAACGCACTGCTTCAAGATAAGGATGATATAGAATGTACTTTGCTTAATTTCTTAACAATTGGAGTGACACATGTGAGTATGTGTGTTATGGAGTGGGAAAGTCCCACATTAGAAGAATTAAGGGGGGAAAAGATGCCTTATAAACTTGGATGGATCAGAATTTATTGGTTCATATGATTCCAATTCAAATATCTTATTCTTTTAGGTATATCCAATTAATACAAGTATTTTGAGTCAAGTAGTTTCACACTTGAAACCATCCCAAGATACTCCTCCAACCCCAAATGCCAAATGCAAATACAAAGCATGTAAATATTCAAGATTTCAAGGAAGTTTAACAAATTCAGTTAGAGTTATTACTTTGCTTGTCACAGTTTGAAGTTTGAACCATAAAGATACACAGCAGATTTCAAATGTTTCATATAGTTATACCAAAGTATATATGTATTACTTACCCACTACACATGGACCATCTATAAGGAAGATTTGTACGGTTTGCATGGAGAGCCTTCTGAACCTCAGGGAGGTTGAAGTAAAAGGCTCTTTCATAAGTCATACAGACATCTACACCTATACTTATTTTAGTAGCCTGCATTAAAGTAGGGAAATTAATTAGTTTATAACTTCATTAAAAAAATTACATTACAGATTTAAGTATCACCAAAATAAAAATGAATTAAAGAGGCAAAGTACCATCTTTTTCAATAGAAGTTCTTGTTCAACTATGGATGGATAACAAACATCTAGAATCACATCATAGTTGTTTATATAATCGCCAACAATTTCATTTGCTTCAGACATGGCATCGTTGCATGATTTAGATACATTATGAGGACTTGAAAAGACATAATCATCAAAATCACAATCATTCATAATGGCAAGGCCAATTTCATCGGAAATCATTCCATGTGACCAGAAGTATTCATATGTTGCTTGTGCATCACGATCAAGTTTCAGAAGTGGGTTTCCAATCTAACAAGGAAAAACCAAGGATAACTTTCAAAACAACAGCAGTAAGATAACAGAGACTAGTCCAAAAGTAGGTACCCACTTAAAAACAAAATCAAAATCAAATGAATTGGATCTTACAGCAACTCCTTTGATATTGAATTTGAAAACAGTTGAGTGAGCATTGTAGTCCAGAAGAGCATTAACTAACTGTGGTATGTAATGTCCTGTGTAACATTATCATGATGTTAGTAAGAAACAAAAGGCAACAGCAAAATAAACGAAAATGGAAAAGAAAAGCAAAAAGAAAGGATGAAAAAACAAATTTTTTTTTTGGAAAAAAAGGTAAAGTGGGATAATAATTTTATTGCATGTCCTAGCTAGGAATAATGGCATAGGTTATCAGCATGTGCATAAGTAATAGAATAAAAAGTTTGGATAAAGCTTGCCGTACTTTTTTTGACACATTGGTGATATTTTACATAATCATTATTGTATATAAAAAATTAGAATAAAGGTCCAAATTGATCTTTGATAAAAAGTTAAGATGACATTTTGGTTCCTGAGAAATGAAAATATTAATTTGGTTTTCAAGAATGTAAAATGCGGATCAAATTGATCCCTTTTAGAGTAATTTTTAGTGATATTTTAGTCTCCTGACAGAAACTATTTTGACGCACATTTTATATTCTTAAGGATCAAATTGATATTTTTCATTTTTCAGGACCAAAATATGTTTTTTTATCGAGGATCAATTTGGGGTCTTTACTCAAAAATATTAAATGAAATCCGTTTAATCTTAACTGAATCACATCAGCTAATACTTTGAATATTTTAAACACGACATCAAATTTTGGGAATTACAATTGAATATATATATAGATATATTTAGATTTGGGAGTTGATAATTATTTGTTGGACCTGCGTAGCTTTCTCCAGTAAGGAATAATTCCCTTGATCTGTAGGATGGAAACTTCTCGTACCATTTCAGAAAGAACAAAAGCATATCATTCGCTGCCAAAAATAAAAGGATTATGTTCATGCCTAGTAAAACAAAATTGGTCACATAAAATTATCTGAAATTTTCCATAGATAATTGCAAAAATTCGTTCCCAGCCTTGAGAAAAGGGAATATATATTTAGGACACTCTCCTTACCAGTGGACGCATCTCCAGAGTTATAATCTGAAGTTGTATTTGAGTATGACCATCCAACTCCAGCAGGAGACTCCACGAAGAGGAGGTTGGATGCTATGGATGACCAAAGACAATAAATAATATATCAGGATCACGAATCAATGTAGTAACCCAAATTCTCTAATATCAAAAGCAACGATTCATATAAAAAAATAAATTTAATTATTACGTATAGTCAGTATAAATTTTTTTTTATTATTAACCAATCAAAAATTATGATATAAATAATAAGAATTGAACATTTTAACTTATTTAATAATTTTTTATGGATTGTAATTAAGTATAAAAATTATCAATTAAATCCTAAAAAACTTGTGTCATCATATAATATAATATAATATAATATACCTCTATTCCAAGACATTGAATTTCTTCGGAGACCGCGTCCATCACCTTTAGGATAAAAGGGACCCAATTCAGTAAAGGCACCTCCTCCCATGGAGGAACATCCCGGACCTGAAAAAAGAACGGTACTTCCTCTGAATTATAGTCAAATTATTTCAAAAAAGTTAAAATCTCTATAGGTTGATTTGATGTAGCCGTTATAGACTTGTAGTTTTCAAAACAACAACAACTACAACAAAAAAAGTGTTTCATGTAAAAATATCAGTAATGATTTTTTGACATCTCAAGTTAGATCCAGTATCTAAAAACCGTATAAAAAGTGATGTTTTGAATTATTAAAATAAATGAAAAGGGAGAATAAAATAATAAATAAAAGATGCAGTGTATGTTTATACCATATTAGACAACAATTTTAATGTCTAAATATCACAAGTCTAGAAATTTTGATCCGTGACTGGCGGGTGCAAGCAAACAAGATTTTCTGTGACAATGGGTAAGACAACACACAACGTTATTGGTAGGGACAAGTACTGATGAATGGAAACTACCTATGCTTTTGAGGAAAAGATAAAATCACGAATATGAAAATAAAACTAAAACAAGACAGCAAAATAGCCAACAACTCCCTAAAATAAATAACGACTTGTTTGGTTTAGATCTCGTGGAAGTGAACCGTAAAATAACACTTTTCAACACATTTTCAATTAGCTTTTGTCTGAATTAACAATATGATTGATTTGATAAAAGTATATTGAGAAGTGTTTTTCTCGTTTGCTTTTATTAGAATCTAAATCAAAGAGCCCCTAAAAAGAAAAATAAGCATAAGAGAAGGATGAAGGTAAGCAAATTAGAGAGCATGACAAGGCATTGAATGAAACAAATTGGAAGAAACTATCATGAAAACTAACTCCATTCCATAAGCCGTAAGCAAGCACTCATGATTCACATAACATGCTAGAAAGGTAGAAAAAGAAGGATGAATGGATGATGAAACAGTCATGAAAATTTGATAAACATATAGCAATTGAACATGAGGAAGGGTACCAACCTCCATTGAGCCAAAGGGTGAGGGGCTTCTTGTGAGGGTCATGCTCAGCCTCCACAAAATAGTAGAACAGGCTCCTCCCATGCTTTATATCTATGTCAACATACCCAGCATACTGTTTGAACCCAACATTGGGTTGACCCGGCAGCCTCACCACCAGATCCTCTGCAGGGTACCCTTCTACACCAACAATTCCCAGCAAGCAGGCACAGCCAACCACAACCAACACCCCAAGCACCCAACACCTTCCCATCCCAACAACTCCAAGTCCCTCACAAGAGTAAGGCCAATATATTAAACCCATCTCCTCCTTTATTCAAAAAAGCAAACTTGTATTATTTTATTTTTTTTTAGTGAACTTTTATTTATTTTTAATAAAACAGAATGAATAGAAAGGCAAATATATTAAAACAAATCCCCTCCTTTCTAAAAAAAAGCAAACGTTTATTTTTTTTCTTAATAAAACAGAATGAATACATTAACTATAATGATGATATGGTATCTTTAATGAACAGATAAGAATTGCTGGAATTATCTCTTGGTCACTCAAAAATAAGTCTCATTTTAATGTGCTTAGGAATCGAGAGAATTGGTAATATGACTCCCACAAGAAGAAGAAAAATGCATGTTCGATTCCTGGAGTCCAATTCCGTATGTAAAAAATAGGATATCCGTCGCTGTCAAACTAGGTATTAGTTTTATAACCGGTTCAAAGGGTTAAAACTGTTGGGACATCCTAATATCTATCTTGAGAGTAAAAAACCCTAATTACTAGGATTCAAAAAAAAAAAAAAAAAGAAGAGATACCTTATTCAAAGACTTAATAAAGATAAGAGGCACGTGAACCCTGGGTTTGCTTTAACAAAAAGGTACATTCCTATCTCAAGATCTGAATTGTGTAGAATATGCCTCAAATGCATGAATGAAGGAGTGAATGGAAAGCAAATAAATAGAGGTAACCCGAAAATAGAGAGACACGAGTAGAAAGTAGCATAGTGGAGAAGGTTAATAAGGTAGTGATTTCATGGTTTGGCTTTTACATTGGTAGTGTCGCCTATGCTTAGACTCAACTAGACTAGACTTAATTACCAACGGTAAGACAAAAAAATATTCCAATGTTGATAAGATAATCATCAAACTATTCACCAATTTAGGCGAACCAAGTTGTTATCTTCTTGGGACCTATTTGGGCAGCAGAATCAGACACATGATGCATGTTGATTGTTTCGGAAGGGATTTTATTTTATTTTTTGAATATTTTTTATTTTTATTTGTTATTCGTGAGATCTTCCTCCAATCAGAGAAGACCGAATGAAACAGAATTATCTTCCTTTGTTTTGGAAGGCGCAACTATTAGCCATTATTTAGCCGCACTTCTTGTTTGACCTTTGTCTTACTTTCTGCGTCACACATACTGGAGCCCCATTTATGTGTTTTTTAAGGTTTATACTTTACTAAAAAGATATCTTTAACAATAAAAAATATTTAAAAAAATATGATTCTTGCTAACTAGTATTCTAAAGGCATTGGTTAAAGAATAAAAAAATAGAAACTTTATATTGAGAATTATAACTTTTAGACTTCAAAAAAATTGAATACACCACTTTCCAATATATATTTTCTATCTTTGTTTTCTTAACTAATACTCTTAGGATACTGGTTAGCATTTCTCAAAAAATATACCAGCAAAAAGGAGGCAAAATACTTTATACCTTGATACATGCACGGGGCTCAAATTGACAAAAGCAATCTTATTAAACTGAGTAATGTTTAGGAAAATGTTAACCAATGTCCTAAAAACACTGATTAAGAAATCAAGTAAAATGAGTTTAGTTCCAAGGTAGTGCGTGTTAAACAAAGGTTTTAAACCCCGTTACAAAAGTGGATCAACAGACTTCAAATGTCTGGTAACAAATAATGGTACTTGTCCAAATGTGTTTTTGGTTCCACCGTAAAGAGTATCAGAATTGCGTTTATCCCTATCAAACGTGATTTTAATAAAAATAGAGACGTTTGGTTACTATCAGGCAAAATTGATTTTGCTTTCAAACATGATTCTAGTAGAAGCTAAAGAAAGTAGTTTTTGTGTTAAGTTGAAAATTTTATACTAAGTTTTATATCAAACTTGCTTTCAAAATAAAAATATTCAAACATAAATCACTTCACTTCAAACTTAATTGTAACCAAATCAATTTTTTTTTAAAATCATATTTATCAAACGTTTATCCTGCATTTTTAATCTTATTGCACTTTACAATTTCAGCATCCTTATATTTTCTGCACTTTTACATTCATCACACTTTAATTTCATGCTCTTTGCATGCTTATTTTATCGCTTTCTTTTACATTTATGCATTTCTCTTCTTCTATCAATCAAGTGATCTTTTAGACCATTTGAATTATTTAAATTGTTTTAAATTTGTGATCAGAGTTATCTATTTATTGAAGAATCCCACAATTACTTGATCTTCATTATTTCTTGTCGGATTTAGTTGAATTTGATCAAAAATCACCATAAACACCAGTCCAATGTTCACCATAGGAAATATTTAATTTTACGTATTTCAGCATTCTTATAACCTTTGGCCAAAAAAGTTATCTGCGTTTAGTCTTATAAAGGGGAAAAGTTAAAAATGGAAGCAACAATCAAGGTAAGAACTCCTGTGCACTCACAGTCAGAGTGTTTGATATCTGATTGAACTATTCAAGCACATTAAAACATAGTAAACCCGATGCTTTGGAATCGACACCATTAATGTAAGTGACGACATGGACAAATAACTTATAGGAGACTTTTTTTTTCAATAATTGAAATTTCATTAGAGAAGGTTTTAATCACAGTATCATATAACTTAACTCCCCCCACCTTTTAGGAAGGATTGAAAAGCAAACCCATAATCATGTGCTCCTAAATAAAACATCTCCAAAAAGAAGAAAGAGTTTACATCGAATAGTTAAGCATATATCTCGATCCAATCAACCAGGTAAGGAATGAGATGGTTCATGAAAGCTTACAGTCACAACCAGAGTAACGAGGGAGGAAAATTTTATTTTAGCTCCATCCACATTCTAGAACACGAATTTTCACAATTAAGTCAATCAATTATTAGAAAGCAGTTCTGCACCACCAAAATAACCAATGATAATGGGAAGAAGATCATAAACTTCATAGTCTTTTGCAAATTGTATGATGATAATTAAAATAAGGAAAAATTTACTTATTAATCGTAAAGTAATACACTTCTTGTTTCAGAAATCATATTAACTTCCTTAAGGTTTATGTTCACAACTATCACCTCTGAAAGTAATAATTGAAATTACACTAGGTAAAAATGAATGTAATTTTCAAAACTAGAGAATTATCTCATATAATTAAAACAAACATCAAATGACATCAATGTAATTTTCTTTTCTATTAAAATAAGAGAAATGCTATCAACATATTATCTAACACTCTTTTTCTAACACACTTTCTCCTATTGGTTGAAATTCATGTGGGTCCTACAAAATTCAAGTAAGACCTACATGAATTAATGGGACCCATATTAATTTCAACCAATAGGAAAGTGTATATTGAAAAGAGTGTTAGAGAGTGTGTTGTTAGCACTTCTCTTAAAATAATTGTTTAGTTCGGAATTCTTCTATTTATCCTAATCGATAGACAGTTTTTTTATGGACAAGAGTCATGAAAAAGACCTCGTAGATGGCATTGTCATGCCATAATGCCATAGCCTCTGCATCTCTTCATTTGTTTTCTCCATTTCACTTCCCATGAAAGAAACAGTTTAGAACAAGAGCAATAAATGAAAGAACGATTAACATCCAAAATGTCAAAGTATAGTTAAATTCCAGAAGTGCAAAATTGAAATAAAAAAAACTCATAACAAAAATTTAACTGTTCTCTGATTATATATCTACACATGCAATTCAAATTATGGAGATCTAATTATCAACTGTCAGGGAAAATAAATAATTTAGCAATCAGAGTGTAACCGTACTAAACGTAAGGAATCAAAGGGAGTACTTAAACGCCATTCTCTTTGCTTTTTATTCAGTGGTCTTCCTTTCCCTCTATTGACTCTCACATCTGCTAAACCCCACGTGCAACATTGTGTTTCCATGTCAAAGGACTCAAGCTTGAAGACACCAGCACCTTCTCCAGATGGATTATTTGAATCATCAACAATGGCATATTTCACATACATAGGCCGGTCCTTGAATCGATCTAGGTCATTTGGAATCCGAACTATCCTTTCAACACCAGGGGAAGACACCTGAAGGAACATATCTCAGATATAAAAGCTAATAGAACCAATAACAAGAAACATTGATAATCAAAATCACAATCGCTTAGCATTATCCTTCAAAATCAGAAGGGAAGAACATAACCTTGGCCCTATGAGAAAAACAATATGGTTAATTTGCTCTAAAATTTAAAATCATCATCTATTGCTCGAAAAGGAGTCTATCATGCTTCCTGTGGATTTGACTAAAGCCACAAGTGAAAATAGTATGACAAAAGAGTACTTCAGTAATTTGCACTTTGTTACCTCCAAACTTATATTCTCAGGAACAAATTTAGCAAGTTCCGCTTCATCCAATTTTGTTCTATAGGTTGTAGAGAAGGCTTCAATGTCTTCCATGCTGGGGGAGCCAGACCTATTGTATATATGGAAATCAGAGCTCAACAGTTAAGCATACATCCACACACTAGCAAGTTCAGCTGTTTAGACGAAAACGAAATGGTTATTCAAGCACATATTGCATTAAGGAAACACAAAATTATGCAGATTATTAATACTTGGTGAGTGCCATTGCTGCTAGAACCTAGAAGCCAGACTAATCTATTCATCGTGCAAATGTACAGATAGCATTGACTGTTTTTAACTATGAGGTGAAAAATCCTGTTATGAATCTCAAATAGGTTTGCACTAAGATACTGTGATAAATCAGGCACCCCAAGCCCCTAGAAACCTGTGATATAATCATTAAAATCTCCAAACTTCGTCTTATTTTGTTATGAGGGATGGTGAAACAGAACAATAGTATGTTTTTGTTGACATGCTCTACACCCCTTAAATTACAGAGGTAAAAGCCTCTTCATTTTCTTACAGAGGAAGAGCGAATACTAATAAACTGCATTCAACTTCAACATTTCCTTTTTCTTTGGACCTATTTAACAGATAATTTCCACATATCCATAATCCAATTGGTTCCAAAGTCTGAAATTAGCCTAACACACTATCTCAGCATGCTAGACATGAATGAAGGAAATAAGCCTCAGAATAATTATGAATAACAGGAGCAAATGACCTAAAATAAAGATAAACTGCATCAACATAATTACTAATAAAACAGCATTGTTACTAATAGACTGCATCAATATAACATTACTTCAGGAAAGGAAACATTGTTATATGATGTATAAATTTCACCAAAGTCATATATGCATCCATGACTAAAACTTCTGAGACACTTGGATATATACATGCATTATTTCAAAGACAAGTGGACATATCCAAATTTTTTTCCGAAAAAAGAGGATATCCTGCCTAGGATTGTATATCCAATGATACAAATTTTAAACTTAGGCTTACTACTTCATAAAATAACAATTACCTGAAATAAGTAAGGATTCATCACAAACTGTTCACATTTCACAATAGCACTCAATTCATAATGACCGTTGAATAATAAAATTTGTCAAAATAAACCTGAATTCTGTTTTAGGAAGTTCAACCATATCTGAATCAGGAATTATACATTTCAAACATTGGCAGATATAGCCATGTGTGAGGTACTATGACTATCCAATGTTTCCTTGTTGCTTAATCTCATCAAATCAGTTAAACTTGATTACAACAGCATAAACTCCAAGTTCACAATAAAATCACTTTTAGTATTTTTTGGGGTCTACAGTAAAATACAACAATACATTATACATAGCAGCATATCCATTTTGGACACATCAATTTCTTACTTGTTGGAAAGCTTCTCAATGCGGACTTGAATGGTTGAATTGACCAAGGTTCTAAAAGCATAAATTTGTAAGTCACCATCAAAAGATGTAGTAACCTCTTTAGCAATGGCTAGTGCTTTTTTATCCCACCACGTTCCAGCAAGGGAAATTCCACCACCCGCACCGCCATCACCTGCCTTCACAACAATGTGTGTCAAAATTATGATTTAGATTCAGTCAGTTAGTTTTCAGTTGTACAGCAGTAGTTTCTGTTAGTTAGTTACTCTTTCTGTTAGCTGTTAGCATAAATTATGTTTGTCTTGTCCATGTATATAATAGCTTGTAAACTAAGCTTTCTGAGGTAATGAGAAAATTCTCTTTTCTCTCCATTGTTACTGTGTGTTTCGTTCTTCTCTCAGGGAGAGCAACTCTGAATTTTTGTCTCTTTTCACAATGTGAAAAATCAAATTACTCAAAAAAATGAAATTTTCTATAAACAACATACATATATCAATACAATCAAGTACAAATTGGGTTTCAAATATAACTTACATACAGTACACCATCCCCATCCCCATCTTCATAGTCCTCTTCTTCATCATTACCGTCATCAACCTCATCATCATCTAGTGATGCGGATGCATCTGTCCAATAAAGAACAAGTTTGGTCAGAAAATGTGAACAATTGAGAAAGAAATATAAGAAATTGAAAGCAGCTCTGTACCATATTCAAAGTCATCAAGGAGGTTTTCTTCTTCTTCTTCTTCTTCTTTGTCGTCCATTGATACTTCTTGGTGAACAATAGTGGGTTCGAGAATTGGCTCTGAATCGGAGCTTCTCTTCCGAGCAGGTAGAGTTAGGGGCTTTATCGGAATATATGGAAATAGGGAGGGCCAAAAGCGAAAAGAGAATTGTGTGGGAGAGAAAGTAGTTCGAGTGAGAAGTGGTGATGAAGTAATTGGTGAAAGTCTTAAGCTCGAAGCTTTAATAAAATCCATTCGATTTGTGTTGTGGAGTTGAGGTCTCTGTACTGTACTGTAATGGGAAGGAGCAGAGGGAAGAGCCCAAGCGGTTTTGCTACTTGTCTGTCTGTCAGTGCCTGTTGTCTGTTGATGATACTGCTCAAAACGACGTCTACGTGTGACGTTGTGTGTACTGTGCATGTACCATTGCATCAAGTCCAAATGTCCAACTCTCATTTTTATGGGCCGAAGCCCATATAAACGCACGTTGGGGATGGAAGTTAAACAGGAGAATCCTTTCTAGTTTGCAATGTTTGTTGTCTCTTGCGGGATTTTCTGCTGTATATCTTCGGCCAGTTATCAGAAATTAGAAATCTCATCTACAGTATTTTTTTTTTTTTTTTTGAAATTTCGGTGCTGATATATTTATTAGAAAGGAAGGATGTTTTATCGTCTTGTAATTATTCTGTTATCTGTTTTTATAAGCTTCATATTGTTTCGGTATGAAGTTGATTTGTCCGTGATTAAGGTTGTGTTTTGATAGATGGAATAGAGCGGAGTGATTAGTAATCGAGTGAGATGGTAAAAATACCTTAATCCATTTTTGAGAACTTTAGAGTAAAATGGTTAAGAATGAAAACTCAAATCAATCTATATCACTTAAACCCTCAAATTTTCATGCGCCCTAATTCGGGGGGTTTGAGATGATCACTTCATACCTTTTGTCACTCCAATCCATTAATCATTATTGTGACTTCTAAACAATAGAGTGGGCGGTCACTACGTTTTAGTTATTTCTTTTGATTATGTTTATTCATATGCGACATCTCTCCATTTGTTTTGGATTTTGGGACTATTTCCCTTCTTGGTTGTGAACTGTTTATTTCTATTTAAACTTTGGATATAGACTCAGGGTCACCTTAGTTTTTTGGTTTTAGAATAATTATTTACTCTGATATTTATTTTTGGATATTATATGTCTTGTTACGATGCGACTTTAGTGTGCTTGAAAAGCCTTGAGAATGAGACAGTGAGGTCTCATTTTCGCCGATCAGGAACGTCTAAGTTGGGTTCTGGCAAAACAACATGGCATATTCTCCTTAGTTGTTCTAAATGTGAGTGTGTGTGGAGGAGGGTTAACTTGTGGGATGTTATTTCTAGTCACATGCATCACGTTAACTCCTTCAGTGAATTGTTTTTTCTTGTCCTGGGGCAGACTACGGATGCTGATAAGGTGGTCTGGGCTATGACTCTATGGAGTTTATGGAGGAGCCGAAATTGAAAGGTCTGGAAAGGTTTGGATGAGGCGGCCATGACCATTGTTACTCATGGTAGTTGCTTTCTGGGTGAGTGGCCCTGGGCGCGTGATGGTGGAATTGTTAGTCATGGTACCCATAACAATGATGAGTTTGTCCGCTGGAGGTGCTCACCTACTGGATTTGTGAAATGTAATGTTGATGCTTCCTTCTCCATAGCTGGCAACAAAGTGAGTTTTGGTATGAGTCTTAGAGACTCTGTTGGAGGCTTTCTGGGTAGTAAAACTCTTTGTTTCCAGCCTTTGATGGATGTTAGCTTGGGGGAAGCTTTGGGGCTCTTATCTACCATCCAACGGATTAGGGATCTTCAACTTGACAATGTTATTTTTGACTTAGATTCAAAAGGGGTGGTGGATAGAATGACCTCTAGGTGTGATGATATTTCAAAGTTTGGGGCTATTATTTATAAGTGTAAGGATCTTCTTTTGTCTAGTTGCAAAAACTCTCATGTGGAGTTCACTGGAAGGCAAGATAATATAGTTGCTCATAGCTTAACTAAGGTGGCCACCGATCATGTTAGTCCTCATTTTTTTCTCTTATATTCCAGCATGTATTGAATGTTTGATTTATAATGAAATGTATTGAAGTTCTCTTATAAAAAAAAATATATACACTACAAGAATTAAACTTGGAGTTGGTAGGTGCATATATTCCAACTATTTTGGATAAGAGAGTATATCAGTTGTTTCACAAAGTATGTCACAATCTTATGCCATAAATTTTGATATGTCAAATGATTTAAATATCACATATTTAATAATGAGAGATGTTTCTAGACCAATCAAAATTTATATATATAGCAGGATTGTGGCACATTTGTTTGACTGATTTAATTGGTATATACTGTCAGTGTAAAGATTTTTTACACAAACAACCAATTAGAAATTGCCATATAAGCTAAAGTGACTGAGTATTATCCTAACTACCTTAAAAGTCACACACACCATGATTTTTGATTAATTGTCAGTGTAAAAATCTTTACACTGGCAATGCATAAAAATTAAACCCTTGTTTGACAACCAAAGTTTCATCCTTAAATTTTAAAATTCTGAAGTTTAAATTTCGTAGAACGAGTTCATGGACCAGTATTTTTATTCAGCATACACTATACACACCTACTTGAATGACAATGTATTGTCGAGGGCCAAATGTTTGCAATACAAGGAGTGGTGGCCTGAGCATGATTTAGTGGTACGATCCCATATGGCCTCATTTGTTAGGGGGTATCAAATTTTTTGTACTTAATATATATGTATATAATAAAATAAAAAATTTATATAATAAAAATTTATATAGTTAAAAATTTTATACTTGATACTTGAGGGCCCAATTACTTTTTAAAATTTAGGGTCCAATCCTTTTACTATATATTTTAGTAAAAAAAATTAAAAAAAATTAGCAGCCACACAAAAGACTTTCCATTTTTTCCTCAATCACGTATCTCTGTCCGTTTTTCCTCACTTACTTTAATAATTTTTTATTTAAAAAAACTAAAAGACTCACTCACTCTCCCTCACTCACTGACTCACGTTTGCGTCTCTCTCTTTGTCTGATGCTCTGACCTCGGACCTCGGTCGGACAGTCCCTATGCCTCACGTATCTCTATTGACAGTGGCGCATTGCTTCATTAACAATCTAATGTTGAGTTTGTTGAGGAGTCTTTTAGATTTCACTATTTTTTTATATATTGTCGATCAAGCAATTGACTCACTTAATAGAAGATTTGAACAATATAGCATATATGAGGAGATTTTTGGATTTTTGTTTAGTATTGAAAGGCTTAGATCATTCTCTGATAAAGATTTGAAAATATGTTGCAAAAATCTTGAAGTTTATCTAAAACATGGTGATTCTTATGATTTTGATGGTGAAATTTTATTTTTAGAACTTATCTAATATTTTATATTAAAACAATTAATGGCTAGTTTTTTGCACCTCTTTGTACGCTTTTGATAATATATATATATATATATATATATATATATATATATATATATATATATATATATATATAGGGTATCAATTTCTCAGTTCGCATAGGGCACCCAAAATCTCAGGGACGGCCTTGAATACAAGGTTAGGATCTGGATCCTCCACAGTTTTGTGAGAAAAACAAACGATGAGGAAATATAGGTTGATTTAGGGGTGTATTGAATTGAGATTTTAAAATGCTATTTTGCTATAAAAAAATCTTGTGGATTTTAAAAGACTATGTAGGAATGTAATGACTTATAAGATTTTTTTTAAAGTATTTTATAAATAAGATTTTATAGATTGGATTTTAATGGATTTATATCATAAAAATTTATTTTAGAAGGATTATATGGATTTATAAGATTTGAAAAAAACACAGAGTGGAGAATAAAAAAATTTATTTCCATTATGGAGAATAAACACACAAACTCTAATTACAACATTATAGAGCAAATTTAATTTTATAGTGTAGAAGACAACATATTCACAAAGGGTTTGTTTGGTAAAACTAGAGGATAGCGGATAAGCTAACAGATAGCGGGTGGGGTAGCTGATAGAGGATAGTGGATAAGGTAGCTTATTGGTGTAGAAGTGTTTGATACTAGCGGTTGACCTAGCTGATAAATATAAAATGACATAAAAGTACATATGCTTATACCATTTTATATAAATATTTTTTTATATAAAAAAATTATATAAATGATAGTCTTACATGTTTATAATATGTTATATTATCATATAAAAAATTATAATATTATACGTTTATATTATCATATAAATGTTTAACTAGCTCTTTATAAATAATTTTAATTATTATATTATGATATATACGTTAACAAACTTAATAAAAAAATAATAATAAAGAGTTGAAATAATAAATCAACAATATTATTGGTAATAAAAAATAATTTAAAAGAGTGAAAATAGTATAATGATTAAACATTTTATTATATTATTATATATTGAAATGGGTAAAGGTGGAAATAAATTAAAATTGTAAGGATAAAAGAGAGAGAGAGAAAAAAAAAGCCGCTATAAGCAATAAGCGTAAACACTACTTAAAGTAGCGTCTGGAAGAACGTTATAAGTTCGTAAAAAAAAAAAACGCTATAAGCTAATAACTAATGTGTTTACCAAATAAGGTTATAAGCTATTTGTTATAAACCAGCTGATGAGACTTACCAAATAGGCTAAAAGGTGTTTTGTTCACATGTCATTGTATTTATGAAGTAGAAAAGGAAATTATGAACTTAAAACAATAAGCGCATTAAAAGTAAAACTAAAGTTGTTTGGTAATTTATGTTGGGTTGAAGAGAGGGGAAGGAGGGAGGGAGAGAGAAGGGGAGAAAGGAGAGAGATAGAGGGAGGGAGGAGAGAGAGAGGTGAAGAGAAATAAGGATTGGAAAATCCTTAGAAATCTCATATGTTAGAGTGAGACTTTTTGTTACTAAAAATTCACACGAAGTTCCACCAAATCCACCTTAGAAAACAATCCATCGAAATTAGGAAGTTTTTGAATACCACAAGATTTTTTATTACTTGTAAAAAAATCTTGATTGAATACCACCAGATTTGGACACCCTCTGTAAAAAATCGTAATAGTCTTGATTGAATACCACAAAACTTATTTAGATTACTTACAAGTCTTGATTGAATACCACAAGACTTTTTCATCATAAATTTTTTTTTAAAATCATAATCTAATACACCCCCGTAATTATTTAAAATTTTAAATTTCAAACATGACTTCAAAGTTATTTTTTCTTTCTTTTTTCCATTTTGATCAAACTTTTTTTTACTGCCTTTTTCGTACTTTCTTTTTCATACAATTTATTATTTCATAAGATTAAAAGTTTATTATTACAGTGTGAATAAAATAATTATAATTTTACCAAAATAAAATAATTATAGTGTGTTTTTATTTAGGTAAAAACTTGATCATGATTATTTATCCAAACACAATTGATCATGATTAATTATATTTAAATAAATAATCTTAAAACAGCCGCATAGGGATATCGTGGCGGCTGCGCAGTTGCGTGATAGTTGCGTTGAGATAGCAGAACAACTAAGAGAACAAAGAAAGAGGAACACTGGTTGAGAAATGAGGAAGAGGAAGAATCGAAGCAGTGCCCAAAAAGTTCAAGTGAAATGATATCGTTTAACGTTTTACTTTTTAAAAAAAAACATATTTTGACAAACCGATGAACCACCAATTTAACCGATTATACACCGATTTTCAAGAAAATGGTTTTCATAGGCATATGGACCGGTCATCGTTCACTAGTTGAATTCAGTCGGTTTGATCCGATTTTGACAACCATGTTAAAACTCATTTTAACCATCTTTATAATTTTTATTTCTACTTTTAATTGATTATTCATGTTATTTTAGGTCAATATATAGTGAAGAAAAGCTTTTACACCTTACATGACAATATTTTTACTATCTTAATTATGAGGACAACAATATCTAATTTTTTAAATAAGGGATTTTGTCAATCTTATTATTATTTCTATTATTATTAGGATTTAATTGGTATGCACTTTTTTTGTATTGTCAACCATTAATAAATTGTTACATGATTAAAATTGTATGATTCTTATTCTAACTATCTTAAAAGTTATTTATATCATGATTTGTGATTGATTGATAATGTAAAAATTTTTATAGTGACGATGCATAGGGTTAAATATATTTTTGGTTCCTGTAAAATGAATGAATTTTGGTTTTGGTCCCTGTAAAAAAAAATTTCTTTGGTTTTTGTCCCTCTAAAATTTCAAATAACTATTTTTGGTCCCTGTAACATCCCAATTTTCTTAATCTTTTAATTAGCTAGTATTTAAGTAGTTGTATTTTATTGGAGGGTCTAGAAACTTTAATAAATTATTCCGAGGCCATAGTCACACTCTACGCCATCGTAGGAGACTATGGTTAAGTTTTGTGCCGAAAACTCAAACGGAGCCGGATCTATATTTTTTCAGATGATAGTGTTTTTCTACTATCATGATCTTATTTTGACTAATGGTCAGAACCATTAGTCTTAAAGTTCAATCCTCTACCTTTTTGGTAAAATGTGTCCTGACGTCCAAAAATATAAATAATATTTTATATTCAGACCGAAAATCGATCGGATAGACGATTCGAATTGTCTTCGGGTTTTTCGAGAACCTTGAGCCAATAATTTTCATATCAGGGCTATGTTAAATTATTTGGGGACTCCTATCAGTGTCTTGAGGTGAATTGACCAAATTGCCCTTGATTAGTTTTTACTAGTTACCTTTTATTACTTTTACCTATTTTCTTAAGTGTTAAGTTTCCTAAATAAATATCTCATTCTCTCACACTTCCACCCTCATTTCTTCGACCAGCACAGCCCCTCCTGACCCAAACCTCTTCTTTTTCTTCATTTTCTTCTTTCTCTCTTTTCTTCAATTTCTCACCATTGAAGCTCACTTTTGGAGCTTAAATCCTCAAGATTTTGTGAAGCAATCTTCACCAAATTTGAAGGAGATCATCATAAGAGGTAGCTAGTTCTCTCAATCTCTCATTTTTCTCCTCTAAATTTCATGATTAGAAATGTTAGGATTTTTATCCCTAAATCTTCAAAAATCCATGATAAATTGTAGGAAAGTCATTTTGATACCAAACCAATTTCTATGGCCTAAGTTCATGACATACTTGCATGATCCAAGAGATTAGAGCCAAGAAATCTCTCTAGCTATTTTTTGAGAGAGAGGCCGAAACCCCTATTGTGTAGGGTAGGATTTTTGGTTGGTTTTTGATGTTTTGACTTGATATCTAGGGTTATCCATTTTGTTAGGGTGCTATCCAAGAAATGAGGATTTTTGGAGCTCCCTAACTATTTTTCATATTTTTCATTCAATAGGGCCGAACCCTAGAGATAGTGCAGTAGGAGAAATCTTTGCTTTTTGAACTAATACCTTCATTGATTATGTTTAGGGATACCTAAGGATCATTGATCCAAAAGTTAGGAATTGTTCATCATTCCTAGCCTAATTAATTAAATAGGGGCAATAGCTAATCTTAAGGAATTAGGGAGTTTTTGGTTTAACTGTATTGATTTCTGGTTGTGTTTGTTATATAGATTCGGACATGATTCGAATATCCGACAGCGCACCCGACTGACAACTGCGGAGTCGTAGCCGGAGCTGCACGAGGAAATCACTAAGGTGGGGAGAAAGAACTGATATCGTCGGGAAGGCAAGCTTAGTGTGTATATAATATATATATATATATATATATATATATATATATATATATATATATATATATATATAATATATATGTGTGTGTGTGTGTGTGTGTGTGGGGGGGGGGGGGACCCTAGAACCCTACTAGAGGTTGAGCCTTGGATAAAGTGTCTAGACCCTAGGTATAGGTACCTTTGGGCTATCACCGCTAAGTCGATATTATGAATGATGAGACTGATTGATGTTGATTGTGTTGAATTATTTAACTGATTACCTGTGGATTTTATTTTGGGTGAACTGTCTGTTTGATGAACTATTGTCTGAATTTATGATGATAACTGTAGTGAAAATATCTTCTGTTGTGATGTTTATTGTGATTGGTTGGTTGAGTGTTGATGAGAGGATGGTGAGCGTTGATGTTGTTCAGGTTGATATCGTTGTGGTCCCGACCGTAGAGTTGTGGCTCTTATACGCAAGGCGTCGTGATGCTGATGCTGATGTGATGTTGATAATGATGTGATGTTGGTGTTGATGATTGATGTTGACGTTGATGTGATGCGATGTGGTTCCGATATCAACCTGCGATGGATGTTTGTTGCATTTTCATAATATTTCATACCACAGCATTTGGTCCCAAAGGGGGATGTCCAATTGGGGACATTACGTAAAATCCCGAGGCGGGATATGATGTGATGTGATGTAATCCCGACGGGGATGTCCAATTGGGGACGTGATGTATCGGCCGACATGCATATAGGGAAGACAGCATATACATAGGGATTAGTATCCCTCCTATAAGCTTATTCGAGAGAACGATGTTTGAGATGATTGTGATGGGTGACTTAAGAGATGGATGAGGTTGTGTTATATATGTTATCCGTATTGTGTGATGTGAATATATATATATATATATATATATATATATATATATATATATATATATGTTTGTACTGATGCCCCTCTCCCATATTGATGAATTATGTTTCTTATCTACCGCTATTTTCTATATGTGTTGCCTTTATTTAATGGGAAAATCCCGAAGAGGAACCAGCTGCTGAGGAACTGAACGACATTCCGTACGAGCCTGACGCCGGAGGACGGGCCATGTACACTAGCCTCGAGAGGTTGGGCAGCGATCGTGATTAGCCGGAGAGCTATATCTTGGCCTATCTTTCGTACTTTTATTTTGGTTTGTAACAATATACTCTGTATGTACTACTTTACTACTGTAGCCCTACTGATAGGGCAATGATGTATGTGATATATTTCTTTATATTTAAAGCTGTGTACTCTAAAGCGTAGCGTGCCGTTTATTGTTTTGCTTCCGCCCTAAATTTTTCGCTTCGCTTCGTTTTAATAAGGCGCGCTAACATTTATTATGCGATTAAGATTAGTTAATATCTTAGGTTCTACTGATGGGACGGCGGGTCATCTCAGTCCCTACTGTCATATCACATCCATTAACTACTTATGTGTTTAACAAAAGGTCATATGGTCATCTCAAGTGACATCCAATGACCTCTGTGATGTCATGTTAGGATATGATTCATCTGAAGTTTTCCTTGAACCCTAAAATGAATTATATTTATTTATCTATCCTAAAATGAATGCTAAGGACTAAAAACAATGATATTAAATTTTAGAGGGATAAAAACCAAAGACAAACAATTTACGGGGATTAAAACCATAATTTGTTCATTTTATAGGGACTAAAATTAGTAATTTCATATTTTAAAGGGATGAAAATAAAAGAATTTTTTTACAAGGACCAAACCAAAATCCACTTATTTTTTAGGAACTAAAACGATATTTAACCCGTATTATTATTATTATTATTATTATTATTATTATTATGAACCAGGATTTGGTTCCGTCGATAACAGCAGATTTTACCCTTTCAAGGTGAAGAGATCATGAAATGTTCATGAGTCACAAGGTCAGAAAAATAAAGAGTAGAGATTCAAATTGATCATCAATAAAAAATGATGATAACATTTTGATCCCTAAAAAATAGAAAATATCAATTTGGTCATAAGAATCTAAAATGCGGATTAAAATAGTCTCTGACACGGATTAAAATATTCCTAATAATTACCCTAAAAGGTGTTTTTGAGGATCCAATTGATATTTTCATTTCTCACGTATCAAAATATAACTGTATTTTTTTTTTTGAAGTATCAATTTGGGCTTTTACTTAAAAATAAATAAATAAATAAATAAATAAATTAACAAAGTAAAGTAGTTGGGCATCAACAATGAGTGTATTATTTTACACCTAAACGGTGCGTTAAAGCGACACGCTCGTCTTCCTCGGTGGATCTGAATTCCGAAACCCCTGTTTGTCTTTTGCTCCTACTCTGCAATTGAAGAGGATCATCGCCATCGATTCATCTTGATCGATCGAGGTTCAAGCACACATAAATAAAGATGGTGCTCACATCCTCTGTACGTGATTACGTCAACCGTATGTTGCAGGACATCTCCGGCATGAAAGTTCTCATACTCGATTCCCAAACGGTACACCACACTACACTTTTCCTTAACCATCTCATCTTCCACATTTTTTGACAAATCTCATCAATTATCCAAATTATGTAGTGTAATTATATAATGACTGATTATGCTTATAATAATGTTGATATACATTTAAACTCATCACCTGTGTGTGGTTCTATTGGCAAGGCACTAAACAATTTGTTTCTATAATTTGTTTGTTTAGGAGGAAATTGGTGTTTATGATGTTGAGTCTATATATATTTCTCCAATTGATGCAGGTTAGTATTGTGAGTGTTGTTTATTCACAGTCAGAGCTTCTTCAGAAAGAAGTGTTTTTGGTAGAATTGGTAGATTCTATTTCCAAGTCAAATGAATCAATGTCGCATCTCAAGGCCGTTTACTTCCTTCGACCTACATCGGAGAACATCCAGAAATTGCGACGCCAGTTGGCTAGTCCTAGATTTGGAGAGTATCACCTATGTAGGTTCTTTAAATTTTGTTTTGCTTGAATTTTGAGAAGCTATAGTGCAATCCTTCCTTAGGAATTTAATTTGCAATTTTCTCCCATTGATTTGAAGACACTTTGTGAATCCATTCTGAAATTACAGTTTTCTCCAACATATTGAAGGACACTCAGATTCATATACTTGCTGATTCAGATGAACAGGAAGTTGTCCAGCAAGTTCAGGTAACTGCTTATGTGTGCATTGTATTCTCTATTTTTTTTGTCTGTTTGGACTTGGGAACTTTTCTGTGTAACCGTTTTAGGATTTTTAAATGCACACTAATTTTTTCATGATAGATGCTTGTCTAAGAATTTGTTTTAAAGTAGATAAAAAGAATTGCAGGTCAGTTTATAGTATCACAAAAATATTATAGTTCGCATGAAATAAGTCTTGGATGGAAGGATTCCCCCTTATTTCTTATCCCTTCTATAATTACAAAAAATTTATTGTTCAATGTCCATTTTCTTTATCTGATAAATGACTCCCTGCATTATTGAGCATGAGGCCTTGAATCCCCTCCCTTTGTGTTGCAATCTCAAATGCTAGGGTTCATGTTGAAAAGTTTAATGCTAATGCCTTATTGTCCTCATCATCCAGGAGTTCTATGCAGACTTTGTTGCAATTGATCCTTATCATTTCACTTTACATGTGCCTTCAAATTACATTTATATGCTCCCAGCTGTGGTAGATCCTTCAACATTGCAGCGCTTCTGTGATCGAGTTGTTGATGGTCTTGCAGCTGTTTTTTTGGCATTAAAACGGAGGCCAGTAATTAGATATCAAAGGACATCTGACATTGCAAAAAGGATAGCACATGAAGCAGCTGTGAGTAGAATTTGTGCCATAACTATAAAGTCACTTTGTTGATATATATATTTATACTGTTTATGTTAAATAATTGTATGCATTTTAGCATTTTAGTGATGTGGTTGTTGGTTTCTGCAATGAGTTTAAGCTTTTATGTCTTCATCATTTCAATGATTCTGAATTGCACAGGGCATATCTCTGGGCATATGCAGACTTCTGTACACACATGTAGCTAATCTATATGTTCTTTAGGCTGGCGATATGTGTATCCTAGCATGCCATGTTATCATTAAGGATTATGCTGGCATACATAGTGAAAACTAATTTACACTATTGGGCTTGAAACAGAAACTGATGTACCAACAGGAAAGTGGTCTTTTTGATTTTAGGCGAATGGAAGTTTCTCCATTGTTGTTGGTGATTGACAGGAGGGATGATCCTGTAACCCCATTGCTTAATCAATGGACATATCAGGTATCTGTGAGATTAATGCAAGAGTCTAGTGCTTAATGACAAACTTATAGTTGAGTGATCTGATAAGTTGTTTATTTATAAAGTAATTCTCGTTTTTGGTGTTATACCATGTAGGCTATGGTTCATGAATTGGTAGGAATCCAAGACAACAAAGTGGACTTGAAATCCATTGGTAAATTTCCAAAGGATCAGGAGGTTGGATTCTTTTTTTATATTGGGTGATTATGTAAGAAGCATATTGCAGTCTAGACTTTGTGCTCATTGATTTAAGCTATTTCTTGTCACAGGAGGTTGTGCTGTCATCAGAACAAGATTCCTTTTTCAAAGCTAACATGTATGAGAATTTTGGAGATATAGGTATGAATATCAAGCGGCTGGTTGATGAATTTCAGCAAGTGGCAAAGAGTAACCAGAGCATCCAAACAGTAGGTTTGTATTTATCCTCTCTCATTTCAGAGGGATAAATTCCTTCAGCCGTTACAAATGTCAAAACTTATTTTCTACATGGTGGCGTAGTATTATAGTATTTAATTCCCTGAATTTTTTATTTGACTATTGGCAGAGGACATGGCCAAATTTGTTGA
This sequence comes from Ammopiptanthus mongolicus, assembly GCA_039655645.1. Classification (NCBI taxonomy): domain Eukaryota; kingdom Viridiplantae; phylum Streptophyta; class Magnoliopsida; order Fabales; family Fabaceae; genus Ammopiptanthus; species Ammopiptanthus mongolicus. The sequence continues at coordinate 16,247,135 of CM077345.1, forward strand.
CAATTACCCTGAGTACAGAAAAATGCATGGAAATGTGTCAAAACATGTGACTTTGGTAACAGAAATGAGCAAGATAGTTGAAGCGCGAAAACTTATGTTAGTTTCACAAACAGAACAAGAGTTGGCTTGCAATGGAGGGCAAGGGGCTGCTTTTGAGGTATATATTGTATAGCCTTAATAATTGAAACATATCCATTTGCTTTTGTTTGAACTTCAAAAGTTCTTGGATGACCATTAAACTATGGAAACATACTAGTTAGTAATAATATTACCAACTTTCATAATGTCACTGGGATTTACAAACAATTTAATTGCTGACATAGTAGCAAATATATCCAATGGATTTTCCCCTCCCATAAAAACGCACTTTGGGGATGGCAAAAGAGGAGAATCCTTCCAAGTTGTGCAATATTTGTTGTAACATGTTTCTCTTGTGCTATGCTCATGGGACTCTCTGCTGTATATCTTTGGGCAGTTATCAGAAATTAGAAATCCCATCTACAGTAGTTTTTTTTTCCCATTTCGGTGCTGATATTTATTAGAAAGGATGTTTTATCCTTGTAATTATTCTGTTCTCTGTTTTTATAAGCTTCATATTGTTTGGGTATGAAGTTGATATGTTCATGATTAAAAGAGTTATTGTGTTTTATTCTGTTCTCAGTTAGTCCATTGTTTTTTAACGTGGGACTTCTTCACTCACATTTGTATACAATGATATGAAGAAGGGGCAAGGATCCACAGTGAAGTATAAGAGTAAACAAATCCTTAAGTAGTATCCATCTTTAGTTTCACCTAGCTAACAATCCATGTTTAACATAACAGCCTTTTAAATTGCTATATTTACTAATAACAGCTTAAAGCAATCTTATTATTATCCACCCTGTCACATAAAAAAGAAATTCTATTTGTCTTATTAATTGTTATTATATTTACTGATAAGTGATAACAGCTTAAAACTAACAAAGGTAATATAAGGTCCAGGTGATAACTTATGTCTCAAATGTGCTCTTTTTCAGGCAGTGACAAATCTGCTTAACAATGAAAGCATATCAGATGTGGACCGGCTACGCTTGGTCATGCTCTATGCTTTGCGATATGAGAAGGATAGCCCTGTTCAGCTAATGCAGCTTTTCAACAAACTGGCTTCCCGATCTGCCATGTATAAACCTGGGGTAAACTAATTTATCGTGTTGCCTCTCTTTTTAAATACATAAATTCTCATGCATGAATGTCTTTCCTTCATCCTTAACGAATGTCATCCATCTTTTAAATCTTCAACAAGTGAACAGTAATGGTGAGATTATTTTTTGTTTTGTGTCGTCTAGTCATATCTTTGCCCTTGGATTCTACAGTAGAAATTTACAATTGACTAGATTAAATTAAGGACAGCTTATAGATGGAAGCTTCTGCTTTTTTTTTTCCTTTAATTTTTTTTTTTGGGGGGGGGGTTATGTGGCTAAACCTACATGCGAAAGTCACTGATATTGTTATACTTGTTGTGGCACAACAGCTTGTCCAATTTCTTTTGAAGCAAGCAGGTGTTGACAAGAGGACTGGTGATCTTTTTGGAAATCGGGATCTAATGAATATTGCCCGTAACATGGCTCGTGGGTTGAAGGTCTGCATAGAAATATTATGATTGCTATGCCATATTTTTTATAATGTGTGTCTTCAATCTAAAAATTTGTTTTCTGAGTTTTGCTGCAGGGTGTCGAGAATGTCTACACCCAGCACCAGCCACTTTTGTTCCAAACCATGGAAAACATTCTCAAAGGGCGGTTGAGAGATGTGGACTACCCATTTGTTGGAAATCACTTTCAACAAGGAAGGTATGTTGCTATTAAAGATGTTGAAGAATTATCAAGGGTTTAGGGTTAGGGTAAGCAAAAGAGAGAAAAAGGCTAAACAATAACACTGAATATATTGTTGATATGTAGCAATGTGATACAATTCCATAACCTAGTACTCTTATTTATACTAATACTTAGGTATACAAGCCCATGCCCACTAACACAAAGAGTGCGTTTGTTTCAAGTATTGTAACATTATTCCCAGGAAAGTGAGGGAGGGAATGCAACATTTCCATGTTTGTTTCAAATTTTAAAAAATTATTCCCAGGAATTTTTTATTCCCAGGAATGTTATTTGTACATGATTTGCTCACTTCTTGTTCCCATCTTAAAGGGTGGGAATCTAACATTCCCATGAGAATAAAACTCAACTACCTATAACATTCCACTCCCACCTCATTTTACCATATTTATTTGTATTATTAAATTTTTTAAAATTTTAAATTATATAAGTTATAAAAACATTTCCAGGAATTTAAAATACTTATCCTGGTAATAATATTCTCAGGAATATCATTCTCAGGAATGTGATTTTATACCTTGAAACAAACACACCCAAGACTAACAGCCTTGATATCTTCTGAAATATAACTCTCCTGTGTTTCTTATTTGTTCTGTACAAATTAGTAATACTGCTAAATTGTTGCCAGGTTTCTAAATAATTTGATATTGAATTGAAGTTACAACAATAGTATCAAACTTTTTAGTTTTTAGCGTTGACTACTGAGTCAAATTGACGTAGAATATTATTTCAGTTGTCTAGGAGGCAATCTGGCACCATTTGTATAATAACAAATTATATCAGCAATTCAGCATGTAATGGGGTAGACCAGGCTTGACGTTGGGAACATATTAGTGAATGTGCACCATGTTGAGTCTTGACAGCATGTTATTACTTGAGCTTTTGTAGTGGCTTCACACACTTGATGTATGCAGAATTCTGCAATTCTTTCTGTATTATACTGCCGAGTTTACTTTATCGATAAGACAGAACTCATGATAGATCGGTGGCTATGGTCTCTCTAGTTAGGACTTAAGACAAATACTAATCCCATTCAGTCTGTCTAGAAAGAGTTTTACTACTTTAATCTGTGCTGCTACTATATATAATTTCAGTAATGCAGTAGCGTTGATGTCACATGATTTTACCCCTTGCAGCTTAGGTCTAAACTCTATACCTTTCATACCCTCTCATAGTTGCATCTGTAAATTATGCAATCTATATTTCCCAAGTTCCACTAGCTGCAGCAATAGCAAACTATAATTTTGGAGTTAATCTGATTTGTTATCTGATAATGCTATTGTAGGGTTCTCTGAGTTGTTTTATGTGCTGCATGTTTAAAGCATTGTTTAGAAGTTTGGTGCTTTCTAATGCAAAGTTCTGTTTAATATCTGTTATACAAGAAGGAAATATCCTGGTAGATCATCTAGGAATGAGCTTGTTGTCCAGTAAAAGAGAGATTTTATACGCATAATGCACGTCTAATCGAAGTTTCTAATATTTATTAATGGCCATTATAATAGAATTATGGAATGATCTGAGTGGTGGTGTTAATTACTACTTGAAAAGCAGGCCACAGGAAGTGATCATCTTCATTGTTGGTGGGACAACTTATGAGGAGTCACGATCGGTTGCTCTACAAAATGCCAGCAATACCGGAATTCGGTTTATACTTGGTGGCTCTTCTGTTCTTAATTCTAAAAGGTATATTTATGTCATAAAGGTAGTTTGGATTTGATTAGTGAACATGTTCATGTTTTTTGTATTCCCATTGGGCTTTAAATTTGGCATGCTAGCAACGATAATAATTTTATCAACAAAAAAAAACAATGATAATAAATTTGAATTGATAGTTCCAATTTTGTTCGTGTTGACTGCAAAACTTGGAAGTAGTCATAGTGGGCTTAATTAGTTATTTTGAATGTTGCTTGGAGTGACATGGTTGGGAAGTTATTTCTGTTTGTGAGTTATCTCCCTTGGTTTAGGTGATAAAATTTATTGGGTTGGTCTTCAATCTGTCTTACAGATTGATGGCTTTTTTATATTTGGTTCATCATTGATCGGTTCAGGGTACTTTAGTTAGCTGCAAAAGCATTCAACTTGATCTGAAGTTCTGCACTAGGTAGCCTTCTGGTTCTGGATTTCTTAGCAATTGAGGTTTTGTTTTATTTGAATTTGCAGGTTTTTTAGGGACTTGGAAGAAGCTCAAAGGGTAGCTCGTTCTAGCACCTCTGTTCTTTGAAGTACATTTTAAGGGCCATGTAGATAATGTTTTTACAGCTTCAGGCTGGGAATGTCTGTTTGGCACCCATGTATATGTATAAAACAAGTTGCAAAAGGAGCTTGATGTGGGGTATCCGACTGAATCCACTGTTGCTGCAGAAGACTTGTCATCCATTAATCAGGTTAGGTATTATTTGGCTCTTTGCAGATGAGTGCGATTTGAGATTGAAATATGAGAACTTCAAGAACAACCCACCCGCCCCTCTCTTTTGTTCATGGGGTACAAAGTAGACACGGAGCATATATAGGTACAAAAAAGGAAACCATTTGATTTGTGTAATTTTTCTTCTTCATTTTGGTTAATTAAGTCTAATGGTTTTATTGACACTTGCTGATAACATTAACAATTTTGTATAATCGTGTAATGAATGTCCCATTCTTCTATATACTAACATGTATTCCAGATGTAGATTTATGGCTTCATATTTTTGAAAGTTCATGTTGTGAGACTGAGTTGTGATTAATATTTTATGCAATGCACTTGTTGATTGCATGTTCTGCCTGTACGAGAATGTCATGTAAAGCTTAGAGCACGTAAGAATCGTCCTTTTGCACTTTTGGTTGAATGCTTGACGAGAGAATTTATTCTGCTTCAACTTGTAATGGTTTTATAAATTTGTTTTTTAAAAAAAAATTTAGCCGAAAAAATCATTTATACAATAAGAAGAAATCTACACTTAATTTTTAGGGTAAAGAGTATAGACTCATCTTAAATTATAACCCGTTTGCAAATAGGCATTTTCAATTAATGATTCTTTTTAATTAATCTTCAAATTAAAAGAATTGGTGAAATTAATCCTTTCGTTAATTTAAAGTTAAATTACTAATGATGATTGAATTTGACGGTCCATTTTTCTTAAATCTCGATTGTTGATTATTTTTTCTTAATTTATTTCAAATTTTAAATTTTCGGAAAAAACTAGAAAAAGAAAACCCCAACAAAAATTTCAGAAACCGTTAGACCGACGCTTCTTCTTCGTAGTTGGCTTAGGAATTGCTTTGAGAGAAGGAATTGCTTTTCTTCACTGTTGACATGGGCTTCTTCTTCACTGTTGTCACACTGGATAAGCATTTCAAACTACTAGGTCAACAGCCCTTGGGCACATTGCAAAAAAATGCTGCCTACAAAACCACAACAAGATGGAGTTCCCAGAATTTAGATGCATATGTCCCACACATATAGTACCCAACCCAGCATAAATTAACACTAAAAAATTTAACCAAATATATCTTTTTACAATAGAGAAAAGAAGAACAACTAGAAGAAACACACAAAGCTGTTCAAAATGGATTTCTCTTTTTTCTTTTTCTTGTTTTTTAGAAAATTAAAAAAAATAAAAATTAAAAAATAAGCAGCAGTTGAGATTTAAGAAAAATGGACAATCAGATTCAATCATTGTTAGTGATTTAACTTTAGGTTAATGGAATGATGACTTTTACCGATTCTTTTAGTTTGAGGATTAATTGGAAAAAATTAATAGTTGAAAATGTCTATTTGCAAACGAGTTATAATTTAGGGGGTGTATGCTCTTTTCCCTAATTTTTATATGAAAAATGTTAGCCTATTTCTATAAGCCACTAATTAGTCTAGAGTCGAACAATGTGTTAGCCTGATATATAATATGTCTAAATTATAAGTTTTATATGAAATTCTAAATTAAAACTTAATTGAATGTAAAGCATACAAATACACTCTATAAGAATGTGAAATTGTATGCCTGTATGAAATTATCATTATCATTCTTTTAACTGAGAAGATGTGAAATTCCAGGTGCCATGTAACCATCACATCCATACCTCAGATCAAGGGGAAATTAGACGTAAATATCTGTGATGAAAAACAAGTAATTTTATTACAAGTGTAAACTAACTGTGGTTGATCGCAATAGAAGTGAATTGCAACCTTAGGTGACCTTCACCTACAATATTAGGGGTTTCAATCCTGGAATCGTCACTCAAGTGAGGATTTTATCTAACCATCAATTTGCTTGTGGGGATATCCGGTCAAAGACAAAAAAACTACTCACCCTACCTAATTACAACTGTATGTTTTTTCTCTAAACATTATATTTAAGGACAGGAACACATAAATACTTTGAATCACTTTTTGCTTATGAGAATCATATGACTTTGGTTCGAATTTAGGGATCCTTTTTTCCTAAGTGATATATAATTTATTTATAAATTCTTGTTGAGGTTATTGTTTTATTTTAACTTTAAAATGGAGAGTCCCCTCCCATTCAAAATTAACTTATTGTTTACCAAAGAAAAATATGAATTGATATTTTTTTTGCATTGAGCATGTAAGGTTGTATTTTAAAGCTTATTTTCTCATCTTGAAATGTGGATCAGTACAGATCGTCCAACCGCCTTAACTTCAGTCTTTTACGACTGCAGTAAATCCGAATCCCTATAGTAATGAAGAGGGGGAAAATATAAAGGATCTCAACTCAAACAAAACACAACTTTTCTTATGTTGGCTCAAATATAAACACCTAACTTCTATAACAATTCACAGCCTTTAGGAGAAATCTTTGAATAACACAAATTTACTAGACATATTTTTTTTCAAACCACAAATCACACTGTGTCTTAGCATTGTGAACCTAACTCTTGGTTGTATGAAGAGTCATAATATCGTTAAAAAATTGTGAACTTGAATTAAAATTGATCCTGGCATAATATGCATACTGTTAAAAATATTACTATTATTTGGTATAGAAGATATTGAAGTTTAAGTTATCATTATCATTGAGGATATTGCCAACATTTGTCAGTATTAATATAATAAATCTCACTTAAAACAAATATCACTAGGAAAATTATGTTTGATTCTTCATGCAATGTTTTTTTTTTATTAGTAATCGATTCATAAGTATATATACTTTTTATTAACAATTCATAAATATCATTATAAATCTAAACTAATAACTTCTCCTTTAAAAATTATTTTAAAACAAAATTAATTTTATATTAAACAATTATCTTAATGCCACCATGTAATCTACATGATGTTAAATTGCACTTTTTTTTCCTTTGTTCATTTTTTCCCCGCAAAGGAAGTTGTGTGTGTGTAGAGGGAAAGGTAAACTAAATTAAAGAAAAAACACTCATAGTAATAGGCCTATTTGTTTAGGTTTAAAAAGGTGATTCATCATAAATGTTTTTGTCAAAAGTGGTTTATGTAAAATCATAAACTATTTTGTGTTTGACTGCATGTTTGAAAATTGATTTTAAGCTGTTTGAGTATTGAAAAAATAATTTTTCTTCTCGTGAAATTGCAATAAAAGATAGAACTTGTTCAAAATTAATAATATAATTTATAATTACTATATTCATAGTATATTTAATTAAAAATAATTTAATTTTATAATTTATTTAATAAAATGTATGAGATATTAATGATCATTTTGTAAAATTTGAAGGAATAATTTTGTCAAAAAACTTATAAAGTTATTCTTTGAATCAAACACTACCTTGTATTATTTTTTCACCGTTTTATTTTAACATTTTACTTTTATCTGTAATGAGGTGATCTTTTCGAGAATACAAAAGTTAGATATATATGGTACACCAATAAAAAGTTACATACATAAGATTTTAGATTTATGATATTTGAATAACAAAATTTTGACATCATATTTGATATTGTATGTATTTATTTTTATCTTTTATTTACTTTTTATCATCTTTATATATACGCATCTAAAAAATACATCATGGATGATGTCCCTATTTTGATTTTTCAAAAATTGTTTCTAATGATTTTATATCCTACATCCGTCTCTAATCTCTATGATAGAATTATAACGAAGATATATAAAAAAAGTAGAATACAATATAATTAAATAATAAAATATAAAAATATAAAATAAGAGTAAAGGCTCATTTAAGTCCTCAATAATTTTTGAGGTAACACTTTTCATTCCCGAAAAAAAACTCATTGAATAGTTTTCGAGAATGATAAAAGAGAGACATTTTAGTCCCTCCATTTGTTTCCATGCTAAACACACCATTAAAGTGTTGATATGTATCGTTAGTATGTCTGGTAGCCAGACAATAGTTCCTACATGCATAATAGATCATAAAAATAATTATGCATTGATCCAATAAAATTCCCAACTATTATTTAAGTAACCAAATTTAGTCCCTGACAATTTCTATCGGGGGACACATTAGTCCCTCCATGTTAAAAGCATCACACCGCATGCGTCAGATGCATCACACTAGATGTTCCAACACAGGTCATATGGACGAGTTTAATAGACACCTAGGCACAATGACTATATATATTAGCACTTTAACGCTATGTTTCGGATGAAGACAAACAGAGAGACTGAATTGTCCCTCTTTTGTCATTGTCAGGGACTGTTCGGTGAGTTTTTTTTCTCAGGGACGAAAAATGATACCTCAAACATTGTTAGGAATTAAAATGAGCTTTTATTCATAAAATAATATGAGTAGAAGTGTACTGTACAATTAAAATTACTATTTTAAAAATATCCGGAATATATTTGTTAAAATATGATATGGTTTCTCTATCAATGATAGAGATAATCAGCTGGTATGCGTTCGAACCGGACCCAAACAGTCCACAGTGACTGTTTGATAGGAGTGGAGAATGGAGATCCTCTACATTTTTTCTTCCATTTAGGAGAGAAATAGTTACAAATTTTTATTAATGACTTAAATTTTTTAAGTTATAAAAAAAGTTTAAAATGTAAATATTTTCTTTGTGTCTATCTCTCTCCTAAATGAAGATTGTCATTTACCCTCTAAATGGAGAGGATCTGAACTCGTTTGGTAGACGAATACCTTCGCGACTTCCGTAATTCCAACTTTCAAAATACGATCTTTAGATAATATCTTAGCTTATACATGATTAGGTTTGTTTTGTTTTGTTTAGGACCATCGGTATCCTAAAATTACATTGGACTTCGATTAATACGAGTCGAGTCAGGAAGACCCATTTAAAGGGGTACAGCTCTTCCAGCGCCTATTATTTCCATTCACAAGACTCGAACTCGAGACCTTACTTAAGAGTAACCAATCTCCTTGCCTCTACAGTAGATTTTTTTTTTTACTTTTGGTCTTTAAAAAATAATTCTTTTTTCATCCTAAAAATAGGGAAATACTTACTTAGTCTTCGACGTTAACTTGTTTATGCTAAGGGCTGAACGGAATGCCACATCATCTGAAACACATGGACGACATGTGGTACCTTCTTATCCTATAAACTTCTGCAGACCAGAAGCAAAAAATTTCTTCTTTATAGGGACTAAAAATATATTCTAGCCCTTCTTCTCCCATCTCATTTACCCTTTTTTGTCATATTCTCCCTCTCTCCTTCTTCATTTCAATTTTTTTTTTCTTTTTTACCCCCCATTGTTCACCATTTCCAAAACAACATCAAGTCTCCACAAACACCAAAGTTGGATCACATCTTCTTCATTTCAATGCAACCTTGCCCAAAAAACAAAGCCTCCAAACCAACCACCAAACCGGCACATAGTTCCGACCTTTCAAAACCCACCACCACGCCAGAACCCACTTGCAGTCGTGCTATCAGACCTGCCACCACGACCGAAAACAACAACAACACCCACAAATAGCGCAAGCCCAGTCCACTTAGTTCACAAATTAGCTCTACGCAATCACCTCCTTACCCCTTCTTCTCCCCTTAAAAGCCTCAACTTTGTGTGGCCACCACCTATGTCGCCCCAAACAAAAACTCAACCACCAACAAAGCTCGATCTGTGAGCACCGTCAATCTTACCACATGCGAGCATGACCCCCAGCGTGCAGCCTCCGGCTTCGACTGTAGCTGTCTTTGCCCACGAACAATTTCATGACTCTTATTTCTGTTTCATTCATAATTCATGACACTATGTGATTTGGTGGTGGTGGGAGAATGAGCATTATGGGGGGTGGAATTCGGGGTGGTTTTTGGTTTTGATAATTTATGGTTTGATTCTTTAGGCTTTCTAAAAGATGAGGTTGGGTGCTAATAATGGTAAGGTGGTAGAGTCGTTGGATGCATATTAATCAAAGGGGAACATGAAAAAGAAAAAGAAAGAGACGAGCACCAATAGCATATTTATAGGGACCAAAAGCAAGAATGTGATCATCCATATATCAGTGTTAATGTGGTATTCTAGTGTTAATGTGGTATTTTGTTTGCCACATCAACACTTAGCAGAAGTATGTTAACGTAGAGTAATAAATATAGTTATTTTTCATACTTTCAGGGATGAAATAAAAAAATTTCTTTTAGAGAATAAAAATAAAAGACTTCTACTTCAGAAGGACTAAAAACATATTTAAGTCTATATTTAAAAATTAAATTAACATTTTCCTACCTTTACCCTCATTTTTATTTTGCCAAGCACACATCTGATATGAATTTGACTCTTCCAATATGAGTTTGTCTTTATAATGAGAAAATAAGAATGTATCGCTCCATATGATAAAGTGCATCAATATCGTAATCTACTAAATAATATAAGGATAAATACATTGATAATCAGTTACTTTCTTATTTTAGACAGAACCTCACCTTAGAAGAGGAATTAAACTTTGCCACTATTAATGTTTTATAAAAGCAGTTACATACTTTGCCGTCACAGTTTTCACACAAAACGCCAAATCAGAAAACCTGCATCACAATCATTCTAATGGACGGCTACAATTGCAGCTGTCACCACAAGATGCATTTGCCCCTGTCACTTTAGTATCTCCCTTTTCTATTTATTTTTCTTGAATTAAAAAAAATATGAAAATTTCGAGATTTGTGTTTTCCAACTGCCGAAGCAAAATTCCGTTGTTTTTCTTTTCTTTATATACGATTTCCGCTCCTTCTTTCCTGCCTTCTATTTTCCCGGAAAATATCCATCTCGATTTTCCCGGAAAATGCACAAAATGTCGAGCAAAGGTTTGAACACTCACCCTTACATTTTCCATCTTTGCTTTCTGCAACTCTTTGCCATTGTTCTTTTCCTTTCTATTGCCGCGAGTTTTTGTTTTGGCGCATGGTGTATTTCATTTCCCCTCACCATATACTCGGTCTAGGGTTTTGGCATTTTCCTTTTTTCCTTTTGACATATCTTACATGTATATGGTGTTTCGTTGCAAATCATCGATGATTTGCACCTTTTCAATTTCAGAATGAACCAAGGTTTGAAAATCGATGGTTGCACCTTTGTAATTTGTTTGCTGAGAGCATTTTGTTCATGAAATGTGAAAAGAAGGGTTGTTTATAGTTTTATGCTGTGATTTTCGAATTTATTAAAATCTCCTCGAGTTTACCCTGCTTTGCTGAAGTATCTACTCGATCACCGCTTCATTACTAATGTCCTAAACTTTAGTGCACATATATATGTATATATATATATATATATATATATATATATATATATATTTGTGTGATAAAAATTGGTGATGAATTATAATATGGTTGTAGTCTTAGAAAAATAAGTCGATTTTTTGTTTCTAAATACTTTCTTATTTGATAGTTTTCTTCTAGTAAAGCTAGCAGCTATGTATACATAAGTTACTAACCCTTTAAGTAACAAATGCACAGGGTGTTTAACTGTTACTTTTGGACATTAAGTTGCATTTCTTAGACTTTCTTTTTCGGTTTAGACATATGCTGGTGTCATTTTGTCTCTTTGCTTCATAGCATAGCAGCGATATTGCATATTGAAGATAATTGCTGTAACCATATTGGATTCGGAGATAAGTAAGAATATTATTACTAAATCCTGTAACTAAATAATCTATGAATGGAAATAGTTGTTATATTATCTCTCTTACTATCTTTATTTGCAACTTCTTTTATGCTAAGATGGAACACAAGTTGCCCGATGACGATGTGTCTGTTATCCCGATTCCCTTACCTCAATATAAACTTTAAATAAGATTGTTGCCATTGGGCACTCTTGGTGGACCTGCTTGTGCTCTGTGATCATGTATCCAGGATTCCAGGTTAAGTTAATTGATATGACGGCCACCAACTAATAGTTAATGAATTACATGGTTCTTTTGTTAGTAAATAGTTGTATGCTTTAAAGTTTTTGGGCTGTTTAGTGACAGCAATTTCTATACATGATACAGCAATCTCTGGTGGTTGACCTTTTCTATACCCCTTCTCCCTATCAAACTATATGGCACCCTGTATATAGTTATATACTTTTTTAGAGTTTTGTGAGTTATTAATACCTTGATGTGCAAAGGCTGAATGATGCTTCAAATTAAGGTTTTTCAGTACAAATGCATGTGTTGGAGCTTCTGTGCTTTTGATATTTTATCTCTAATTTTTATCATTACTAAATCTTCTGTTATAGTGGATATGCTTACTAATTGAACTACCTGTACTTGCTTTGAAAAGCTGAATTTTGTTTTTTTATTATTATTTAAATTTAAATACTATTTGTTAATTAATCTGATTTTCAATGCAGGATAGTTGTCCTAGCTAAATTTGGGTTTTCTACATGTAGCAAAAGCAGACATCCATGTCTACTGTTGACAATATGTTAATTCTACATGTTGCACGTTCAATTTGAAGAATTGCTGCTTTACTAGAAGAGTGTTTTTTCATGTTATAGTATATCTTACAGGGTACTGGTTGCCATACAGAAAAGACAGGAGGGAAAATAAGATTAACTAGAAGCTTTTGGGGGACTGGAGACATTTGCATAGCTTGGAAATATAGTAAATCATAGAGTTGATCAAGGGAAGAACATTTGTTACAACCAATTCTAAGTTTCTGGCAGATGGGTTTGATGGATATTCTATGTTGTTCCATATTTTTTTTTACGCTTGTTGAGTCCACTAGCAGATCAGGGAATATGTGGCCCCTAAACATAGGTTTGGAGTCTGCAGGAACTGTCAGTTGGACAGTCTTCAGTTCAAGTATATTTGTGCTTGCTGCTCTTGTTCTCTCCATGTATCTAATATTCGAGCATTTAGCTGCCTATAATCAGCCCGAGGTTTCTCCTTATGCTACTTTATTTATGGGTCTTACTTATTTTTCCTCCTGCACCTGTAGATTATCTGTTTCTGTATTGCCTAGCTCCCCTTCTCTTAGTGCTTCTTATAACTGCACCCTTTAACTGACTTGGCTATTTCTCCCCCGTATTATATTTTCCTTTCATTTCATAATATTCTCTAAATGATTTTTCTTTTTAAATTCAGGAGCAGAAGTTTTTGATTGGTCTCATTTTAATGGTTCCTGTTTATGCATTGGAATCGGTAAGAGATGCAAAGTAAATGGCCCAATACTATCTGTTCTCTACTTTGGGTTTATTAAAATCATCCTAGTGAAGATCACAGTTTCCTTTTTTATTGTATGGAATCTAATAATTTTCCACTTGCATCTCTTTTCTTTGTTGGCTAAACTTATGTTGCTATCTTATTGGAGTACATTGAATCTACCTATTGATGCATGTTGTTTGGTTAGTTTCCAGCTTCACCGCTGTTTACTTAATGGACTAATTGTACATTTTGATCGGTGAAGAATTTATGCTGTGTGTCTTTCACAGTCAAACTAATATGCTGCTCTTTTTTACTTCTTCACATGCATCTTTATGTTGGGTTAATTGTTATTTTTTTAGAATGTTCCATTATCTATGAGTGATCTTTATAATATCTAATTGATAATTGACACTTAAAAGAATGACAGCTTCCTTTTTATTCATAACATACTCACAGACTTTGATCTTATTTAATTGATAATATAATTTCAGAAAAGCTTAGGTTTATTTTCTAGAAAAGGACTCTGTAGTTGCAACAAAAGTAGTATCTGTGTGTTTGCTTTCTGTAAATAATCCATCCTTTCGAGTTAATAATTTTCTTCTTCTTTTTAATAGATTTTTAACAGTACATTATTAAGTTCTAATGTTTTTATGGCAGTTTTTGTCACTATTGGATTCCAGTGCAGCATTTAACTGTGAAGTTATCCGGGATTGCTATGAGGCTTTTGCATTATATTGTTTTGAAAGATACTTGATAGCTTGCTTAGGTATGTCAAATGGATTGTATACATGTATGATTTTCATTAGTTGTAGTTACTATTTGCATGTATATATTTTCCAGAAATGCAAAAGGTTAAGAATTAAGATCTTTTAAGAGGTTTTCCTTCTCTAATCTCCCAGTCTCATTCAAATTGTATTAAATCTGTGTGAGAGGCTTGAATGTTATAACTCTTGACTGAAAGATGTCATATATCTTCTCAAATTTCAAATTATGTTGGGCTTATCATGCTCTTTAATACAAAATTGTTTATGCTTGCTTATAGGTGGAGAGGAAAAAACAATTCAATTTATGGAGAGTATGAGCCTAACAGACTCAAGCACTCCTCTGCTTAAAGAAGCATATGCGTATGGAGTTGTAGAGCATCCATTTCCCTTAAATTGCTTCTTAAGAGATTGGTATCTTGGCCCTGACTTCTATCAATCTGTGAAAATTGGCATTGTACAATATGTATGTTGGATTTTGGTAACTTTTATTTTTGTTCCCCTGTTTGGGAAAGAAGAATCCATGTCTTTCTTGCTGCTGACTAAAACCTTCATTCCAGATGATACTGAAAATGATATGTGCATTGCTGGCAATGATCCTCCAGTCTTTTGGGGTTTATGGTGAGGGGAAGTTTGAATGGAAATATGGGTAAGATTATAGTGGCTTTTATCTTTGATCTTGTTTGCATTTGTATGTTTGAATACTATTTCTTGTTATGACTTATGACCCTTGTTGCTCCCTGATTTTCTGATGTGCTTGCAGGTATCCCTACTTGGCATGTATTCTTAATTTTAGTCAGACATGGGCCCTGTATTGCCTTGTACAGTTCTATTCTGTCACTAAAGATAAATTGGAACCAATCAAACCATTGGCAAAGTTTCTAACTTTTAAGTCAATCATCTTCCTGACATGGTGGCAAGGTTTGGCTGTTGCATTTCTTTTTTCTATGGGAGCATTTAAAGGGTCACTGGCTCAGGAGCTGAAAACACGTATACAAGACTACATCATTTGTATAGAGGTATGCTATTCGTGCTTTTTGTAATTTCGATTGCCATTTCCGATACCGCATTATGAAATCATCTTGATTTTATGGAGTACTAATATATTTTATCATCTGCGTGAGTACTTCTATATGAGCAAGTTTAAACTTTTATCATTGTCATACATGATCTATTATGCATGCAAGCCTAAAATTTGACAGGATCTTGTCACAAAGATGGATATACGAGATTTTTTTTTTTTTTGCCCTTGTGGATATATCAGATGGATTATTCATATATAGATATGAATTATGAATGCATATAAAGTAATGAACATACGACTGATATTTACCTGTGTATTTTTTACTGGAAGTGTGATATCAGCGTCGTCTTATCTTCGGAATGCTGTTGTGAGGAATGAACTATGAACTGTTAAAATCTGTATAAGAAATATATATATATATATATATAAGTCAGGTTTCTTTTTCTTTATTAATTGTTATTTGATACCCCTGTTTAAGCTAAAATTTCTGGTTGTCATCAACTTGTGAAAAGTTTTCAATCAAATCCCAGGTTCTTGATGGTCATTTTATATGATTCCCTGTTTTGAAATTTGTTAACAGATGGGGGTTGCTGCTGTTGTACACCTTTATGTCTTTCCTGCAGTGCCTTACAAAAAGGGTGAGAGGTGTGTCCGCAATGTGGCGGTGATGGCTGACTACGCATCAATAGGGACACCTCCTGATCCTTCAGAGGTTCGAGACTGTGAGCGTTCAACCAGAATGCGGCTAGGTCGACATGATGAGAGAGAGAAGCGTATGAAATTTACCCATAATGTTCGTGATGTGGTTCTTGGAAGTGGTGAAATTGTGAGATATGAAACACTCAAAAGTTCCAAACCTTTGAATTTTCAGTTTACTCTTTGTCAAACTCATCTGAGCTGTTTTCTGCTGTCTTTTTGTTTCAGATTGTTGATGACATGAAATTTACAGTTTCGCACGTGGTAGAACCTGTTGAAAGGGGTATTGCAAAGATAAACCAAACCTTCCATCAGATATCAGAGAACGTAAAACGCCATGATGAGGAGCGGAGGAGAAGCACTAAGGTCAAGGATGATAGTTACCTTATTCCCTTGCATTCGTGGACTAAAGAATTTTCTGATGTTCACGATAGACTAGTGGAAGGTAGTGTCAGTGACAGTGATTTGTCTGGTGGAAAGAGACAACGTCTCCAAACCAAATCCTCAGCCTCGAGGATGAGAAGATAGTATTTAGCAGTTTCAACAACTTATGTAGTTTTGCACATATTAGAAAAATTCTAACTGATTTTGACGTCAAATTGTAAACCAAGTGGACATAATCTGGTTAGCTTTTTAATAATTTACACCAGCTAATGAAAGAGGTATTGGCATTTGGCATGTAGATACAAGTAGCACTGGGCTGATAACAATTCCCACGGTTATATCAAATATGAAATGTGATACTGATGGGTAGTGTGTAAATATGTATGGACCAACCCATGGGCATAACTTTTGTATAACCTGGAAGTAATGGATCGAGAAGTAAAACCGACATTTTCAACCCCAAAAAGTGCAATTCAGTGATTGCAATATGCATCATTTAACCTTGTCGGGGGGGGGGGGGGGGGGGGGTGTGGATATACATTTTTGTTATGATATAACAGTGAAATCTTAAGGAATTAATTTCCTTCGTGGAAAATACTATCAATTTATTCTCTTGTAGATAAATTTTATCAATTTAGCTTTTAAAACTTAAAATCTTTAATTTTTTATTCTGTCATCTTTTTAGAGGTTGTGTTTGCCAAACTGTTTGGAGGGCCTGAGTGGAGTGTTTAGGGTCAAAATTTAGTTTGGAGTTTTTTTCTGAATATGTTAAACAATTTGTTTTGTCACTTGGTTGTAACTAAGTTTGGAGTTCAAACTACGATTGAGAAAGAAGTAAATGCTTACATGATTCTAATCCTTGTGTTCTCTTTACTAGATTAAAAAATGAAAATGTTTTGAAGTAATTATTTTCAATAATTTCAAAACATTTATGATGTAGAATAAAAAATAAAATTGTGAGAAAAATTGTCCAAATTAATTAGTTGTACTCATTCAAAAAAATGTAAATCACATATTAACAAAAAAAAAAAGCACAAGATGCAAATATTATGTAGATACAATTTTCTTTCTTTGTACAACGAAAAAAATAAAGGTCCCAAGTCTCACTTTTTATTTTACAAATTATATGAATGTTTAATGATTTATATATATAGTTGCAGTTATAACACACAGTTTGAAACGATATGTAGCTCCTTTTCTGCTACATAATATAGAGGAAGCTTCTGGATATATAATAGGCAAATTCTCCTGGCTCAATGACCTTTCGAAGCTTTATCTACACTTCAATCTTTTCTTGCAAAAGAGGTATCTTCTTGTCCAAAGAATCTGAGCTTTCGTCACAGCTTTTCTCGTCTTCATCTCCTTCGATTTGTCCATACATTATTATATAATACCCCATTCCTAGTATAGTTGCTTCTATAACACTGCACAGTTTTTTGTGCGCAAAAAAACACATTAATAGGAGATACAGACAAATCAAGTGAACCCATATTCTTATGCATAATTACTTTAAAAAACACTGTATAAAAACATAAAGGCTGTGTTAGGAAAAAAGCAAACTCCAAAAGTGGTAGCAAGGCTATACCAAAGGGCTTGAACAGTGGCACATAAAATGGACCGTTAACGCGGGTGAACAAAACTCGAACATTGGGACGAATTACACCCCCAAATAATGCCTAAAGCATAGCATAGTTCTGGTGAGCATATGTAGTTATTGCCATTAATTATTTAATTAATATACATAGAAATAATATTCAAGTATATATGTTGCTTAAAAAAAAAAAGTATATATGTTGATATACTTACAGTTAAAACAATGAGAATGAGCTCCATGTTATGCTTCAGCTTCCAAGCATTTGCGTCCCTCTCCACTAATCATGCAACTATTGCACTGAGCATCGTGCCAAATAAGCTATAATAAGAAACCACCTTTATTGGTTCTGGATATTGCTTAACAGTTTCCATCTAACAATGTGAAAAGAAAAGGATCACCATATAGATTCAAAAGCAAAATTTGATTTTATGACTATAAATCAGTAACATGTTAACTCATTCTATAAAAAATTATGGCTAAAAATTTCTGGTTGTCGAGTATTTTTCAAAAAAGAATAGAAAGAAAAAAAGAGCACCAACAAGTGAAGGGGTACCTACCTGGATAAAGTTCCAAAGTGCAACTGAGAAGGAAGCTACAGCAAGCAAAATGCCACTAAGAACCGTTGGATCCATTTAATCATTATTCACACGAGTTCAATAAAGCCCAATAACAGCCTCCAAGCCCTTTTAGACTCAGCAGTTCCGTTCGGCTAATTCTGCATCGGCTAAATCTCCTCGGCTAAAACCTGACTACTATTTTTCCAGTTACCTCTCAGCTCAGCAACTGCATTCACTTCTTCGTGGTTAAGGCGATTTTGGTTCAACTGATCTAGGTTTTAGCCGATCTTGGATCAATTAATTTTTTCAGCTAAATTCAGCAAACCACGATTGGACCATTAACAAAGTCCATTTGATTCATTTGAAGCTCAATATTTATTGCCTAATGGTCACAACTATTTCTCCCCTCAGCCGACTTAATCAGTCAACCGTTAGCCGGCTAACACTCTTTATCAGGTAGTAGCCATAAGGAATTTTTTCTGTGATAACACACTTAAATTGATTCATCAGGTTTGTATGAATCTGGCAATATCCTACATGGCACATATGGACATCGTGGTCAAAATATGAAGAGATAAACAAGCATTGTGAAAGTTTCGAGGAAACCTTATAATCCGCAGCAAAAGAAACTTGATCTTAAGACTGTTAGCGGCTTCTTCATTGGTTATTGTGTGGATTCCAGAGACTACAGATTTTACTGTCTTTCTCACTCCATGCGAGTCATCGAGTCTGACCGAGCGATATTCATTGAGGATGACTTGGATAGTGGGAGCCATACTCCAGGACCAGTCACTCTTCAAGAAGATCGGACCATTGTTCCTATGCCAGTTGTTTCTTTGTCAGTAGATTTGATGGTCCCAATTGCTCATAATGATAATCAGGCTCTTCTAAGAGAAGATGATGTAATGGCACCACCAGCTGTTGAACAGGAACTTGATAACATTATTGCTGAAATCGTTCCTTCGAGACTATCTCAGAGAGTACGCAGGCCTTCCATACCAAATGACTACGTAGTGTATCTTCAGGAGCAAGAGTTTGATCTTCAGGATGACGATGATCCTATCTATTTTAAGGAGGTAATCTCTAGCTCTCATTCTTCTAATTGGCTTAGTGCCATGCATGACGGATTGTCTTCTATGTCTCATAATGTTGTTTGGGATCTCGTAGAATTACCAGTTGGTTGCAAACCTGTTTGATGCAAATGGGTTTTCAAAACCAAGCGCAGTCCAGATGGTAGAGTTGAAAGGTACAAAGCCAGACTAGTAGCAAAAGGTTATAGTCAAAGGGAAGGCATTGATTATAAGGAGACTTTCTCACCAGGCTCTACCAAGGATGCTTTTCGAGTTGTCATGGCTTTGGTTGCTCATTTCAATTTAAAACTTCACCAAATGGATGTGAAGACGGCTTTTCTGAATGGAGACCTTGCTGAAGATGTTCATATGGTTCAGGCTGAAGGCTTTGTTGAAACAAGCAGAGAAAACCTTGTTTGCAGGCTGAAGTAGTCTGTTTATGGACTAAAATAGGCATCTAGGCAATGGTATCTAAAATTTGATCAGGTTGCAGTTCTTTTGGCTTCAAGAAAAATGCCTCAGACCAATGCATTTACTTGAAGACTAGTGGGAGCAACTTTATAAATCTTGTTCTTTATGTCGACGATATTCTTCTTGCTAGCAGTTTCGTTAATCTTTTGACTGAGACAAAACTGATATTGAGTAGCCACTTTGATATGAAAGACCTTGGTGATGCTTCGGTTGTTTTGGGCATCCAGATTCATCGTGATAGGTCACGTGGTGTTCTTGGTTTGTGTAAGAAAGGATATATTGAAAATATTCTCAAGAGGTTTAATATGCATTCTTGCTCCCCATGTGCTGCAATTGTTCAAAAGGGTGATAAACTCTCTAAAACTCAATGTCCACAGAATGATGTAGAGATAGCAGAAATGGTGAAGGTCTCATATGCTTTCGTTATTGGCTGTTTAATGAACGCTCAAGTTTGTACTCGTCTCGATATCGCTTTTGCAGTTATGCTTTAGGGAGATAGTTGAGCAACCCAGGTTTGGTCATTGGAAAGCCGTAAAAAAAGGTCATGAGATATTTGTAGGGAACCAAGGATTATATGTTGACCTATAAGAAGTCTGATCAACTTTTGATCATTGGTTATTCTGATTCTGATTTTGTTGGTTGCCCTCAAGATCGAAAGTCTACTTCCGGCTCTATTTTTATGATGGCAGAAAGAGCTATTTCTTGGAAGATTGTTAAACAAACTCTTACAGCTACTTCTACCATGGAGGCAGAGTATGTCGCTAGCTATAAGGCTACTTGTCAAGCCATGTGGCCGAAAAATTTAATCTTTGACTTTCATATTGTTGAAAGCATATCTAGGTCACTTATTATATATTGTGACAATATTGCTGCTGTGCATTTCTCTCAAAACAACATTATCTCTTCCCACTCAAAACATTTTGATATTAAATACTTGTTTGTTAGAGAGAAAATTCTAGAGTTTCGGACTTGGATTGAACATCAAGCTAGAGAGAACATATTAGCAGATCCACTAACTAAAGGCTTAACATTTGTAGCTTTTCATAATCATGTAGCTCATATGGGCTTAGTTAAGTCTTTTGATGTATTGGGTTAGTGGGAGTCTAAAATTGTTTATTTTCCTTATTTTCACTCTTATGAGATATGTATGAAATGACGTCACTTGGATTAATATATCTATAATAACATTTTCAGATGTTTGGACCATTCTTGGATGACATATCTCTCTTAATTAATTATGCTTTTCCATATTCATTATTCTTTATGTGAAATGTGAGTATTTTGACATGCATAATTTATATCCCTATCAGATACTACGTCTGCAGTGTTAAAGCTTATGTTTCTTGCACTGTTGATTGACTCGTGCTTTTACCATAATTGTTATTCTTGTATTAATGATTCTTGTTTTTAATAATTGAATAATGTTATCCAAGTGGGAATTGTTGAACTTCCTTGGCATTTACATGGATTAACATTAATCAATAATTAAAATCATTAATATTTCAATTATGAAGTTTTTATTTCTAATAATGCTCTGGTCAGTTTTAATGAATACTGTAATCTGGCATTCTCTTATGAGTGGACCGTGATGGGTCGGACCATTCATTTTTTGGTAGCCCGTTGAGAGGTCCCTGCTCTCATCTGGTGAGTTATAAAAGCTAGCTTCCCATTAACCAGATTTATATTGAAAATACTGAACCTTAGAAACTCATCAGTCTAGGAGGAGTTCTCTCTAACACAGAACATAACAGAGGCACAGGAAGCTTTCTGCCTTCTGGATTCATTGCTGCAGAACACTTGATGTATACATTGCAATGGATCCTTCGGCACCTGGTATATTCAAATTCTTGATTATCCGTTGACATATGCTATGATATTGTATCTATGTTTTGTAACTTTCTATCACAATATTCTTAAAGGATAAGGCAAAAATTGGCTGCATTAAGAAGCAAATCAAGTTAATTCGAAGGTAGAGCAAGAAGAATCATATAAAATTAAGAAACATTAAAATTAACATCACTGTCTCTATTCTTACTGGACATCCAATAGCCATCAACTCCAAATTAAAACCCACTCTCCAAGCTTTTGGATCTTTTTCAGCGAAGCTGGAACAGATAGTATAGAGACTAATATACAGGAAATGAGTGTTATCATAAGCTCTGCAGGGTACTCTCTGATTATTCATGTCTAGAAATATGTAAAAAAACAAAGAAAGTAAAATCAATATTCTGAGTTCTTAGCCATGCTTATTATCACAAAAATAAGCCAAAGGTTCATTTGATATTTGCATTGACTACCTGAACTATAAACATCAATGGGCATATTATATACAACTATGAGCAGCAAGCAACATTGCCCAAAAGACCCAGTCAAATTGCACAGATCAAAGGAAATAATTTATGAGATGGATGACTATTTATGATTGGCAGGCCTTTGTACAGAGTAACTATCAAGGCCTTAATGATTGATACCAATGCGCCAAAAACTTGGCACGTGTCTATTAGCTTTACAGTCAAATTTTTCCATCCTGTAAAGCCATTTACTATAAACTATTTATTCCAAACTAGGGGTGGACAAGGACCCACGAACCGGCCCACGACCCAAAATATCCGAGTGAAAAAAACACAAATGGGTGGGTTGGATCGGGTCAATGGGTTGACGGGTAAGGAAAATCGGTTTCAAACAGATAGAGTCGGGCGGGTGCGGGTTTCCAAATTTTTTTCCGCCACCGACCATATCCACCAAAAGATGATTAATTTGAGTACATATATATATTGTTTGTGCGCATAATGACTTCACAAGAATCTATGGGAAGTCAGTTCCTGAGACAAAAGTTAAAGAAAGTAAGAAACCTTCCCAATAAATATAACAATATCAACAAAAGTTGAGCAGCTAGCAACTTGTCCTCTCATCCTCGAATGCTTTTTAAAAGTTAATTTTGTGTCAGTGACAAAATGTTATTTTGATAAATGATAAGTAACATCACAATTTTTTTATAATTTATTTTAGAGTTAAAGTAACATTTACTTAAATAAAGATAAAAAATCAATTACGGATTAGTAATAAGGGTGGCGGTGGACAAAGACTCTTCAGTTTATTGACACCTTTAGTCCTCTCACTCTCATTAACTCTGAAAGTCAGAAACCCTAGTCCTCTCTCTCTCATTTACTCGTATCGGTAGCACAGCCTTGGGCCAACACGGCCTCATTCTGCTCCTGCCACCGCCGCCGAGCCGCTCACCATGAATGTCTCTTTGTCTTCCACTCCGCCATGAGACGCATCAAAGGTCCTCCGTCGCGGTTGGGAGCTGCTTCGGCATCCTCGGTCTTCTACTCCGCCGTAAGACGTATCCCAGCCATCCTCTGTCGCGGAGTCACAGCCATGTAGTTTCGAAGACCAGCCACCCACGAAGAAGCAGATCTGCGAAAGAAGAAGAATACAACCAAGATTCCAAGAAGAATAGGTGCTTTTGTTGAAAGTTATGATACTTCTTTTTGTTGAAAATTTGAATTTTTTGTTGAAAGGTTGAAACTTTCTTGTTGAAGTTTGAAATTTCTGGGTTTACTTTCTGGGTGTATGTATGAAACTTTTTGGGTTTCTATTCTCCTCCTCTTGATGCTTTTATTGCTTTCTGGTATCTACAAAAACAAGTTTTTTTTTTTTTTTTTTTCGTTTGGTCCTCAAACGCTTCAACCCATCCGTCGACCGGCCGACCCGACGTATCCGTCACCCGTCCAATCCGAAGGCACCGTTGGGCCAGAACGGGTGACATATTTTACTCGGCGGTTATCTTTGTATTGAGATTTTTTCACCTGAATCCTACTGTAACCGACCGATGTCCACCCCTATTCCAAACTATATCTTTTCCAAATTGATTGGATTTACCACTGCCATAATCAACAAGGGTTCATTGCTGAGACAGGTGAATTTCAAGTTTCATACGTGTAGGATACCGAGAGGGTGTTGTCTAAGTTGCACCACCAAAATAGTGGTGCAACCATGCACCCTCTTTATAGAGCAATCTGAATCATTCATTTGTCCAAGTGATGTCGACCCAGTCAAAATGCTTTTAGTTGGTCAGATGTACACCTTTTATGTTATATTTTCTCTTTAGGTCAGTATTTTGTTGTATCTGCATATATAATTTTCGTTTTTGTTTGTTTTTTTCGATAATTGAGATTTTATTAAAATAGTTCCAACCTTAGCATTATAGAACCTAACTCCCCCCAGCTTCTAGGAAGGGTTGGAGAGCAAACACACAATCATGTGCTCCTCGTTACTTTATTTTTGTTTTTATTTGCACATTAGTGTCTCTTAATCTCTTTCTCTTTGATTTATTTATTTTTTTTTAAAAATTGTTTTGAAAGTTATTATTAAGAACAAAAAATAGCATTATGCAAATAGGGCGGCGGCGGCAAAGCATGAAGGTCTAAATGTTTTATTAAATCTTAAGAGCTATTTTTTAAAGAAATATCCTTTATTATTCTTCTTCGAGCTCTTCCTCTCCTTCGCGGTCCTTTTTGGCGTTGCCTAATTCGCCGCCAGCTTCACCGACTCCGTCACGACCCTCTCCATCCTCTGCCTTTATTGTGAAGAAGATTTCCTTCTTAAACTTGGCTGGGTTTAGATGATGACAAGATTGCTGATCAAAAAGAAGAAAAGCCTCCGATAGATCAAGTCAACGATTCTACAGAGACTTTAATTATGTATTGTCAATTCTCTGTAAGTATGGTTTGTATCTTTGACATATTACAAGCTGTGATTATATAACTTAGATGTGCTCAAACAAATCATTCCTTAAGTTTAAAACTTACTCTAAGTTATTTTCAAAGTTAAGTGTTGAAGCAATCCTTTTGAAATCTCAAGAAAAAACTTTTTGTTTTAATTGCAGTAATCGATTACCTCAAAGCTGTAATCGATTACCTAAAGTCTCGGTGATGTGGATGTAATCGATTACCTAAAATGTGTAATCGATTACATCAACTAAATTTTTGAATAACTGATTTTCAACGTACACATGTAATCGATTACCACAACGACGTAATCGATTACCACTGTTTCAAAATCAAATTTTCTGAAACGTTATGATTTCAAATGGTGTGTTTTGGTCCCTGGAAAGTTGCCAAACGATCACCTTGCTTCAGACACACTCTGATGATTATATATATACCTTTCTTTTACATCAGAACATACACAACTTTCATTCTTTCAATCATAAGAGTTCAATATCATTTTACAAGTTCTACACTTTCAAAACTTTCTTGCCTAGAACTTTGATACTATTTTCACATTCTGAAAAAGTTCCTGAGCACTAAGTTGTATAGTTACAAAGTGATATTGATCTGATACAGCCATATGCTTTACCATTCTTCACAATTATTAAACTCATCCTTGTGTTGGGTTTTGGTTTGAAAAGATAGTGGGGTGCTATCTTGTTGTATAGAGATTGTTAGGGAGCCTTGGGGTGAGGCTTGCTTGTAACAAGAATTTCTATCATAGTGAATTGCTCTGCAGGTGTCAGAAGAACTGGATGTACCCAAGTGGTTAGGGGAACCAGTATAAATTCTTGTGTCTCAATCTTCTTCCTTATCCTTTTACTTTTGTTTATCAATCAAACTCCATCTATCTATCCATAAAACAAAAGAACAAAAAATCTCTAAAAGTCACTCGAAAATCGTTCAACCTAATTCACCCCCCTCTTAGGTTGTATACAAGACTTACATTTGGTATCAGAGCGGGTTAAGGTAACCTGCTCCTTCGATCCATGGCTTCCGCAAGCAACAATCCTACTTTTAGAGATGGTGGCAGTAACAACAAGCCTCCATGTTTCGTTGGAGAACACTATGAATTCTGGAAGATTCGCATGCAATCCTATCTTGAAGCACAAGGAGAAGAAATATGGGATGCTGTAGAGAATGGTCCTTATGTGCCTACAACAGTCATCAACAATGAAGTGCAAGATAAAGTCAAAACCTCATGGACGGATGATGACAAGAAGAGAGTGCTCTACGACAAAAAGGCCAAGAACATTCTACAGTCAGCATTAGGTATGGATGAATTCTTTCGTATCTCACATTGTAAAACTGCTAAAGAGATTTGGGATACTCTAGATGTAACCCATGAAGGAACAGTAGAAGTAAAGAGATCTAAACTGAATACTCTATCACAAGAGTATGAAATGTTTAGAATGCAGCCCGGTGAATCAATACTTGATTTGCAAAAGAGATTCTCTCATTTGACAAACCACTTAATGGCTCTTGGAAAGACCTTTACCAATGATGAGTTGAATCTTAAAATTCTTCGATCATTGACTCGGCAATGGCAACCAAAGGTTACAGCAATTTCTGAAAAGAAAAGTCTGTCAAAAATGACCTCTGCGGCATTATTTGGAAAACTCCAAGAACATGAATTGGAACTTGGAAGATTGGAAGAGACTGAAGTCAAAGAGAAGAAGAACAAAAGCATTGCCTTAAAGGTTGAAACCAGAAAACAACATGAAGAAGAAAGCACTGATGAAGATGAGAACATCACCCTCCTGGTAAAAAGGTTTGGAAAATTTCTTAAGAAAGACCAAAATATTAAATTTGATAACAAAAAGAAATTTTTTAAGAAAAGGGATACATCCACTTCAAATCAGAACTTCACATGTTTTGAATGCGGTAAGGAAGGACATATGAAAGCAGAATGTCCTAATCTGACAAAGAAGAAGTACTTCAAAGGGAAAAAGGAATTCAAATCCAAAAAGGCCTACATTGCATGGAATGACAATGAAGTAAGTACGTCCTCCGATTCAGAAAGTGGAGAATCTGAAGTCAAAGCACTAATGGCATCACATCACTCAGATGATGAACAAGAGGTTTGAAGCACAATTTGATTAGCATAAGTCAACTCTGCGATAAAGGATTCAGAGTAAACTTCATCAAGGAAAAATGTTCATTGAAAATGAAGCCTCTCCTGAAGAGAAGTTAGTGGGAAATAGAATCGACAACTCCTATAAGGTATGTCTAGATGATTTATCTTTGAAGATTAAATGTCTAGTGGTAAACAATAATGATGCATGGCTTTGGCACAAAAGAATAGCACATATTCACATGGAACATTTGAATAAGCTTGTCAAACATGATCTTGTTATTGGATTACCCAAAATGAAATTTGTCAAAGATAGATTATGTGACGCATGCCAAAAGGGGAAACAAACAAAATCCTCTTTCAAACCAAAGAATGTGGTATCAACTACAAGACCACTTCAGTTGATTCACATGGATCTGTTTGGTCCCTCAAGAACTAGAAGATTTGGAGGTAATGTTTATGCTTTAGTTATTGTTGATGATTTCTCTAGATATTCTTGGACTCTATTTTTAGCACAAAAAGGTGATGCATTTAAGGCGTTCAAGAAATATGCAAAACAAGTGCAAAATGAAAAATCTATGAAGATTGTGTCACTTAGAAGTGGTCATGGTGGGGAGTTCCAAAATGCTCTTTTTGAGGAATTCTGTGAAGAACATGGTATCACTCACTACTTCTCAGCTCCAAGGACTCCTCAACAAAATGGCGTGGCAGAAAGAAAGAATCGATCTCTAATTGAACTGGCTAGAACAATGCTCAGTGATTCAAGTCTACCAAAGTACTTCTGGGCAGATGCAGTAAGTACAGCTTGCTATGTTACAAATCGAGTCAATATCAGGCCGATCTTGAAAAAGACTCCTTATGAACTATATAAAGGAAGAAAGCCAAACATCTCACATCTTCATGTCTTTGGATGCAAATGCTTTGTACTCAACAATGACAAAGACAACCTAGGTAAGTTCGATGAGAAATCTGACGAAGGTATATTTCTTGGCTATTCTCTTTCAAGTAAAGCCTATAGAATTTATAATAAAAGAACCTTAGTTATAGAAGAATCTATGCATGTTTCCTTTGATGAAACTAACCCAACTGTAGAGAAAGTTTCTTGTGACGATGATGATGATATAATGGAAGCATCTACAAAAGACACTACTAAGGATGCTGAGTCAGAATTACCTAAGGAAGACTCTGTCAAAGAAAAACAAATTAATTCAATCAATCACCAAGACGACAATCTTCAACAAGAGCAGAATCAGCCTGATCTACCTCGTGAATGGAGAATCCATCGGGATCATCCTCTTGACAAAGTATTTGGTGATATTGAATCAGGAGTAAAAACAAGATTAAATCTGAAGGAAGCTTGCCTATACATGGCTTTTGTCTCTCAAATAGAACCTTCAAAGATAAATGAAGCTCTTGAAGATGATCAATGGATTCTTGCCATGCAAGAAGAGTTAAACCAATTTGAAAGGAATCAAGTTTGGGAACTTGTCCCTAGACCACAAGACAAACACATCATTGGTACAAAATGGGTGTTTAAGAACAAACTTGATGAAAATGGGATAATTATTCGAAACAAGGCAAGGTTGGTTGCTCAAGGCTATAATCAAGAGGAAGGAATTGATTTTGAAGAGACATTCGCTCCTGTTGCAAGGTTAGAAGCTATACGTTTATTACTTGGTTATGCTTGCTCTCTAGATTTTCAATTATTTCAAATGGATGTCAAAAGTGCCTTCTTGGATGGATACATAAATGAGGAAGTTTATGTCAAACAACCTCCTGGGTTTGAAGATTTCAAAAACCCCTCACATGTATTCAAATTGAAGAAAGCTCTTTATGGCTTAAAACAAGCCCCTAGGGCTTGGTATGACAGACTTAGTCAATTCTTAAGTGAAAAAGGATTTGAAAAGGGTAAGGTAGATACTACTCTATTCATCAAGAGAATTAAGGATCACACTCTATTGGTCCAAATTTATGTTGATGACATCATTTTCGGATCAACCAATAGAGCTTTGTGTGAAGAGTTCTCAATGGTAATGCAAGGAGAATTTGAAATGTCCATGATGGGAAAGCTGAATTACTTTCTTGGACTTCAAATCAAGCAAACTAAGAATGGTATCTTCCTAAATCAATCAAAATACTGTAAAGAACTGTTGAAAAGGTTTGACATGGATAACTGCAAAGAGATTGCAACTCCTATGGGATCTGGTACTTATATTGATCAAGATGAGTCAGGTTTATCAGTAGACATCAAGAAATATCGAGGTATGATTGGTTCATTATTATACTTAACTGCCAGTCGTCCTGACATTATGTTTAGTGTATGTCTCTGTGCTCGATTTCAAGTCAATCCAAAAGAATCTCATCTTTCTTCGATAAAGAGGATCATGAAGTATCTAAAAGGGACAACAAATGTTGGCCTATGGTATCCCAAAGGTAGTATCTGTTCTTTAGTTGGCTACTCAGATTCTGATTATGCAGGATGCAAAACTGATCGAAAAAGTACTAGTGGCACATGCCATATCCTTGGAAATGCTTTGATATCCTGGTCTTGCAAGAAACAAGCAAGTGTTGCTCTCAGCACCGCTGAAGCAGAATATATTGCAGCTGGAAGCTGTTGTGCTCAAAGTCTTTGGCTAAAACAACAACTCTGTGATTATGGAATCAATCATGGATGCATTCCTTTAAGACATCTTCACAAAGCCATTAGCCAAAGAACCCTTCTTCAAGATAAGAAGAGAACTTGGCATTTTGGATGAAAAGGATATATGAGACCAACACATTTGGTGACAGGTTCTTTCATTTAACCTATATGCTTCTATTGTGTCATTCTAGTGTATGTATGTGTTTTTAATCATAAATCTATGTGATATGTATGTTATACATAGAATAGATACTCACACATTGCATGTTTTATCCATTATTTTTCATTTTTTACAATGTGTAATCGATTACAGTATCAGGGTAATCGATTACATGTTCAAAAAGTTCAGTTTTTCGCACAACAGACCCGACGTGTAATCGGTTACCACTTGGGTGTAATCGATTACATCCGCGAAAATTTGCGCACACTGACAGGTTTTCTGCATAAAATCAGTTTACACATCATTTCATTCATTTCTTGCAATCGGTTACCTCTCATCCTTTCTCACCCACACACCTTCAAATCCTCATTTCTACCATTGTTGCTCAACTCTTTCACTTCTAATCCCTAATCCTCTTCCATTTTGTGGCCCTCTTCTGTTTTTCTCCAAATTTCGAATCCCTAACCTCTCTTTCCACACTATCATCACCATGGAACATTCAAGGAAGTTCAGAAGCAAGAATCCTTCTGTGAATGATGCAAGGAGAGCGAATCCCGATCCTCTGGACTTATCAAGGCTGTTGGCTAACACTGATCAACGAACTCGATTCCAACAGTTCATTGGTAGGAAACTCATCACTCCAAAGTATGTGAGTCTTATTGCCTTTGCTGGGTTCAATTTTCCTTCATTGCTGGAAAGTCAGGAAGTGACACCACTTGCTATTGATTTTGGAAAATATTACCCTGATCTTGTTAGAGTGTTCTATTGCAATTTAGAGGCTAAGGGTGGTGGTCTGGCTTCTTAGGTAAAAGGGGTTCCTATTAAATTATCCTTGAAGCAAATTGGAGAGTTTCTTGAAATTCCATTTGAGGGAGAAAGGATTCATACTGATTTCTTATGTGATTGGGCGGAGTATGACAAGAGAGACTTCTATTTATCCATGTGTCGATATGATGAGACTGAAATTGCCCACAAAAGACAAAGGTCTGGTGCAGCCTCATCTGCTAGAAATATTCTCTCTGTAGGACACTTGAACGTTGATGATAGACTTCTTCATTATGTTCTCTGCTATGTTTTAGTACCTAAGGCCTCAAACTACTCTCAAATCAATGATTTTGAAATGCAAATCCTGTATGCTATCAAGAATAACAAACCTATCAACTGGGCCTATTTGGTTGTGAATCACATGTTGTCACTAAAGAAGCGAACTACAAGTTTGCC
Source organism: Ammopiptanthus mongolicus (assembly GCA_039655645.1). Classification (NCBI taxonomy): domain Eukaryota; kingdom Viridiplantae; phylum Streptophyta; class Magnoliopsida; order Fabales; family Fabaceae; genus Ammopiptanthus; species Ammopiptanthus mongolicus. The sequence goes on from CM077345.1 coordinate 16,277,948, forward strand.
TTATGCTAGACAAATCTCCCGATTGTTGGAGTGCTGCAATGTAGACACCAACAATGAGGTTTCTCTGGAAATGACACCTGCTGAAAATGAAATCCATATGGATATCTTACCAAAGATGGGTATAAACTGGGATGCTGCTGAACGAGTCTACAAGCATCGAAGCGATCTGCTACACCCTCCTGCACAAGAAGATGAAGAACCTCAAGATGGTGCGGTCACAAATCAAATGATTTTGGATGAGCTTCGGAGTGTCCGTGGTTACATGGCTGAGAGGTTTGATCAACTGTCTGCTCGCTTGGACCGTCTTGAAGCTTTTGGAAATGACAATGAGGAGGATGAAGAGTAGCCTGATTTGCTTCATCATGCATGCATCATATTATCATTATGTCATACTTGTTTATGTTGGATTTCTATTTATGTAATTCTTTCTTTAATTTTACTTTGATTTCTGCTTTTTATTTGGACTTTACTCCGTAGGACCTTTGCACTGTTTGTATGGATGTTTCTTATTAAGTGTTTAGTTTGTGTTTGCCTGAGCTTGGTAACTATATGCGCTTTCTTATGTTTATGTTTTCTTTCTCCTTTTTGATAATGTCAAAAGGGGGAAGGAGATATTATCTGTATATCTTGTAGATTACTCATTTTTCAGGTTTCCCAACTCCAATACAAAGGGGGAGATGGGGAGATATACAAGACAGGGGGAGCTTTTCCGTTCGCAAAGCATTAACAAGATTGGTGTTTGTCATCATCAAAAAGGGGGAGATTGTGAAGAAGATTTCCTTCTTAAACTTGGCTGGGTTTAGATGATGACAAGATTGCTGATCAAAAAGAAGAAAAGCCTCCGATAGATCAAGTCAACGATTCTACAGAGACTTTAATTATGTATTGTCAATTCTCTGTAAGTATGGTTTGTATCTTTGACATATTACAAGCTGTGATTATATAACTTAGATGTGCTCAAACAAATCATTCCTTAAGTTTAAAACTTACTCTAAGTTATTTTCAAAGTTAAGTGTTGAAGCAATCCTTTTGAAATCTCAAGAAAAAACTTTTTGTTTTAATTGCAGTAATCGATTACCTCAAAGCTGTAATCGATTACCTAAAGTCTCGGTGATGTGGATGTAATCGATTACCTAAAATGTGTAATCGATTACATCAACTAAATTTTTGAATAACTGATTTTCAACGTACACATGTAATCGATTACCACAACGACGTAATCGATTACCACTGTTTCAAAATCAAATTTTCTGAAACGTTATGATTTCAAATGGTGTGTTTTGGTCCCTGGAAAGTTGCCAAACGATCACCTTGCTTCAGACACACTCTGATGATTATATATATACCTTTCTTTTACATCAGAACATACACAACTTTCATTCTTTCAATCATAAGAGTTCAATATCATTTTACAAGTTCTACACTTTCAAAACTTTCTTGCCTAGAACTTTGATACTATTTTCACATTCTGAAAAAGTTCCTGAGCACTAAGTTGTATAGTTACAAAGTGATATTGATCTGATACAGCCATATGCTTTACCATTCTTCACAATTATTAAACTCATCCTTGTGTTGGGTTTTGGTTTGAAAAGATAGTGGGGTGCTATCTTGTTGTATAGAGATTGTTAGGGAGCCTTGGGGTGAGGCTTGCTTGTAACAAGAATTTCTATCATAGTGAATTGCTCTGCAGGTGTCAGAAGAACTGGATGTACCCAAGTGGTTAGGGGAACCAGTATAAATTCTTGTGTCTCAATCTTCTTCCTTATCCTTTTACTTTTGTTTATCAATCAAACTCCATCTATCTATCCATAAAACAAAAGAACGAAAAATCTCTAAAAGTCACTCGAAAATCGTTCAACCTAATTCACCCCCCTCTTAGGTTGTATACCAGACTTACATTTACTTCGCCGCCACCAACTTTTTCTACTATGCTGTCTCCCTCCACTACGACATGGTCCAGTGCTTCGTCTCCTTCGTCTCCAACTAGTCCTCCGTGAAGCTCGCCCTCAACCTCGGTAGCTGCGACCGTGACATCCACCTCACCTCCACCGCGTCTGAACCTCCATTACCATGGTCGAATCCATTCACCATAGCTGCTCAAGATGCATAATAAATCTGAAACACCAATAAAGCTTGAAAAGTTAATGATGCGCAACACCGGACAAATCTAAAAATTTGATGTGCAACACCAACAGATCTGAAAATTTGATGTACAGATAAGGAATTGACCTTATTGATGGAGCTTTAGAGCATCGCCAGTCCTCCGCCTCCATCCAAGTCCTGGTGGGGTCGAAGAAATGGAGAGAGGAAGGGTGGTGGTGGTGGTAAGGTTGGTCGGCTATGGAATACGATGGTTGACGATGGAATGAGGACAGTTGGTGGTGGTGGGGTTAATGGCTGGGTTTTGGATCTTTTGGTATCGATGGTGAGGGAGAGAGGGAAGAGTGGTGGGATTTTTTTAAAACAAATAAAAAATTGTTTGATACAAATTCTTTCAATAAAATTATATTGTAGTGTTATGTAAATACAACCTGTATAACACTCATTCTGCAAATACTATAAATCTCAGTGATTGTTTGACTTGGTCCAGATTTTAGGGAAAAAGTGATGCCATGTGACAAATTCATTGATCTTTATTCATTCACTTTATGGTGCATGAGTGCGCCATAGAAGGCACCTACCGAGAGATCCACATGTCTCCACATTGGTATGGTATGATATGGTCCACTTTAGGCTTATATCCTCATGGATTTGCTTTTAGACATTATACAAAAGGTCTCATACGAATAAGGACATTTTCCGTGCTTATAAACTCATGTTCCTACCCTTATTTAGATAATATGGGACTTTGTTTACACCTCAACAATACAATGTACCATAAGTGGAGCCCAAAGTTGGGGAGATTTTATTAATGAGCTAAGTACAATAACAAGACTAACAGGATTGACACCACATCTTCCTCCAAAAGTTGACATTAATTTCATGATTCTTTCCACTTGTAGACTGTTCACTTAATATATTCTTTACAACATAGGATTTCCAACATCTAAGGTTATCATGCTCTAGATTAAAATTTGTGAGAAGAGAATTTGAATGGATGGAAGAGGTTAATCTCAAGTTGCAGTGGCATTTACATGTAGGAAGAGAAAACAAAAGTTACCAAGTAGAGCAACCTGCAAAGGATGGCAAGTATGAAGGTAAAACCAGGGACTAAATCAGACATCACTGAGGCCAAAGTAGGAGAGCTGTAGCCTATACCAAAAAAATTGAGCATCTGCAAACCACCTCTGATGCATGGGTACTCCAAAATTAGTATCGTACCCGTACCCGATACTCGTTGGGTACTCATGGGTACGTACCAAGCACGAACCCGGAAAAAAATTCAAACAAAAAAATTTGCGTACTCGATTTGGGTACACGTGGTACTTTTTGGATACGTACAGATTCCTGTACATACGCTCTGATAAATAAAATAACATTGTTGTTTAGTAAAAATACATTAAAAATAGATTCTTCTATTACTTTTTTTTTTTTTTTTTGATATAGTTGTATTTGTAAACTTTATATCATCATTATCAACATTATTATTATTATTATTATTATTATGGTATGAACTGTCAGTGTAAAATTTTTTTACACAATCAACCAATCAAAAATTATCACATAAGCTAAAATGTTTAACTTTTATCCTAACCACCTTAAAAGTCACTCATATCATAATTTCTGATTGGTTGTCAATGTAAATAACTTTACACTGACAATCTATAACAATTAAACTCTATTATTATTATTGTTGTTGTTATTGTTGTTGTATTTATGCTTATCTTTTATGGTGGCATCTAACATGAGGGTGGATGAGGGAGCCAAAGTGACCCTCGGATATATTGATAAAAAATTGGGTGATTGAGATTTCTTAATGATTACCTGAAGTATTAGTTACCTCAATAATTATGAAACAGATCCATTGGGTGGCTGAGATTTGATCCAAGGTAAAGCAGCCTTTTGTAAAGCTGGTCCCTTGCAGCTTGAAATACAACAACGTTTTTTCTTTCTTCGGCTGTGGTCTGTGGGCAAGGAATGTTAACTCATGCACTCGCTTCAAGTGAAGAAGCCCCAGTTTCACATTAAGTCAAACGCACTAGGTTGTAAATTACAAAGTAAAAAATGCAAGTCCAAGGATACAATTAAACAGGAACCTAGTCATCTTTGGCTTCATTCAGCATTCAATTTCCAAACTACCTCTTGCTTCTGTTTGGAGATAATAGAATAAATTAAAATGATGGGCTATGTAGTGGAGTTTGGTCCAACTTTGACTAGTACTCACTTGACCAGTGAAATTCGTTGCGAGTTAGATATAATATTTACAGTAATGGATATGGATATCCGGTACAACTAGAAGAGAAGGTTGTTGTCTTCTATAGCTTTACAGTGTTGGGTTTGAGGTTTTGGGGCGAATGGAGAGGGGGTTATATTGAGAAGGGGGGAGAGAGAGTATGTTTGTTTGAAAGAGAGTCATTATGAGTTATATTGAGAAGGGGGGAGAAAGAGTATGCTTGTTTGAAAAAGAATCATGTTGTTCTGAGATTATCAGACAGAGTGAGATCAGCTTTACGGTGTTTTGTTAAACACCAAAATTCAATCGACTCCCTTGTTTACCTATAATTCCCGATCACTTTGGCTCCCTCATCCATGACGGAATTTGTTACTCCCTCATCTTAGAAGTCACCATCTTTTATACAATTTTATCATGTTTAATCACGTAACATTTTATTTTATATATATATCATTTTTAAATAATTTATATTGATGTATCCGTATCTTGATTTTTTTAAAAACGCCGTATCACGTATCCGTGTTCGTATTGGGTACCGGTACCGTACCCGTACCTATGCAACATAGCAAACCACACAAGCCCACAAGAAAACGAGACCAAATAATAAAAAATCTAAATTCACCAAAGATCAAAATCAGAACAAACATAAACTCCCTCGTCAACAGAAATGGTACAGGTGAACTTGTAATTGTTAAACTAAAGTAAAGAAATTATCTGAGCAAGCCAAGAACAAATAATTGGCCGGCCAACGATGCTCTATGTAAGTGGCGGAAGAGTTCGTTTCCTGCACTGCTGCACCGTCAAGAAAAGCCAACGCGTGACTCAAAAGTTTGTATTTATGTTGAATTCTTTAACATATGGATGAGTATGATACCAATATATTATATTATATATACATATAAAAAATTAAGGTAAGGGAAGGAGGAAGCAGGTAGCAGGTAGCGAAGCCATTGGAGTACATGACAAATAGAAAGTCATTCATGCATGCCTCTCTTCACTTCATGGCTGCTTTGCTCACTGTGTTGACTACCACTTCCATCAACTCTACTACCAACATGACTGCAACCACGCCCAAATGCTTCATGGGGTATGAATACGATGCCCTCTTTGATCCCAGCTGAACATATATAAATTGATACGTAGCAGAAGATGCTTGGTAAAGGAATAATAGCTTTTCATCCATTAGTTTTCAGTAAGAAAACTTACTTTTTTAAATATTGAAAATGGAATACTTGTATAAATACCATATATTGATGTAGAAAAAGTAGATGTAATGATGTACAGTACATAAATGTAAGGGTAAATGTCATCTAAGTGTTAATTTTAATTATACAAATAATCAAATTATTTCCATCATGACTTTAAGGTTGAACCAGACCATGACATCTAAAATGCAAGTGGAGTGGAGGGCACTTGAAAATGACTGAAATTAATAGGAATTCCGCAAATGACGATGTACCCAAACAGAAAATATCTATGAAAAACATAATAGATGTCATGGATGAGGTAGGCTTTTTGCGGGTTTTTTACTTACATAGTGTAATTTGGTTGAGAAATTACAGAATCAATATAATTTTTAAATTAATTACATAATTGGGATAAGTCGTACCTAAGATTTACGATTTTCCTATAAAAGTCGTACATCTCAATGACGACTTCATTTTTCTTTTAAAAAAATTACGAATCATGATAAGTCGTAAGTGGTGACCACGACTTACCTAAAAAAATTAGAAAAGTGAAGTCGTGGATTCAATCCACGACTTATAATATTAACTAATTATATTTTTATATATATATGAAGTATAAATTCATAATATTGATAATAGAGAGTTCCTGTGTGTGTCTTTAAAGTTTCAAACTTGATCAAAATCGGTAGAGTTTTTATAGTAGTAGTATCGTGCATGGTATTAGGGTTTAGGAGAAGTCGTATACCTCACTTATGATTTTCATAATGGATATAAGTGGTACATGACAAAAACGATTTTTATATTTTAATATAAAAAAATTGGAAAAAGTAAAGTCGTGGATTGAATCCACGACTTACCTTCATTCATAAAAGAAAAAAAAATTTAAACAATGAAGTCGTATATGTTGTTTACGACTTCAGTGAAAATTGATTTTTTTAAAATTTAATGAATATAAAACTGAGTCGTCATTCAGATATATGACTTCTATAGGAAAGTCGCAAATCCTAAATATAACTTACCCTTATCATATAATTAATTTGAAAATTATACTAAATCGATAATTTTACAACTAAATTACACTATTTACTTCAAATTCCCCCTTTTTGCATTTGTCCACAATCTCTAGCTTGAAAGAAACTATAAGTAAAGCCACCGCACAAATAAAGGAAATTAAAGCCGCCACAATCTCTTTATTGGTGAACATTTTTTTTTTTTTTGGATATGAGAACAATTCTGTAATCAAAGCATTGTATAAATCTTCTTTCAAGATTTTTGTCTATCTTAAACATTAATAGAATCAATAGATCACTCACAATAACAAAAGTTTTTAAAATATTTCATATCTTAGGGATCTAATTACAAATTATTTATAAGTTTAGGGATCCAAATACAAATGTTTAAAGTATATAATCCCATTACAAAGCATTTGAAAATTGGAGAATTCAATTATAATATTTTTTTCGTTCGAAGATCTATTTAAAATTTTTTCAAATAGACCGGCAGAATTAATTAACCAAAAAAATTAAACAGTCATTCGAGTGCCGTAAAAACGTGTATTGAACATTGACTTATTGTGTGTTGAACAGAGTGGATGTGGGGGTATGCATATCTTGGGTCGGAGATATATATATATATATATATATATAGATACGAGAAACCCACCATCATGGAAGTTGAACACTTAACCTCAAAGATGGCATCATCCAGTGTTAAGGAGGACAGGTACCGAACCTACTTGCGTGGGGATGAAGAGAAGAACACCACATGGAGGTATGGCGCCCCTCCTAATTATGACCTTGTCAACAAGCTGTTTGAAGATGGCAGAACCAAGGTGTCTTTCTCTTTCTGTGTCACTTGCTATATGTGGTGTATAAGAATTGAGTACTATTATTTGTATATCTGTATTCTGGACATCTGGGTGACACCTGCTACACTTAGTTAATTCAGTTCAAATATGTGATTAATTACGTACAGTAGATGGTTTATGAGAAATTGTACTATTAATCAAGTTCAGGACACTATTAATCTTGATTGTGAACATTATGAACCAAGTTTGAATGTGTAAAAAAAAAAAAAGATGCACCCATCTAGGATGCATGGTTGGTTAATTACATGGTCAACTTAGTTCAAATACGTGATTAATTATGTTTAGTGGATGATTAATGGATGTAACAATAGATCACAACTCATTAATCATCCACTAAACGTAATTAATTACGTATTTAAACTGCATTAACAACGATTTTCAGGTTCAAATACGTGATTAATTATGTTCACTGAACGCAGTTCAACACCTGAAATCAGTGAACGTAATTAACCACGTATTTGAACTGCGTTAAGCCGTTAACCATGTAAAGCAGGTGTCACTCAGGTGTCCAGAATCCAGGTGTATAAATAACATTACTCATAAGAATTTAGTTTTGCTAAATATATTTATTTTTTATTTTATAATTAAGAAAATTATTAAGAAAAAAGTGTTAGGAGAATTTTAAAGTATGCTTATGAACAAGACTTAGGTATTATTTTTTGGTTCGGAATCTACTGTAATTAGGGTCTTTGGCTCCCCAGTGGGTCCACCGGGTGTCCCCACAGTGTCGGCCCTTTGAACCGGCTATGAGACTAATCCCCGATTCGACAGCGACGGATGTCCGATTTTTACATATAGGGTTGAGCTGCCTTCCAAATAGCCGACTCCAGCGAATTTGAGTCTTTTTCTTTGAACGAGAATCACGTTACCAACTTTTCCATCATCATATCGATGACGTAGTATTATTTTATAAGTGGTTTTTTTCAACGAGAATATGAGATGTGTAACCTATGTTTTGTACTATATACTTATATATTCATAAGGATTTAATTGGTATACACTGTCAATGTAAAGATTTTTTACACAGACAACCAATCAAAAATTGTCACATAAGGTAAAGTGATTGACTATTATCCTAACTACCTTAAAAGTCACATACACCATGATTTTTGATTGGTTGTCGCAGTACGTAACTATTAAACTCTATTTATGATGGTGTAACCACTTGTCATATGCACATTAACGATTTATAATTTTGATGGCAGGAATGGCCTCCTGGTTCAGTTGAAGAGCAGGTGCAGGGTCTAGTGAAGAATTGGGAGATGGAAATGTTTCACAAGGTGGATATGCAGAAGTACAGATCAGTGGACCCTAAGAAATACACTTTCAGCCTCAACGGTAGCATTAACATCTAGAGAAGATGAATTCCAAACTCAATTTCTTTATGGTTTGAACTTTGAATTTTATATGTAATGTGATTGTGAAGAAGATATTCACTTTGTTGATTGCGATTAATTATTAACAGGAAGGAAGGCAATGAGTTTGGAAGAGAAAAGGAAGCTTGGTGGAGGGTACATCCCGCTGCTGCAAACCTCCCTGCCTGGAAAACTAAGGCCTTACAACCCAGATGAAGAAACAGCAGATTCATCCCACAAGGCTTTTACGACGACGTTTCCACGTGGGTTTGCTTTGGAGATTCTCCAAGTGTATTCTGGACCACCCGTGATTGTGTACAAGTTCAGGCACTGGGGCTACATGGAGGGTCCTTTCAAAGGCCACGCCCCAACTGGACAAAAAATTGAATTATATGGGATGGCCATTTTCACGGTAAAGTTGTTCTTTTGTTATTATTAGGTTTAATTAACTCCTTCAATTATTTAGGAGAATTTTCACGTAGATTCATCAATATTGAAAGTTTGTAACAGCATCCTTCAACTTTTAAAAAAATTATAATTGAATCTGTCATACATATTTATGTAGGGGGTCTTTAAGAGTTTTTGATAAGTTTGGATAAGAGATCTATCCATTCGTACATTTATGGATTCTTGAACTTTTTGTGAAAATTCAAATAAGTTCTTATACTTTATGGAACCCTAATGAAGATGCGTATGAGGGACTCAATTATAATTTTTTATATATTTAGTGATCCAATTACAAACTTTTAAAGTATAAATACTTATTTAAAAATTGGCAAATAGTCCAGTGACCTACAAATTTATTAAACCGTATTATTATTATTACTCTTCAGTCACATTCAGCAATTTTTTATTTTTTGGTCACAGTTGGATGAGAATTTGAAACTCGTGAAGGTGGAGTTCTTTTATGATTCTGCAGAACTGCTTGGAGGTCTCCTGAAAGGTCCTGTGTTTGATGACACTGCTGAAGATGTTGTTTCAAGCTGTCCCATACTTAGGAACACCGGGTAGAGCAGCACCAGTTTAAAGTTCCAATTTCCAAGTCAAACTTGAATAGACCATGTCAACAACAGTCTAAAAGCAGATTAAGGCCGTCATACCAATATCGCTTCCTCCCTGCCTCCCTTCCTCTGTAATAAATGTGAAGGCAATATACTCCTTCCTCCCTCCCTTCCTTCCTTTGTAATAAACTAGTATCCGTTGCACGGGACTAGTACATTGTTTTGAAAATAAACAATCTATAAATAATATTTTGAGCAATAACAAATATAAAATGTTATCCGAAAAATAAATAAGATTTAAGTTATGAAGGTACCTGAAATTGAAAGTAGATGAAGTGCAAAGATGTTGATTATGTTGGTAGGTGCGGGTCTAAATTGTGAAAATGTCGGAATATGACCTGTACGAACGACTTGTACAACCAAGTATTGCAATCTAAGCACATAATAGATTTAGTACTTACAATGACATGAATGAATGAAGTAACTGTGTTATACTGCATTAGAAATTCAACTGATAATTAAAATAATTTAAATGACACTGAATATAAAAAGGATTGGGCACAGAGGAAAGAAATGTAAATGTTCATAACCAACAAATGATAGACACGAATAAATTAATATATGTATCTACATCCAAAATAGAAGTATAGGGATTACACCATTTTCAGGACATGTGAAGAATTATTGGACATTCAAATTCCAAACATTATTCTGATAATGTTGTTATATGCCTATAAATCTGCAAAAAATGAATATTGCATCATAATTACAACTTATTCATATGCTAAAAAATTAAAAATAGAATTTGAGGAATCTGAACTTAACCTTTTCCATGTAAAGACATATATGTTATCTCCAACAAAACCGTCCAAAAATGTTCCAAAATATCTATATTTAAAAAGTGGAAAGGGATTTGTCAAAAGTGGAACATAAATTATTTGATGTAGTTTCTATCTTTCAATAAGTATCCATTATTATATATCAATTTATAGCAATTTTGAATTCATAAAGGACATACAATTTTTCATGACAGGAGGATATTAATTTACAATAGTGAGTTAATAAGATTAAGAACTATCCATTTGAAAGAAGCTTTGTGTATATGATCATAGATGAGTTAAGATGGAAGGAAAAAAAAAGGGTTTAAACCTAATGAGGTGCAACAGCTACAGATTCTCAAAAACTTCTTCGTAGACAACATTCTTCGTTGATGTGCATACAGTTCCATCCTCATCCAATATCAAAGCTTTGAACCCTATTCTTGATTTTACTCTAGATACAGCAACATATAACTGACCGTGCGTAAAAACTGGACGTGGAAGATACAATCCTACCTTCGAAAGTGAATGTCCTTGACTCTTGTTTATTGTCATTGCAAAACATAAACAAACGAGAAACTGTCTTTTTTGAAATTTAAATGGGAATCCCGAGTCTGAAGGGACCAGATCCATTCTTGGAATAAGAATCTTGTCCCCACTATTTTTGCCAGTGATAACTGTTGCTATAATAATGTTTTTTCCTAAGTCATTCACCCGCAACCTTGTTCCATTGCACAGGCCACTGGACTGATCAATATTTCTTAAAAACATTACAGGTACTCCAATTTTCAATCTCAGTTTGTGATTTGGAATTCCAGAACATTTAATATCATTTAGGAATTCTGATGTAAACCAATCACCCTGTATTTCTATATCTGCGTCCGACTGGCAAGGTGTGTCAGAACTGGGATACTCTTTTTCATCCCCAGGAATTAAAGACAGAATGAAATCATTAACCTGTTCAACGGATCTAAGGTTGGTGCAAAAATTGCTCGTTCTTCAAAAAAGTTAGTAGTATTCATACTTTGTAATATATTTGGATAAACAAAATCAACCAATGAGAGAAGAGGGTTTACAAATTCCTGAATGAGCAGCTCTTGTGGTATGTTGATGTCACCTTCACCATTTTCATTTGCATCCATAAGGCCATCTCCAATTTTAAGTATCCAATCAGCAAATTCTTTGATTTCATTAGCACTTTGATTAGTCTTTGCAGTGATTAACCTCATATTTATTGTGAGCTTCAAAACTTTGCAATTTTTCCAAATTTCGGAGAAATTAATTGCTGCTTGGACAACATCCTTTCTTGATCCTTTTCTGACAACTGGCAAGATCTGTCGAAAATCTCATCCTAAAACAACAACCTTGCCACCAAATGGTTTGTCATTGTTGTCTGAACATTGAAATGTCATCAAATCCCTCAAAGTGCGATCCAAAGCCTCAAAGCAATACCTGTTCATCATTGGAGCTTCATCCTATATGATTAATTTTGCTTCTATAAGAAGTTTCGCTCGAATGCTTCCTTGACTGATATTGCAGGTTGACTCCTCATTGATAAGTAATGGAATACAGAAAGTTGAATCAGCAGTTCTCCCTCCAGGTAGTAATAAAGAAGCAATCCCACTGGAAGCAACATTAAGTGCAATAAAACCTTGTGATCTAAGTGCGGCTGATAGTGTTTTCCACAAAAAAGTTTTCCCTGTTCCGCCATGGTCATATAAAAAGAAGAATCCTCCGGCATTAGATAAGACAGCTGTGATGATTTCATCATAGACATTGTGTTGTTCCTCAGTCAGAGAATTCAAAAGAGAAGTGTGTAACTCGGCCAATTGCTTTCTATCATAGTTTAATTCATCCACAATAAACTTATTTTGAAATCCAGACATATTTGACAAATCTGGTTGTGGTAGACAACCATAATCTTTTAGAGAGCTTCCATTGGAATTTAACAAAATTTCCAATTCTATCAGGCAAAGATTCTTCAATTCTGTATCTTCAATATGAAGACCTGAGTAAAACAAATTCTCATATCAGAAGGCCGTAAAAGTAATAAATTTAACAAACTCTTCACTATTATAATCATTTATGAATTAACATACATACTCTCATTTGACTTTATATCTTTGTTGGCATTATAATAGTGTAAAGGTCCAGAATCATATACCTGGTACTCTGAAGAGCTTTCTTCTGTTATAGAGAATTCCATCAGACAACAATTTCCAGGTAGAGTTCCAAACATGATTTGCCTTTGACATTGTGTTCATGACCAATAATGTAACAAACAACTTCCTCAATTGGTTTCCAAAAGCAATTCGGCTTGCTTCATTAATTGCATCAATGTACTCCCTATCATCTGATAACAAACCCAAAGCATAGCATGCATCCTGAAAAGTTTTGTGTTGCTTACCATTCACTTTCTTGATACTTTCATAGTCAATACAACCCTTTTGAATAGTAAGCAATATCCTCATGTAGTATAACTCACCAGTGCCAGCTGGAATATAGCTAAGCCTCCCAATACTAAATCCTTGTTTCCTTGGGTGCCACCTTCTCTGTTGACTATTATAAACAAATTTTGTTGGAAATTCTCCATAAGTTAGATCTTTGCCTTGAACATAAGCTTTGTTCGCCTCAAACCATGCCAGAAACATTGTTTGAACATTTTCACTATTGCTAACAACGGTATCAATTGTATCCTTATCATTAAAGAGGACTAATTGTTGATTCAAAAGATGGAATGTTAACCTTTGGACAGGTGGCCACCTCTCATGGATATCAAATGCAAAAGTTCTCCAAACTGCCTCGCACGGTGATAGATATATGCAATTATAATACCTTCTGATCTCATCAACAACTTCTGATTTTTCAGAATTTTCCTGGCCATTGGTTATCTCAATAGAGGCTCGATCAGGCCCCTGGTTCACATACTTAAACAAATATTTGATTGAGTTGGATTTATTACAATACTCTGTATTAACGTATGCTTGATACTTTGTCAAAAGAATGAGACTATAAGGAACTACACTCCTGTTATCCAGATTGTGACCATTTTTCTGCACAAACATGCCATCATCTCTCCGCCTATAGCATGGATAGCCATCTTCATCTATGGTAGTTATAGATTGCCATCTTTTGGGATAATACTTGGAACATTTTCTTTCATTCATGCAAGGTGACCTCATGTTAGCAAAACCACATGGACCATGTATCATGTAGCTTCCAACAACATCATACAATTTTGGATTAGGCAATTCAGCAAATATTACTTTATCAATATCCATTGGAGTCATCAATCTATTTTCACCATCCAACCACAATAATATATGCGCATGCGGAAGACCTCTTTTTTGAAACTCCACAGTATACATCCCTATTTTATTTTTAAAAAACACATTAATTATATAAGAAATTTAAATTGCTGAATTTAAAAAAAAAAATGTTAAGATAACAACTTGCCTGCATTAACTCTTCCAAAGATTTCTTTTTTTCTGAAGTCTGTCATAATTTCATCTAGTTTCATCTTGAAAATTCTACAAACAATATCGGGTCTGTCAGATGCTGTTAGACCCCTTGCAGAAACAAAATCACGTATCTCAGGCCAATTTGTGTTGCAAGTAATAGTAACAAATAGATCCGGATATCCAAATCTCTTACAAATTGCCATAGCATCCTGGCAATTGTTGAACATGTATCTCATACCCCCAGTAAAAGATGCTGGCAATATGACACGTTTACCCGCTGAGGAAGGACCTGTTTCCCCTCTACCGACTGCCTCTTGTAAACCATTAAGAAATTCACACCTTATAGTTTGTTGATTTCCTCTTATGAAGGATAATCTTTGTGCCTCTATCATAGTGCAACAATCAACCACAAATTGTTGAAACAATCTTCGTGCATTGACAACATTACCAAATTCATTATCTCTATCTTGAATTCTAAAAGCAATGAATTCTCTCACACTGATTCTTCTTCTTGTACGACTGTCATTGCCATCTTCAACATCTCTAATGGGAATATCTTCTTTAAATCCATCCTCTCCATAAGGAAATAATAATGGATATTGCAGGGGTATGAAAGAAGTATGTGTTTCATGAAGCCTACTGAATTCGCCACAACATTTTTTGACAACAATGTCTCTTCCACCGTCCATGCTACTCAAATCACCAACTATTAAACCTGCCACCTCATCTGCTGTAGGAAGGTTGTACACCCTTGCATCCTTGGTTCGATTTGGATACAACCTCAAATAGAAGTTTGAAGTTTCGTTATTGAGTACTAAATCTCTCACTCTCCTAAATGATTTAGCAAGCTCATTATGATCATCAACCATAACAGTTAGATCTCGAACCAAAGAAAGATCAAATGATTTTGAATCATTTTTTGACCTGGAAAACAGCAAATGAAATATTAATAATTATTTTTTAAGTAATGATGAAACAAAATAAAAATACAGCAGACGTACCCAAAGTGGCAAACTCGATTTTGTAATTCATTTTGTGTATCATAAATATAGAGTTGAGCAAACTTCGGAACATCTCCTTCATCTGGTAACAAACTCCCAATTCGATGATAATTCTGTCCACTAAGTATAAATTGAGGAGGACCACCTTCATTATTTATTGCAGATTCTACCTTACCACCAAGTGAAGTTAAGGAGAACATGATATTGTATGCTCTATAATTTTCCTTGAAATGACTACTTCTGTGATCAATCCCAGCCATTAATGAAAACAGCATAGGTGGAGTTTTTTTTCAGAAATGGTAGTTGTACTTTTCCTTTCTGACAACAGATTGAAAAATGTACATTCTTCCCAGTCCTAGTCTTTTCAGATCTTTCTTCAAACCATACCTCAGCATTGCAATGTTTACATTGCATTGTAGGTTGTCCAAAGCTAACATATGCTTGAAGAAATAAAATGTATACAATCAGTTTACTTAATTATAAGAGCAGTGTTTCATGAATAGATACATGATAACTTATATACTGCACCTTTATTTTCAGCACTTGAATACAACTTAGACTTAAAAATGAGTTATGTCATCCTCAAATAGAGAAGCTGATAATATAATGAAAGTAAACTTATTAACAGTTCGGTCAGGATTCTGAGAAAGGAATTATATACAATAAATGTAAGGAATTATATACAATAAATTATTAACAACTGTCATTGCTAGGTTGGTCACTTGCCTCCTTATCGAAATTCAATCTAGTTTTACCAATGGACTGTAGTACATCAGCAGAGTGTGTAATAGATTTTCCTCTTTGTTTGTAAGATGCATGATTTAATATTTCTAAACATGCAAAAGATGAGTCTGCATTGGAGAGAGGTTTTTTTGGAATCCTTCTATTTTTTCCTAGTAGGAGAAGAACAATAGACAAAAATAGTAAGAAAATGATAAGCACCATTAGCACCTTGACAGGGATGCATACAATGAAATCAAGATCGGAGAAAAGTCTACTAACTTGACAGAAGAGGTGATTTATCAAGACTGATTGTGGTTGCAAAATTTGAGTTGGTATTAGAGTTTGCTGAATTAATAACCCCTGGTTGGCAAAACTTGAACAGTTATAATTAATTTGACTAAAATGCAATGACATAAAAATAACTGATATCCAATTCCATTATAATATTAAAAAAACAAGTCTTAACCTGAGGAGAGTGGTGACAATGGAATTCTGGTTGTGTTCTTCAATGTGGAGTTGGGATTTAAAGAGTTGACCAGTGAAGAAATAGATGTTTGGTTTTCTGCATCAGAAATGCCAATGTTGCTCTTACTGATTCTTGTCTTCACATGCTTACATATAGGGTTAGAAGTACCATCACCAAGTCCTACATTAATTCCAACAAACAGATCAAGGTCAAATTAATTCCAACTACTATTCTGAGTGTTCATTTCACATTCCAAATTATGAATCAGTTAAAAGACATTATTATACCATACTCTAACTCCAATTAAGTTGATTAAATTTACCCAGCTCAGCACTACAACAGAAAAATATAGTATTAAAACAAAATATTCATTTCATAACAGCAAAACATTAAAACAGAGATTTATTTCTAAGTTAGAATGGACAATAGCATCTTTGACAGTTTTATCCGGAACTGATGATGAAATTAGTCCTACTATGATAAAAATGTAAGCGAACATAATGACTTAACTGTATAATCACTAAACTATAACATGTTACTTAATCCTTACATCTCTTGTATGTGACTGAATAAAATTTCCAGAATTGAGTAGACCAAATATATCTTGCATAACCATACTCCAAACATAAACACTTCACTTTAATCTGAATTATAATGCTACATGATACAAAATCTAACATCTAACATAATCTACATTCTGCATTTAGAGTGTATAAACTACACTCTGACTCGGATTATGTAGCTGTCATTACATACTAGTAGCAAAACCATAAAGAATGCATACAGAGCTGAATAGAAGAAATAAGTATATGAAGCATTTACCATGTTTCAATGATAACAAAGTGTCTGTTTTTGATTTTTTCACACTTGAGTTCGGTCTGTTAGGTGATATAATATTCTCATCTGTAAAAAAAAGTCATAAAAATAAAATGAGTTAGTTGAACTATCATTAATGTAAAATAAATGCAACACATTTTACCTATGATGTCAGTATTATTCTTGCTAGCTTTTTGACTCATAATGAACTTCCTTTTAATCCTAGCTTCTTTTGAATTCGAAAGATTCATGTTGTCCCCTGGAGCTATTGCATTAATGATACCTATATATGCTGCATAAATCTGAAAACAGCTTCAAGAAAGGTAAACCATTTAATGTTTCATGGTTGAGTATTGGTGATATATCTTCTCAATACATATGTATGATACCATTAGCAGTCCATACTATTGCAGTTCTAATTTTTTTTCTCTTTGAATGTATTAGTTAAAGGTTTTGCATTTGAAGAAATGGCTGCAAGAAGGGGTGCAAGAAGAAGGGTGCCAGAAGAAATGGTGCATTTCCAACCAAAAACTTTCATTTGACGCCAAATTCAGAATTTCCTCTGCTGCAAAGTCAGTAAAATATTACAAAAGGTGGACTTTTCTATAGCAAAATTTAGGTTGAGCGGTCCTTTTCATTGCACAATTATCGAAATGCTTCATAGCTTATAGAATGATATGGTACATTGGTGCTTTGTATTATTCATTGGTCATACTTAACAATTTATGACAACAACATTATTATGTGCAAAAAGGTGGCACAGGGATTGTGTTATTTCCTATTAGCCATTTTGACCTTGTGCATGAAAAAGGGTTTACAAATAGCTTACAGGATGCAATATGAGTGTACTTTTTGAGTATTTGCTTTTGCATTACTCGTTGAAGCACTTGTAGCAAAAAGGAGGACTTTTCCCTTTTCACCTGAAAGTGTCACCTTGATAATCTACAAAATACATGTCACTTAACTTTTAGCTAAAATTATGTTCCATGCCTTTTTCAATGAATTGTTTTTAGAAACTCTATATTAGGTGCTTTAATATGTTCACAATATCAAATTAAGTATATTGGATTAGGTTCTTATAATTAGCTAAATATATTAATTATTATTATCTATTTCAAGTTACATTTGTTATATATATGTAAATCTTATTAATTTCTTCTATATTTTAACTTATACTTCGTTTATGTATATACTTTGCTGTATTTGGTATATACCCTTTAGATAGTTAAAATCTAAATTAAAGGTTCAAGACTAATGATAAGCTTGAATTAAATTTACTGTCATTGCAATAAGAAAAATGAACACTTCACTTCAACTATTATAGCTCTAGTGACAACACAATTGAGATAAACAATTACACAAATTAACAACAGCAAAACCCTTTGTCATTACTTCATCATAAGGTTCATATATTACATTGGGAACACTGAAACGTCTAGTATGAAGCATGATCGAATATGGTACATGGATGAAACATGTAAAATAGCCGTTAGATTTATTAATATAGTATTCAATGGTTGAGATTGTTTTGTTTAAAAAAAAAAGTTAACCTGAGACTTGGTAAACCGGTTTGTTAATAAATTGTAATATAGTCCCTGTATTTTTACGGCGGTGCTGGTCCGAGGTGGAGCTGCAACGGGGAACGGCGTTCCCGGTGCGAGATTGGCGGCGATGGTTGGGCGTACCTGCGTGAATGGTTCTGCGTGGCGGTTGGGCTTTTGGTGGCTGTTTGGGTGGAGCACGATGGTAACGTGGCGAGGGCGAAATCGACGGTGCGATTGGTGGAGTCAGAGGTCGGCGACGAGGGTGGAATCGACGGTGCGATCGACAGAGCCGAGACAGAGTATGAGATAGTAAGGGCGGACGTGTTGAATCGATCATTCAAAAAAAATGAAGAATTTATTATTGCTCTGCTGTTGTTGATATTGTTTGATACTTATTTTAATTTATACTTAACACACAAAATGCCAATTTGTAATTGATTACCCATTGAAATCGGTAATCGATTACCAATTTCAATGGGTAATCGATTACCAATTGGGTAATCGATTACAAATTGTACAATGTCATTGAAGAGTTAAATTTATCAATGTTAGATTGTTCAATCATGCATAAACATAATAATAATAATAAACATAAACAATAGTTAGGCTTTTACAAAACAGAGCACATTGTCTTACTTAAATAGAGCAGCACACACCTTACATAACCACCTAAAGCTGGTGCAGCCAAATTGTCTAGAAAATTCAAAACATGAAATGAAATAACATAGCATGAAATAGCTTAAACATAACATAACCAAAAGCAGCAGCATTCCCCAAATAAAGCCTAGACCAGCTGCTCAAAATAGATCTTCCAACCATCACTGGTTCCTAATCCTTCTCCATTTTGATCTTCTTTTTCATCCATTTGAGGGGGAGTTCAACCTCAGCTATGTCTGCAACCTCTGCTTTGCCCTTACCCTTGTGGTCATTCAGCAGGTCACTTTTTAGAGTAGTATCCTCCTCATTAACCTTTGACAAATCAGCACCAGAACTCTGGGAATCCAAATCAACAGCGGAACTTGAAAATTTTGGCATCAAATCCTACAGAGTGTGACCATAAAAATGTCAGTTTGAAAAATAATTATCACCTTTCATTTCTTTGTGTTACAGTAAAACACATATAACACATTTTGAAAATACCTCAGCAAGATCAATACATGAGCCGTGAACTGTTGCCACATTTCCAATTCCCAAATGATGACTGTCAGACTGAACATCCTAATATAAAGAACTCAGCAGTTAGGTATGACAAAGATATATAAAAGGGTATAAGAATGTACTTTAAAATGTATAAGAATAATTTTGTACTTACAACTGATTTCGCACCAACTTCATGGAATTTGTTGATGATAGATGCATCATTACAGATCTTTTTCACTCTAAATGATTGCTCAAAATTTGAAGTTGAATCATGCTTAGACTCCACTTTGAAAAGGAACGATTTATCAACCAATTCAGCTATCTCCCTTGGAAAGGATCCAGCACCATCCGTCTATAATAAACAGAATTTTTTACTATAAAGAAATCCTCATATTAATTTGATAAAAGTAATTAAGAAAATACAAAATATGTAAAATGTACCTTGTCATGGATTTCAAACATATCAGCGCATGACTTGTTGAAAATCTTTTCAGCATCTCGGTCAAATATGACAAATGTGGCCAAATCAGTGGAGTCTATCACACGTACCTTTATACGGTACCTAGTGTAGGTGTGAAAAATTAATATAAGTCGGTTGCTATAAAGAAATGTATTCATACATAATTGCATTCATCAGTGAAAGTTAATGGGAGAAAAAGTATAAACAGTTATGA
Organism: Ammopiptanthus mongolicus; assembly: GCA_039655645.1. Lineage (NCBI taxonomy): Eukaryota > Viridiplantae > Streptophyta > Magnoliopsida > Fabales > Fabaceae > Ammopiptanthus > Ammopiptanthus mongolicus. The sequence continues at coordinate 16,298,334 of CM077345.1, forward strand.
TCACTAAACCCAAAAAGAAAAATGAAATGACTGATGTATTCAATACCTAGGGATAACTTTCATCACATGTTTATTGCACTTTACACAGAAAAACATCTTGGAGTCTGGGTACACTCCCTTGTTACAAACGCAAGCAGTGTACCACCAGTCATCATCATCGATGATGTGCTTGATTGTGGCAAAAACAACATAAGAACCTTCCTGCATAGACATCATCAGAAGCACATTAACTAACATGTCCAATACAGAACAAAAAGTGTATAAAAAATTTAAATAAAAACTTTAAATGACAATGTTAACCCGTGTGCAATCTTTCAGACCATCAATGGTCTTTCTAGATGTATTTTCAAGAAAATCCTCTGCTGCTCCAACTGTTACAGCTTCATTGATTTGACTCAAACCTTGGCTGGGTGATCCTTGGTTGTTCTCCAGCATCCTTGTTTAATATATACATACATACATACAAAAAACGATTTTAATTCTTGAATTGAATTAATACTGGAATAAAACTGAAATACTAAAATGTTTAATGCAAAATGTCAAATAACCTCTGTCGAAGTTGCACAGCCTCATGAATGGTTGGATTGAAGATAATCTTAGTGCAATCAATGCAATTTTGCATATTCATTTTAGCTACATGAATGAATAATAGCTATTTCAGAAAACAAAGACTAAAATTTGAAAGCTAAGTAGATACAAAGTGGTTACTAAATCCAAACCTTGGAACTCTTTTACTTTGCCAAATTGAACAATGACCACAACATTATTGTGTTCACCAGCAGCAAGGAACAGGTTTAATTCATCAACATAAGAACCGAATAGAGTGCATTCAATTCTATGACTATTACAAACAAGCTGCAAAACAAATGAGAACAAAGGGTGAAAGAGTAAAATAAATAAGTTAATGTAAAATAATGAATCATGAAATAATGGGTAAAAAAGCTTAATCCTTACCCATCAGCCTGTAAAGCAATGACATTAAGCTTAGTCCTTTTACCATTTTTCTCATATCCCCTTTCAGTTCCAACAGCAGTGAGACATCCAATGACATCTGTAAAAATTATTTAAATTGAAATCGGTTAAATGAGTTAAATAAATAACTAAATAACAACAGAAATAACTAATAAATAACTAAATAACAACAACAAAAAACCTCAAATGTATTTGAAATGAGTAATAAAATCTTACCAGCTAAATAGTCAGGATCATGGCAACCACAACTAATCTCAGAAATGGGCACAAAGTCATAGACACTTGCAGCTGTGGAAGCATTTGACAATTTCTCAACCCTGGTGGTAAACTGGAAATTTAACTTGTAATGGTGATGGGAAGTTCTGTAACTTCCCCCATTATAACCAACACCAAAATATTGAAAAGAGTAAATAGAACCCTCCTTTAGCAGCTTCTCAAACTTGTAAATAAGAGACCTCCTCACAGAAGCGTGTATCCTGTCACCCTGAAACAAATAACAAAACAAATATTAACAACTCTACAAACAAAAGTAAATAGAACTAAAAATGTATTATGAAATTATAAAAGATGAAGATTTCATCACAACCTTGTCATCCAGCAAGACTAATTCCATAGAAAAAGGTAATTTACTCTTGTTGAGATTAGAAACCACCCATAGCCTTATGACCTTAGACTTGATAATCCAGCTCTCTCTCTCAGCCGTGATATCACAAATGGAATCGAAGTGTACCACCATAGACATGTCTCAGACAGAGAAATCAGCACCTCAGGGTAGGGTTTGGTTGGAAAGTATGGATTGTAGACCGACAAAGACACACCATTTATAGACGATTTAAAAAGAACAAAAACATTAAACAATTAATTAAAAAAAAATATCAAATATCATATATGATAATCAAAATAAAACTCCCCAAAACGTGATATACAGTTTGTAATATACAGGTATTCATAATCAACCCAAAATTAAAATTCACAAAACGTGATATACAGGTTGTCATATTCAAATTACCTTGCATGAAAGAAGAAATCGAGTCAAACGAAGTAAAAAGTATCATCTCTCTGCCCTCTTATGGTGTTTATCTGACCGAAGCGCAGTGTCAGGCGGCGAAGCGCTGTTGTCCATGGTCAAAGAAACCCTAAAACCGATACAAAGAAAAGAGACGGAGAAAGATGATACCACTTCGGAAACACCATAAAACCACTGCCAAGTAAACAAAGTTTCACAAATTTGTATCTATACCGCCTATGGAACCCTAGAGGCACGAAAAACACTTTCACAGAAACCCTACTGCTCTGCTATCGACAACACCATTTGGAAACGCGAAGGGATGCGTTTTCTCTCTCTTCGCGTTTCGGAGAATGAGAAAACACGTTTTGCTCGAGTTGTACATGCATTTTGGGCCGTTTTTTTCTTTCTGCAAGAAATGGGCCTGTGTGTGTTCTTCTTTCTACAAGAAATGCGTTTTTTTCTTTCTGCAACAAATGGGCCAAAAATGGTATGTTTTTCAAACTGATTAAAACCACATTTCAATATGGTTGTGCCACCTGTATAAAATTGCCATTTGTGTGTGTCCTAATTGTATATATAATAGATCTCTCTGCCCTCTTATGGTGTTTATCTGACCGAAGCGCAGTGTCAAGCGGCGAAGCGCTGTTGTCCATGGTAAAAGAAACCCTAACCCCGATACAAAGAAAAGAGACGGAGAAAGATGATACCACTTCGGAAACACCATAAAACCACTGCCAAGTAAACAAAGTTTCACAAATTTGTATCTATATCGCCTATGGAACCCTGGAGGCACGAAAAACACTTTCACAGAAACCTACTGCTCTGCTATCGACAACACCATTTGGAAACGCGAAGGGATGCGTTTTATCTCTGTTCGGGTTTCGGAGAATGAGAAAACGCGTTTTTCCCGAGTTGTACATGCATTTTGGGCCGTTTTTTTCTTTCTGCAAGAAATGGGCCTGTGTGTGTTCTTCTTTCTGCAAGAAATACGTTTTTTTCTTTCTGCAACAAATGGGCCAAAAATGGTATGTTTTTCAAACTGATTAAAACCACCTTTCAATATGGTTGTGCCACCTGTATAAAATTGCCATTTGTGTGTGTCCTAATTGTATATATAATAGATGTGAAGGCAATATACTTCCTTTCGATCTATATATAAATAAAAAAATACCTAAATTTTTTGGACTTAAATATAAGAAAAAGTCAATCAAATCAACCCTATTTAATGTCATTGTGTCAAAAATACCCTTGGATTAATTATTTTTTTATTTTTCCAAGAATATTATACACTCTCAAGACACAATTTTCAAGAGCATTATACACTTCCAAGAAAGGTTAGTTTAATAACTATAACTTATTTTTTTTTACACAAATCAAGACAATTAAACTAATATAACTAACTTTCTTAATATGTGTGAAATTAGGTTTTTTTGCTTATATATAGATCCGGAGAGAGTATCTAATAATATGAAATATGTACTAAAAACAACATGTAGCATGATGCAGCCTCCTACTGCAACATTTTATGTACCCAATCTATCATTCTCTCAAGTGAACAAATTCGAATTTTAATATTATTTATCAACAAATGTACGCAATGTCAATCCATCATATGTATTATCTCTATTATCTCTGTTTTTTTTACTAAAGGTTAGTTTATACCTTATATATTGTATAATTTGACCAAGTAATGATTTACTATGGCCAATGGAGTGCAGCAGGATAAGAATTTGGTCCATAATATCTGCACAAGGCTTCAATTACTAGACACCCATTAGGATAAGTAATTGACCTATGGAAGGGGTCATGCTTTAGTTTCTTATGATAAAGTGAAGGTCTAACAACCATCTGGATCCCTTAGGAAGTGAGTTCGGATCAATACCTCACCTTTTAGAGTAGCTTCTTTTGCATTGGATGTAGAAGGAGTGCCAGCATAGAAGAACCTTCTCTCTGGAAAGCCAATTGCAGATTGCTTTAGATGCGCAAATCTGTCTTCCTTTAAAGGTTTTGTTGAGAGAGGCAAAATTCATTTTAGTAATCTCTACGTCTCGAAAGGGATTACTCTCTAACTATGAGCTGGAGATAGTTTGGTACACACAAACAAAAAAACCATAACTTACAAGTTACAACCTGATTCCCAGATTCAACAACATCCGAATGAAACTCATGGCCCTAAGAATAGTATTATCATAGTTCTCGACAATGGGAGAGTGGTTCGAGGGGGCAAAAACAGCGAGCAGAGTACACACTGATGGAATTAACAGACTTCCTTGTATCTTGGGTGACCAACATGGCTTGTCAGCATCAAACCGCTCTATCACTTGCAATGGAACCACATATCCTTTGAATTTTGCACGCTGAAATTACTCAGGTTGTTTTATCTTTAGCACCAAAAGGCCCTGTTTAGTTATCATTACATTACTCATTTGTTGGAAATGAGTTTGGAATAATTCTGCTCATTTATGTTCTTAAAACTTTGATTGTCTGTTATTTTAAGTAATGAATCTTTATCTATTATAATATATTTGGTACATGGTTAAAACTCAAAATAAAAAATAAAAAAAATTATAGATCAATTTTAGTTATAAGCTTGTATTAAAAATTTCTCCATAAATATTTTGTCTCTATTTTTGCATCCATATCCAACCCAGCGTATGAAATAAAAAATGCCGACCTATACTGTCATTTATTCCATTTTTCTTGACATCGTGTCTTTCTTCTTTCTTAGCTACAAGGTCAGCAATTATATTCCCTTCTCTTATGGTGCGGCTATATCCATATGGAGCTTTGGTGATTCTGCTTCATCTTTTTATAGTTATTGTTAATATTACAAGAATACAATTTTGGCAGTCAAAACGGATATGTTTGCCTTTATCTGTATGACTATGAGGCATTCCATATAATGCTATCATTTGGACGGCAACAAACAAAAGACAAAACCCATGCTTTGGAATATCAACCCATTTCAATTTTAACACATTATGAATAGCATGATTTTTCTAATTAACAGGTATGTTTTCATCAATAATCTATAGTGTGCCAAGCTAACAACATAGTTTATCTTACTTGATTGAATATATATATATATATATATATATATATATATATATATATGCTATCTATACACCCTTTACAATTATGACGGTGGATGATTATACAAAGAGATTCTTTTGAACTTTTTAGTGGCCCATTTAACAATTATTTCTTTTGAGGAGTATTTTTTGGTACATGAAAGTTTATATTAGGGAAGACACGCCCCCGTGTAAGGTCAGCCTGGTCAGGGAAGACCACCCACCGCAGTAAGGATTTAAAGTAGAATGTCACTCTTGTTGGCTTCTTTTGCGGAGTTAAACTCAAGTAAATTGTGGATGATTATACAAAGAGATTCTTTTGAACTTTTTAATGGCCCATTTAACAATTATTTCTTTTGAGGAGTATTTTTTGATACATGAAAGTTTAGATTAGGGGAAGACACGTCCCCGTGTAAGGTTAGCCTGGTCAGGGAAGACCACCCACCACAGTAAGGATTTAAAGTAGAATGTCACTCTTGTTGGCTTCTTTTGCAGAGTTAAACTCAAGTAAACTGTGGATGATTATACAAAGAAATTCTTTTGATCTTTTTAATGGCCCATTTAACAATTATTTTTTTGAGGAGTATTTTTTGATACATGAAAGTTTAGATTAGGGGAAGACACGCCCCCGTGTAAGGTCAGCCTGGTCAGGGAAGACCACCCACCGCAGTAAGGATTTAAAGTAGAATGTCACTCTTGTTGGCTTCTTTTGCGGAGTTAAACTCAAGTAAACTGTGGATGATTATACAAAGAAATTCTTTTGATCTTTTTAATGGCCATTTAACAATTATTTCTTTTGAGGAGTATTTTTTGGTACATGAAAGTTTAGATTAGGGGAAGACACGTCTCCATGTAAGGTCAGCCTGGTCAGGGAAGACCACCCACCGCAGTAAGGATTTAAAGTAGAATATCACTCCTGTTGGCTTCTTTTGCGGAGTTAAACTCAGGTAATAAGAATTTTATAGTTGACATTATTCATAACCATATAGCAACAAATAAGATCGTGTTCTCCTAATTCCCCAGCTTTGTTTTGCAAACAGCTGTATGCCAAAGGAGCCAATTTGGATAGAACTTAGAAGTTATTTCTTCTGAGGCAGTGCATGATCAATATTGTCCTTCAACACTTCCTAAGTACAACCATCTTCATCAATCATGCCACCAACTGAGACATCTACTTTTGAGCTAAAGAGGCACTCTGAGAGATATGTGCATACTGTTCCAGAAGCAGGTCGCCTTCTCCCTTCAGCCAGCCAATGGAACTCCATAGCACTTGACTTTAACCTTGCCCCTAAGTCTTCAACTGCCTATGATTCTATACCTTCCCAGTACTCAAAATCCGTTGACTACAACCTTGTCATCACTGATAGGAAGCACTCCTATACTTTTATTTTTGTTTCAGTATCAATTATTCTTGCTATCATAGCAGCAGTTCTACTAGTGCACTTTTTAGTGTTACCTCAAAAGAACAAGCATCAAGGGACTTCAACTTTACTCAGCACAGCAATAAAAGAGGCTCTAACATTTTATGATGCCCAAAAATGTACCACTTTTCTTTGTGTAGCACATTTCCTTTTCCTGCTTTCTTTCTTAGTGTAATTCAACCAAGAATTTTTTTTTGCAGCTGGGAAATATCCAAGGAACAGTCCAGTGACATTTCGCGGAGACTCAGGATTACAGGATGGGAGTTCAGTTAAGACTAATCTTAGTGGTGGATTTTATGATTCTGGCAACGACATTAAGTTTACCTTCTCCACAGCTTATACTATGACCTTGTTGAGTTGGAGTACAATGGAATATCAAAGTAAATATGCTGCAATGGATCAGCTTGACCATGTCAGGGACATCATCAAGTGGGGTAGTAACTACTTGCTCAAGGTGTTCATTCCCCCAAATACAACAGCTGGAACCAACCTTACACTGTATTCCCAGGCAAGGCATAATTTTTTGTACCATAATTCCTATCCTGAATTAGATACTAAATGTAATATTAATAATTATAAAAAGACAATGTTTCTATGTTATTCTATTTCACTAGGTCGGAAGTACCATTAGTGACAATGGTGAACCTAATGATTTAAGTTGCTGGCAAAGGCCTGAAGACATGAGTTATAGGAGACCAGTTTCAACTTGTGATAGCTCAGCTTCAGATTTAGGTGGTGAAATTGTCGCAGCATTATCTGCAGCATCGATAGTATTCAAAGAAGACAAAGATTACTCAGTGAAACTAGTCAAAGCAGCAGAAAGCCTATATCAGGTTGTCACAAGGGCAGATCCTGAGAAGCAAGGGACCTACACCATGGTTGATGCCTGTGGAAAACAAGCAAGAAATATTTACAACTCATCTAGTTATAAGGACGAATTGGCCTGGGGAGGAACTTGGTTGTTTCTTGCTACTGAAAACACTACTTATCTTGAATATGCTACTGAAACTTTTAAATCAGCCAAGAAAAATGAAACAAATTTTGACAAAGGGATCTTTGATTGGAATAACAAACTCAATGCAATCGCGGTAACTTCAATCAACATTAATATTGAATTTTTAGAAGAATCTGAGAATGAATCTTATTATAGTTTTCTTTTTTAAATGATCTTTGTAGGTTTTGCTTACTGGTATTCGATTCTTCCGGGATCCTGGCTTCACAGAGGAAGCTTTGAGACTCTCATCAAACTCCACTGACTCCCTCATGTGTTCTTTTCTATCCAACAAACATTTCAGCAGGACACCTGGTAATTAATTCTCTGATGATCAATTGTTACTTACATTATTTGCTTGTGTGGGATGAATGTCCAATTATGGAGGCCTATATATATGTTATCTATGTATATGATTCATGTTAAACATAATGGTAGGTGGATTGATTATCCTGAAACCTGATAATGGGCCATTACTCCAGTATGCTGCAACAGCATCTTTTCTCAGTACATTGTACAGTGATTACCTTGATCATCTCAAAATGCCTGGTGCAAGTTGTGAGACTGATGTGTTCTCAGTGGCCATGCTCCGTGATTTTGCTAGAGCTCAGGCAAATTCCTAGCCTCCTGACCATTTGTATTCTAACCTATAAAATGGAAAATAGTCTAATGTTGCCTCCTGCTATATGCTCTTCAGGTAAACTACATATTGGGACAAAATCCTATGAAAATGAGCTATTTAGTGGGCTATGGTGACAGGTTTCCAGTCCAGGTTCATCACAGAAGTGCATCAATCCCTTGGAATAACCGGAAATACTCTTGTGATGATGGTAAGGGATGGCTAAACTCTAAAGAACCGAATCCACAAGTTCTTTGGGGAGCCATGGTGGGAGGACCAGACGTACATGATAATTTTACAGATGATAGGAACAACCGAAGGTTCACTGAGCCAAACATAGCAAGCAATGCTGGTTTAGTTGCAGCACTGATTGCACTTCAAGATCCTCTTTATAATTCACATGACATTAAAAACTCATTGTGGGGATGGACTTGATCAATATATTTATACATGGCCGCTGGATTCCTATACCTTGTTGAAAGTCTTAAGTTCCATTGGTCTCACAGGAACATGATTATAAGGATCAATATAGGAAAAAGGAAGTCTAGAAAAATTCATGCTGACAACTACAATTAAAGCAAATGAATTTCATTTGAACTTCAATCATTTCATGGATGGAATTTTAACAATACTGTTCATGTCATCTAATGTAAAGTTAATGGCATCTACCTTGCAATTTTGTGTGAGATTGACAGAGCAGGAAATTGGTTATTTTAGGATTTTGACACAATCAAGGCATGATTTTTCAGTCAAGTTTATTTGATCACGAAGATTATAGTGAACGATAAAATCTGGTCATGCATACCAATTTATTTGGAGGAACACCGAAGGTTGTTATAGCTAAAAAATGTGTACTTACTGTTATGCCTTTTATTTTTCTGTTGTTTCTGTTTAGGCGTCAGTATAACTAAAGAAGATTCTAGGTGTTGGTGAGGTGGTAGTAACACCCATTATATAGGTTGAGATTGTTGAGTATACAACCATTCATGAAGGGTGTCAAATATCTCCTTCATCTTCTCTCTAGCATGCATTTCATGTGCTCTTGGGCACCGGAGGAGCTGTCTTCATAAGCTATCTCCCTGGTTAACAGCCTCGGAACCTCTCGGATTCATAGCATTCTGTTGGATAGTAGAATTTAATGGACGGTGGAATTTAATAGGCAGTGTTGGAAGTCGAAGTAGAAATTAAATACATATTCAATTATTCATCTATATATTGGTTCATGCACATAGAAAGTAGCATCCATGAACTTAGGAGGTAACAATCTTATGAATTTTTTTTCCTTGTAATCAATAGATATAATTATTTCAAAGTGTATATGAATATCAAACTTGCTATGAGTGTCATTTTACTCAAGCAATTCATCACAAAATATTGATGAAATATTTAGAAACTTTTACATTCCCTGAGTTTCAATCCATCTGCGGTTTCAAAAATACCTACTTTTATCTAAATAGCAATACATCCCTTCTTGTTTGCACATTAAACTTTCACATCTGTCATATTCAACACTAATTATTTTTGCCCATTTTTTGTGTAGCATAGCTTTAAGTTAGATCCACGATGCAGATAAAATCAAACCCAAACTCCACTAACAAAATTTTGATGTATAAATATTTATGTTAACCAACCTGATGCAAACTTGTAACTACAGAGTTGTTTTGATACAATTTTTACTATACAAGGCATTTACATTATAACAGTAGGGAAGGAGGCCAAAATATATACTAATACTACACAAAACTGTACATCATTTCTTCTATCTTGACTTCACTTTGACTTAAGCCTGTCCAAGTTATACAGTTTCTGCAAAATTAATATTCATAACGTAAGTAGATGACAGGAAATTGAATGAGAATGATCAATTGATGTTATGTTATAAGAAGCACAAAATTTAAGCTTACTAGAATGCAATGGATATCCTCAAGAAAAGGCACAAGCAAAGAAACAAAGATCTGCATATTGTCCTTTAGGGTGTCACGGTTTTTTTCTTCTGACCTTAGGAGGTCCATGAAAGTTTTACTATCTGGCACTAGTTTTAGAGCCACCTGCAGTACCATTTCTGTTAGTTCAGCAGAAACCAACAATTGCACAATTTTGTCACTGCTAAATTATGCAAGTTTTATATAAAGTATAGGAATTCATTAGGTAAAAAATGTTAGCATAAGTTGTCGGTTACCCTGTAAAAACTATCAAAAAGCATAAAATTGGAAGAAAATAACACATGGTTATTACTTTGAAAGCAGCTGATGAAATCCATCCATGCCATGGTGCCAAAGATACAGCATAAGACTCTTCAACTACTTGCTCCATATTCTTTTTAGGATCTTTTGCTAGTGTTTGTAACAATGCTGAGGAGAAATCCAGGGATCTGCAGTATGACGCATCTGTAAGTTAAAATTACGCAACTTACACATATCAAAAGTTTACCAAAAGGAAAGCTAATTTCTGCATCATCTAATCTGAGTAAAAGTAATTAGTCTGCTATTTTTTTTCTCATCAATTTTTGGTGATGATTATGCAACCTAAGTGTGAGGAATAACAAAATAGGAAAAGAAAAGAACACTATAAATATATGTTTCACCTAGTGAGCCAAACAAAGGCTTTACTGCAGCAAGACCTCTTCCGCACTCTCCCTTCCTTAGCTTCTGATTTCAATATCTCAACCAAATTTGAATTCAATGATGGATTTGATTCATGCATCACTTCCAATCTCTGCAGTGATAGAGAACTTAATAGCACAAGCTAATAATTGGTAGTTGACTGGTTGAGCAATGTGCAACCATATGTTAACTGAAAAACTATCAGTCAATAAACCTAATTGGCAAAAATAATTAATCCCAATAGTTATTATGCAGAGATAAAATGGGTTTCTTTCAAGTAAGTGAACTTAATTGAGAGCTTAGCTATGCCTTAATTTTTCCTTTTACCTTAATATTTTGGTAAACATCTTGTCTCAAAACAGCCATTGTTGGCCCTATCTTATCTGCAAGAGCATCAACCAAGGATAATGACAATGTGTTAGGTGTTACATCACATTCATGTTTGAAAATAAAGACAATAAGTCAGTAAACACACCAAGAACTTGTAGAATCAAGTAACATAGAGATAGGAAAGGCTTGGTGGGGATGTGTGCAGTCTCATGATTTCCACCAGGTTTAACTATTACCATAATGGACAGCTCTTCAATGGCAGAGCTTATCTCTGACCTCTCCTCTATATCTCTGCTCCTCTTCATGTTATTGTTACCAGTTACCCAACTGGGGTTCTTTATAAATACTTCTAGCTGCAATTAATTGTTTCAAATATTATACATGCTCATAGAGACATAGACATGGAGAGAGAGAGAGAGAGAGAGATATTCTAAATTTTGATCAAGTGGCTAAATCATGGAGTGACTCTTGCTCTGTCAAACTATTAAAATTGTTCTACAGATCCGGTAACATAGCTTCCTTGTCCAGAACTCTATGTAGTTTTTAATTTTATTTTATTTTTGCTTTGCTAATAATATTCTTGTGCTATCAATTTTTTCTATAAGTCATTGAAGTCATTGATGGTGACCTTATATTTGACCTTGGAGTTATCTATTCCCTTAATTTACATTAATAAAACACTATTATATGAATAAATCAAATCCATGTAGGTCCCGTGCCTGAAATTGACAAGGCCAAACAATCTATTTGTCTATCATTAATTAACTAATTGCATTTTTTTTTATCAGAACTAATTACATGGTTACTGCTCCTTCCAATTTTAGACATCTACCCACAGATGAGGATGCGGATTTATATATCAGAAACTAGTAGAAAAATCTCATAACCTTGTGCCTTTTTTTTTTTTATGAAACAAAATGGTGGCAAGTGAGCTATTACTCCGGAGCCGCAAGCGACATGGGTATAACCCCTTTTCAAGAAGTTTATTTTTCATAAGGATTTGAGCTAGAAACCTCCCACTTCTCGAGAATATCCATGTACACATTCTATACCTTACGGACTTAGCACGCTTCCATCAAGGCAGCCCCTTTGGGTATAACCTTGCTTTTAGGTTCGAATGGAGATTAATCTCATGTGACTCAAACACGAAGAAATTTCTTATTGTCTCGAAAAAAAAAAAAATTTTACACATCTAGTATTGGTGTTAATTTCTTGGGCTTAGTGTTAGATCTTGCAATTGCATGACTACTTTCACAATTGAGGACAATATCTTATTGTTGTATTTAGGCCACGCATTTGATGTACAGAAAAGTAGAAAGCGGTTGATTACAAGAAAGAGGGGTGCTAGAAATATACTTTTTAAAACTTTCTTTGCGGTTGATTACAAGAAAGAGGGGTGTTAGAAATATACTTTCTAAAACTTTCTTTCCAACACATTCACTTCTAATGGTTGAAATTCATATGGGTGCCACTAATTTATGTGGGTCCCACTTGAATTTCAATCAATATGAGTGAGTGTGTTGGAAAAAGAGTGTTAGAGAATGTGTTATTAGCATTTTTCGTACAAGAAATCAAAGCTAAAGCAGCCTAGCATTGCCTGTTGCTTTGGGTTACCCATGGGCCATGGAAATAAGTGAAGTATGTTAGATTTTGTATAAATAGGTCTAGAATTATATGGTAATAGATTAATATGAATCTGATTTGTTATTTGTCATAAGCTTTTTTTTAAAGTTGGATCTGACTTGTTTATGAAAATATAATAGACTGAAAACATATTTAAATGCATGCATTATAAGATGGTATCCTGATAGGCCAAGAAATTTATACTTTTTAAATATTTAATTAGGTATAACTTTTAACAAAATTATTAATTTTACATAAAATAAAAACACTATACTAATATATAATTAGTAAATTTTGTAGATATTATAAACTCATAATTATATCAATAAATATAATTAGTCCCGCTTCAGCAGCTCAATAGTAAGGCTGCAGGGATATTTGGTGACTGGTGAGTCGCAGGTTCGATCCCGCAATGATTCCAATTTCCCCCTTTTCCATATAAGGCCTAAGTATGCCTCCTAAGGACCAAAAAAAAAAAAAACTCATAATTATATCAATAAATATCAAATAAATAGAGTTGTCACGCGCGGCTAAATGTGCTTTCTCGAAGTTGAAGCCTTAACCAACATAGTTAAATACGTTTTTTAAAAAGTCTAAGTATAACTTGTTTGCTAAATCGACCAAACATGTATAAGCTGAAAATAGGATAGAGAGTAACTTCTGGTGGGCCACCTCGTCTATTCCTACCCTACCCACCAATAATTTTTGAACATGTTTTATTACAATTGTTAATAAAGGTTTTTTTTTTACCCAAAATCTTTTTCTGAATTATTTTAATTTATAAATTTGTCTTCGAATAAGATAAGTTAATATTAGCCACGAGATTTTTTTTTCTGAAAGGGGCTAAAACATTCAAAAAAAAAAAATTGACGAGATTTTTTTTATTTGTTTCAGCGAGAACATAGAATTTTTAAGTGTGAGATTAGTCATTATTTGAGTAGAAAGTCTACCGAAAATAAAAAACAACATTTGAGCATCACATTAATTTATAGAAAAAAAATACTAAACTGAACCTTTTTGTTAGAATGACTTGATATTATTTCTAACTTTTAACTAATTTAACAACAATTTTTTCGGTCTTTCATCGGTTATTCCCATAAACAAGCTACGAGACTAACCCTCGGGTCCAGGGTGCTGGTTAGATAAAGTGATCTCAGAATGATGACTTCAGGATTCAAATCCCTGACATTATAAATGAAGGTCACCGGGAGTCAAGGTCCACTTTTATTGCGACTAACCATTGTTGGGTTTTAACCAACCTTTTTGAATCTTAACAAAACTTTAGAATATTTCTAATAAATAATTCCAGTTAAGTAAGATTAATGTAAGCTTTTGGATCTTACCAACTGACCACTGAGTTAGATTAGCCCAATTTCTGAGATGAGGCCCAGTCAAATGTTCTTGTTCCAATTGATGGGGCACGCGACGGGTACTGACACGGTGGCACCAATATAATTGGTTAGTGTGTGTTTGGTATAACGATGGGGAGTATCAAAATTGCTTTGACAGCTATCAAACGTGATTTTAGTAGAAAAATAAGTGTTTAATTTTATGTTTGAAGAAGCAATTTTTCATTCAGAATTGATTCTATCAGAAACAGCTTATAATAGCTTCTGCTTTTAGATTGAAAAACTATATTAAGTTTTAGATCAAACTTGCTTTCAAAATAAAAACATCCAAATATAAATCACTTCAATTCAAATTCAATTATATAAAAATCAATTTATAAAATCAATTCTATCCAAAATTATGATTCCACAACTCTGACAGAAACACATACTTAATAAGGAAGTGTTAACATTAGGGAATATATGGGTTAGCTTCAAAAGTACGACGGATAAATAAGGGATGGAACTTGCCGGTTTATAAACTATAAACTATCAAGTACCTACTATCTCTACGAAAAAATAAATTAATCCGTGTTCCTGGCCACAGATCAAGACATCTTAAAAGTTCATCATTATCCTCATAAGATAGTTATTAATTACTTCTAGTTGAGTGAGAAAAGAGGTTCTTTTATTTTAAAGTAAAGACAAATTACAAACTTAAACAAACTAACCACGATTTATATATTTGAATTCAAGTCATATATAATTGTAATTAACGGAATGAGGCAATGAACCAACCCCTGTTAATAAATAACTGGTCTGTGTTGATACCCAAATAAATGAATAATTTGCAAGATACGTTTAAAATTTTGTATCTTGTTCTCATCTATCTTCTATGCTATTATTTTTTTATTTTATTTTTTTGATAATAATCTTCTATGCTATTATAATAAAGGAAAGTTTTCACTTTCGTATATTTTTTTCCTTCAAATACTGTCACTAATTATTAATTTTATGATTTAATATAAAAATATGTAGAAATTGCTTCAAAAAAAAAATATAAGTAGAAATATGAATATAAATACACGTGTCAACTATTCAAAAGTTTAAAGATAATAATGAAAAAATATTTTTGTAAGTACTTCTAGTTATCCACAACACACATGCTTATGACCTCATCACGCATGCTTACCACAACTTGCGTTTCAGAGTTGTCCAAACATTGCCATCATCAACGTTAAGTTTACAGAAACTCTTCAAAGAAAGGGACTTGGAGTATAAATAAGTAAATAACCTAATTAAATATTTATTTAATAATTTTTTTTTAAATAAGTCAAAAATATAACTTGTTTTTATAAGTTTTTTAAATAAATTTATTGAAATAAATTAAAAAAAAATTTATAAAAATATCATAAACTAATTTCATAAATTATTTATATAAATTTATTTTTATAATTAAACTCAAATAAACTTTTTATAAATTCTTTCAAATGTATGCATCCTAACGGCTTTTTCCTTACAACAAGCATGGAATAAGTCCTACATGTAAAAATAACTCTCCACAATTCTCACTTCGCACCTCACCTTAACATGGGAAATTAACATAACAACAATGTTGTATACCAACCCCCCTTAACATTCCAGCTTAGCACTTCACTACACTAGAGTAGGTAGGAGGACCATATTTTGCCCGATTATCCTCTCCTTCTGTTAGATGAAGATTTGTTATCCTATTTTATTGTATTATATTCTGTCCTTCATCGATAATATTTTATCATATATTTTATTTTTTTTTAAATTATAAAAAATTTCAATTTATATATCAAGCTATTATTGATAGAGATCGAATACGATACACAAAAAAGGGATAACAAATCTTCATCCCCTCTCTTTCAATTTATCTCATGCACTACAAACAACCTCCGCATCTGTTCGATCTTCCAATGAAGTCTATCTTTGTAATGAAGAAAGTGTGTTTGTGGAGCTTGGGTTATCATGGTTTGAAGCTTAGTTGCTTCATTTTAACGAAAAGGACTTAGCAAATTATCATGAAATATTGTCCTTACATGTAAATCTTTCTAAACAGATCATAGCGATTCAACATTTGTTAACACCGGTACCTAGTTGTCTTCATTGTGTATAGCAAACATACTCTTTTGTTTTTTTATTAAGAGGGGATTTTATTAAATCAAACCAAAGTCTCCGAACAAGAGTCTCTTACATCATCATCTAACTGAAGGGATTGCATGGTGATTATATCAGCAGCGAAACAAGTAATCTAAAAATAAAATCTTTTGAGTTTAAAGTATATTTCTACAATAAGATGTTAATCAAAATACCTGATAAGAAATTCCTAACATTTTTAAAATTTATCTTCGATTATACGAAGATTCTATGAATATTCACATCGAGATCAAGCCATGCTATCAAACTCTTTGATATCTTGAACTTATACAATGAAACTGAAGAAAAGAACCGAGTCTAAAAAAAACTCAGATCTTCGTATCTTTGAGTTTCCTACTGTACGGTTGCATCACTTCAATCACTGTAAAACTATTGAAGTCCTCTGCACCGTTGTATTTGTATTACCATATTAATGACCATTGAATACTTTATTCCATTTTATTGCTGCAACTTTGAATGGTATTAAAACTATTTAACTCATTCATCTTGCACCAGTAAAAAATAGTCGTATGCCATTCTTCATCAAATAGCTATATGAGCTATTTGAACTATTCATTCCAAAATGAATAGTCACCAGATCAATCGTTGGCTGAATGAATAGCCATTATGGCTTATTGAATCCATTAATTCCAAATGAATAGCAATTAGAACGTTGCTTAAAGGATTGGAAACATAATGCATCATTAAGTCCTATCTAATAGGATATTTTTCAAATAATCGGAAACTCTTGATTTTTCTATTCCAAATAGAATTTCTTCAGATGATTGTATCATGTATTAATTATATTCTAAGTGCTAAAAAAGAATATAATAATATTCCATTTGGATTAAAAATTTATTTATTTAATTAAATTAAATTCTCTAATTTAATTTATCAAATAATAAATTAACTAATCCTTAACAAAGACTGGAACACTCATTAGTGTGTGATCCCATAGGTTCAATACTAAGTCGGTAGTAAACTAGTTGAACCAAATTACTAGTCAAGGTTGGCGTCTAGCAACAATCCTTAACGTCCGGATAGCATGAAGTAACATCTTCAAGAACCTTTAGAAGAATAATGTAATATTTCCTTCCATCGTTCCAGCTCCGAGTTAACCTAGAGTATGGTATAATTGTCAAAACTCTAAAAGGAAAACTCTTTTATATTTTATAACCAACAAGTGAATGACTTAAGAAACTCATTTCTTCATTCATTCAATTGCCTTGGCCAAGGTCTTTAACTTTGTTGTTATAATCATAGAGCTCAAACTCATTACCGAGAGTTGATGGATTCCTTTTTGATATATCATTAATTCTACAAGTACTTAACCATACCCAATATCCATTCAACTAGCACCCTAGGGCATTTAGGTGTCCGGAATCAAAGTATAACAAACAACTTGTTAATTACTATGATAATCTCAGGTCAAAGAAAATATTTACACTCTTCATGAGAATATCCTATTGACAAATTAACGGTAATATAAACCACTAGGATTTCTCAATTGAGTCAGTTCAATGATCATATCTCCATATGCATCATCTATATATCTGAATTAATAAATGAGATCTATTAATATCTATCCAATAGAGACCATCACATATATATTGATCTATCCGGAATAATGATGTCTCATTCTCAATAATCCCCGATCAAGAACACTTTCGATTAAATTATAAAAGATTTGCCTCTCATTAACATGATCTCTATCATAATGACAAGTGTCTAAATTTAATCAAGGACTTTGTCATATCAAATAAATAATTATATAATGAATATGACAAATAAAACCATTTAATGGAATGCAATATTATTTTATCAAAATAAAACAATTACAATGCGTTACACAATGGATTGGATCTAGGGTATACCAATTATTCCCTAACACTAACAACATCCCTAACATAGGCCAAGGCCTATCTACAATATTCAAAGAGTAAGCCAGAATGACCTTTGGAAGCTAAGAAATCTGCACTTTTGCTGGTAGATAAGAACACATGATGAATCCAAATTTTTCAGTCATTCCTGCGCAAGTGAGCAAAGATTTCGTCTAGTAGGAACTTTAAGCCAGGATTCCATACAAAACCCCTATGAATTATATCCACAAGCACCTAGAATCAACTTCAACAATCACATTATCCAGGAGAAGGTCGCGAGCTAGCTTTAAACCAGATAGTATGCCCCACATTCCTGCCCAAATGATACTGCTTGAAGTGACTTTGCAGTAGAAACCCTTTACAAAAGATCCAGAGGAGTCTCTTATTAACCCACCACATGCCGAACTACCTTTCCCAAATCCATGAGAGCCATCCACATTCAATTTATAAACACCATCAGGAGGCTTAGACCAAAAATTCTAGGAGGAATTTGGATGAATGCTTCTGTAAACCAAAGGATTGGAAAATGTATTCTCAATGAAATGAACCTGGTTGCATATAGAGTACCACAAGTCATCACCCATGCTAGACTGATTTGAGAAAACCAAAGAATTTCTATCCCTCCAAAAAGCCCAAATTGATACTCCAAAGAGCAAAGACCAACTCCATGGAATATTACCTATATCAGAGGCAGTAAGGTTCCAATCCAGCCAAACATGTTGTCTCAAGCTAAAAAAGCAGCTCCATTTTTCAAATTTAATATGCTTGGACCAGAATGCATGAACATCCTCACAATCTCTCTGCATGTGCATAACAATTTCAAGGTGAGAGTGACATCTTGGGCAAAGATCATCAGCTGTCATACCTCTTTTCTTTCTTTCCTCATTAGTTAGGAGCTTACCATGAGCTAATTTCCAGATGGCAGATCTCATCCTAGCTGGGCCTTGCCATTTCCAGACTTTCTCGAAGATAGGATTTGGCGAGGATTCAACATTAGAAGAGAGAAAGGAGTGTGCAGATTTCAGGGAAAACTGGCCATCTGAAGCTGGGTTCCAAGAAGGAAAATCTGGTTGTCTAGGAGAAGGTGGCTTGACATTAAGGATTGCTGCACAGATCTCCTCAAGGACAAGATTTTCAATAATGTTCCAGTTCCAACCATTCTCTGAAGCATAATAGAAGGACACAGGAAAATTTAGCTCACCTTGGGGAATAGAGGTTGGAAATTGATCAGTAAGAGGAGACCAACACTAGGAATCCAGCAGTCTTTCCAAAATCTGGTATTGTTTCCATCCCTAATCACCCAAGTTAGATTGTTAACAACTTCATTCCAAATATTTGTAATAGCTTTCCAAACATTTGAAGTATTATTCGTGCTTATAACATATCTATGGCAAACCATATGGGCCACAATTGTATTTAGCTTTAATGATTTGAACCCATTGTTTCTCTGGATTATTTATCAGCTGCCAAGCAAGTTTGGACATATAGGCCTTATTTAGGACTCCAAGATTTCTAAATCCTAGCCCACCTTGCTCCTTACGCTTGCAAATTTTGTCCCAAGAAATTAAGTGACATTTCCTATGGGATTCTGAGCTCTCCCATAAAAAAATTCCATCATAATGCTTCTGCATCATCACAAACATAAGCTAGGATACTCATAGACTGCATAACATATCCTGCCATGTTGTAAGGATAGGATTGAGCTAGAGTGACTCTGACTGAAAATAGGAATGGCAATGGATAGGGTTTGGGCAGAGTACTATAGTATTCATCCCCATACCCGTGTTTTAAAAAAGTACACGTACCCATATCCATACCCGCGTGGGTAACAACTTTAATACCCGTACCCTTAACCACTGGGTACCTAAGTATACATACCCGCATCTATTATCCGCACTTTAATTAACTATGAAAAATCAATAAATAAAAAAAGAACATTGATTAAAAATGGCCCTGTGATCACTAGGTATACTTTCAGGTTGTGTGGGAGTGATAAACATAATAGGAGAAGAGCTGCTTTCAGATTCTTTTAAATGTATCACTCCACATGGAGTTTTCATATATGATTTGGTACAAGCAAAATTGAAAGACATAACTCCTTTTATAAATCCAAAAGGAAAATCATAAAAGAAATGTATACCTATATGTGGAGAACAACATATATAACAAATGCATGAGGATGAGAACCATACATTTTTGGCAATGACACAAATTAATTATCTCACGATATCCATCTCTGGCCATCAACAAGAAATGAAACCATGTTTCTAGCTATTTCCGTCCGGGGGAAACACATCATCGTTGAATGCTGAAGCCCATCTTTGTATGTAGCTTACAAGGAAGAGTGATCAAAAAAGGCTTCGTACAAAAAGGTAAGGATTTGGATCCTCTAACTTTAGGGCGGGAAAGTCATCTACCTTTCTCTTTATCTCTCTCTTTATTGATTTTCTCTCTCATTATTAATCACCGTTCTTTCTCCTCTATAGACACAAAGTCACCGTAACTTTTCCGCCCTAAAGTTAGAGGATCCGGATCCAAAAGGTAAACGGTATTGCTCAAATAATAATGTTGCAACTTTCATGATTTCAAGTTATCGGACAATTATAAAACTCTCGTAACATACATTTTGATCAACTTTCTTTCTTAACCTTCTCTCACCTATATATATATATATATATATATATATATATATATATATATATATATATATATTTGTGTGCGGGTATGGGGTGGGGTGGGTACTATAGTATCCGTACCCACACCCATCCCCGTTAAATTTTGCGGGTAGTTATCCGTCCCCATACCCATATCCAATAAACGGGTAATTACCCTACCCATCATAGATTATTTTTTAGGATACCCATTGGGTCTGTTACCCATTGTCATCTCTACCTGAAAATGATAAGTTAGAAGACTTCCAAGACGATAACTCCTTCCTCATTTTGTCTAGAATGAAACTAACAGAATGCTTGAAAACCCTTTGATGTAACATAGGAGCCTCAAGATAGATACCAAGATCCTTAGTCCTTTCAATGCCTAAATCTTGAGCATACAATATAATAGTACAACATAAATTATAGCTTAAATTAAGAAGTGCATTATTAATTTATTATGGATGCATTACATATATACATATATAGTGATGGTCGTGAGCAAGTTTGGGGTGAGGGACTGCACAAGGCCCCATTTTGAGGGGGCACCAGATAGTATGCAAAAATTTAATTAGTATATATAAATATTAAAATAAAAATTTTATATAATTATTTTTTTAGCATTAAAAAATAATTGTTCCAAAAAATTAACAATAGACTAAGAGAAGATAATATGAGAAATGTATATTAGAATATCTCTATAAATTAATACCCTTTCTAGAATCAGTTACACTTCTGTTTGATCTAGAATTTTTCTCTTCCCCGTCTTTCTTTCCTTCTCTCTTCTTTCTCTTTGTCAATTAACGGTCTCACACACACAGGTTGCAGGCGCAACACACTCGATCCCTAATTCCCTATTGCATATGTTCTTGAATCTTGATCTTCAATCCTTCATCACCCCTATTTTGTTCCTTTACTCCTTCGGTACAATAAGTCAGTGATTTGCATACAAGTCATTGAGAATCTAGATTTTCAAATGCTATTATTAGTGCTGAAAAAATTGCGACCGAAATGAAGATTGAATGTGTGTTTGTTCAAAAAACATCAAATTCATAGAAAAAACACTAATCAAGATCTCTCTAAATGTACAAAACGAAACCTTGAGTCTGATGAGGAGTCTTTTAGGATCCATAATTTTTTATATATTGTAGATCAAGCAATTGGCCCACCTAATATAAAATTTGAGCAATATAGCAAATATGAGGAGAATTTTGGATTTTTGTTTAGTATTGAAAAGCTTAAATCATTCTCTGATAAGGACTTGAAATTATGTTGCAAACATCGTGAAACTTATCTAAAACATATCTTATGATCTTGATGGTAAAATTCTATTTGAAGAATTAAAAGTCATTAGAGATGTTTTAACTGTTGAATCAAAATCAAGCATTATGATATTGATTTCTTTGAAGACATTTAATTGTTTTCGTAATGCATGCATAATTTATAGAATAAAATAAACTATCCATGTTACTTTTGCATTTGCTAAGAGAAGTTTTTCTAAATTAAAATTATTAAAATCTTACTTGCGATCTACTATGTCACAAGGTAGATTAAATAGTCTTCTTGATTTTTATCTAAAATGATTTTTTAAATAATCTTAATTATGAACGGTTTATTAATAATTTTGCAGTAAAAAATGAAGAAGGATAATGTTCAAATGATTATGAGGATATCAATTTTTCAGTTCACACAGTACACCCAAAATCTAATGGATATGTATATATGGAAACTCTTTAATATGAGTTTTATTTTTAAAAGTATGAAACGGCAAAATACAAAAGTAGTTGGAAAAACAGTTCAATTCAATAGCTTTTGCCTTTTCCTTCGTTTGCTTTAAATTAAATGAACAAATATTTTAATTTTTATTAGATTAAATAAACATAAGTTATGGTAATTGGTGAAGGTTAGCATGAAGATTTGAAAATGATGCTGCATCTGTGTATCCCTTATCATGGCCATTGAATTTACTAATATAGTAGTCAATAGTTGACTATGTAAAAAATCTTTAAACTGATAATACATACCAAATAAAATATCGAAATAAAAGACAAACTCCTTGGATTTTAGTTGGGCACTGTGTTGTAACCAATATTATTATACAACGAACATGATGCTCACTTAGATTTAACCAAAGGTACCGTCTAATATGCACCAAACAAGGTGCATGCTACACCACTTTACAGGAACCGTTGATTTGTAGGACTAGGATTGGATGGAAACTTGTTACCTGTTTAGACGGTTATGTTGTTTTATTTGCAAATAATGGTGTAAAAAAAGGTTATTTTCTGTTGTAAAAGAAAAAATAAAAGAAAATGTAACCATGAACATCGATCTGGATATAGGTTTCTGGGTTTATGCAGTATGATCCATCCCTTCAGTTTCAACAAATTTATCTTCAGCATCAACAGGAATTGCAACATGATGGTATTGGTCAGCCAACAAGCTCTTTTTTGGCTCCTCTAGCTTGACTCCGACCTGAGGCGACCGCAGCTAGAGGTGTGGCGCGCGGTGGTGAGGTGTGGCGCACGGTGGCAATGCATGGCAATTTGTGCGATCTTCTCCACATGGTGCTCACATGGTGAGGTGGTGCAGACGGCAACAAAAAGCGTATGCGACGAACGCTGCGTAGATGAAGATCCGAATGGTAGATTCAAGTCTGGATCTTCAGGAATCGTGTGGAATAGGGGTTTCTTCTATGGGCGGTAGCTGAAGAATCTTCAGTCTCCTTGTTCGTAGATCTGTTCTGCAAATCTTTGGTATTGGTGGGTTGTTGTTTTTTATGAACCCAAACAACCATCACTTGTTGCTGTCAACATAAGGAGAGGGAGTTATTGTTGTACTAAGATCTAGAGTTGGGGGTTCGGCCATGGCACTGTGGGTTCGACACTGGTGAATGGGTTCAACCATGGCGGTAGAGCTGAGGCGATGGTGGTTGCGAGTCGACATAGAGACTCACCGTCAGAGTTGGAAATGAGCGGTGAATGGGTAGGCGGTGAACGAAGCTGAGGTAGTGGTTGTGGGTTCGACACTGATGAACGAGTTTCATATGCCGGAGATGGAAATGGGCGGTAACTAAAGAAGTTGCCGGCAGGGGCAGTACAGTGGTGGGGTGGGAAAGAAGATTGAAAAAATAAAAAATAAAAAATATTAAAAATTATAGGTTAATAATATAATTATGAAAAAACCGGTTATAATAGGTCATTTGCAAGGTGCATCATGCACCAAACTTAACAGGGTGCAGGATAGAACGCACCTTAACCAAAACCCAAAGCCACCATAGCATGGACCATGTCCGTCATGCTTCCTCGCCATTGGCATTGTGTGAAGACAACGTGCCGCCACCAATCCTTTTTGACAATCTCGTATTCGAAATCATGTCATTGCTTCCTGTAAAATCTGTTGTTTGATTCACACGTGTGTGCAAGTCTTGGAAATCCTTAATCTCCAATCCAAATTTCATAAAAGAGCACCTTCAAAAATCTCCTAAGAACTCTTTCCTCATATATTACCTTGGTTTTACGAAATTTGCCCATTCATTCTCTGTGAGTTCATCTCTCAATAATCCATCATCCATGATTATTATTACTGAAGATATTTCAATCCCTTACGACTTAAAGGAAAGTTACCCCATTGTGGCTACATGCAATGGGTTGGTCTGTTTGATTTGAAGTAATTCTAAAATTTCAAGGCAAGAAATTTGTGTCTGTTTTTGGAACCCAGCTACGAGGTTGATATCTGAAGAATCCATATGTATTTTCGATATGTCTTTTGGGTTGTTTGGGTTTAGCTATGATAAATTAAGTGATATACTTATAAGGTGGTGGTGGTGGTATCTAATGTGGATAAGAAAGCTAAGGTGGATCCAGAGGTGAAAGTTTATTGCTTAGGTGACAATTGTTGGAGAAATTAACATTCAAAATTTTCCTTATGTTGAATGGGTAGGCCATTATTATCTTGGAGTATATCTAAATGACACTCTTAATTGGTTCGCAGTTTACTATTTCAATTCTAAAAAGTTTGAAAAATGGTTTATTATTTCCCTTGATATGGGTAAGGAGACATACACACAATTGTGGCCACCTTATGATCTTGAAGGAGTGGACTATGAGAGATCATCTCTTGGGGTTTTCATGGATTGCCTCTGTCTTTCTTATCCTGACAGGACTCATTTTGTTGTATGACAAATGAAGGAATTTGGAGTCCAAAAGTCATGGACTCGATTACTAAATGTTAGTTATCAAGATATTCCAATTAATGGCGTGCGATATGCTTCATTCTTACCACTGCGTATGTACAAGAATGGTGATATCCTAATGATGATGTCATGCTCTGGTAATTTTATCCTCTATAACCCAAAAGACAGTAGAGTGGAACGTATTGAAATTCCCAAGTATCAATGGTGCGCCAAAGCCATTGATTATATCCAAAGTTTGGTTTTGCCTTCACGAAATTAAGTTCTCCTATGACAGTTTGTTAAATCGTGTTTATTGTTTTAATCCTTCCCATTTTATGGTTTAGTTTCAATATTTTGTTGGATGATTATTTGTTGGCCATTTCTAATGATTGCATTGATTGGATGGAGTTGTTTCGTTTTATATTCAAAAAGGAAATTGTTCTTCTCCTGAATATTCTATTATTAGGTTGATATTCATTAAGTTTAAAACAAAATACAGAAATACATATTAATTTATCTTGATGTTGTGAGTTGTGATTAGAGATGTAAATGGGACAGGGTGACTATGGGTAGTAACTCCCCACTATCCATCTCATTGGATGAATTTCGTATCTGTCTTCATCCCATATTCGTGCGGGTATCCATCTTGCAGGTTTTAAACAAATTTATTAATATTTGCGGGTATTCATGGATATCTATGGATATTCAACAATATGATATGTAAATAGTATAATCATACATGTCATTAAATTAAAATTTAAAATATTAAATAATAAAACTAATCCATAAACGTGTCTAAATTAATCCATTCACACATGAGCATCATTTCAATACATTGGCCTAATATTTTTGGCAAAATAGATTGATTGGTCCTTTACGTTTATTTAAATTTTCACTTAATCCAATTTGGGCTCATCCTCATAGGCGCGAGGCTTCCCCTTTCTCAAGCCCTTTTGATAGTCTTAAAACCTTTGTTGCCTTATAAACACTTGAGGAAGTTCATCACCAAGTAACGTTGGATTTACCTCTTTGAAATACTCACGTATTACAACAACCGGTCTCTATGTTTTTCATGTGCCTCTTCTAGAAGTTTATACTGTTCCTTCTTCCATTTTAATTGTTCTTGCTCCTTGATGTTTTCCTCCCCTTAGCTCTGGATCATGACATTTCTTTCTCTTTGATCGTTGGATGCTTTTAAACCTCTCTATATTTCCAAACACTTGTTTGAAACTGAAAGGCAACCTTTCAGGCATTTAATCTCGTCTTTAACATAAACCTGTTGTTCTTGGCTTGTATGTTGACTTAATTTATGATATGTATTGTTACAAACAGTTTTGGTGTAAGACTTGATAAATTGATGCTACTTGGGGGGTTTTGTTTTGTTTCCTGATAACTTCAAAACAGTGAAGCTGTTGTCAGCGCATGATAGTGAATATAACCTATTCATTTTCATTCAATTTTATTATCAAAACCTGAAGCTAAATCAGCGTGCTACCCATGATCAACTGCCTTACACAACGAATTTAAGAAGTCTTGGAAAGAGTTGCGGGAGCTTGATCTTGCCTATATATGTCTAAAGGCTAAAGCAGATTATCTGTGAATGTTTTATTGTGACTTGGTATGATCTTTTTGAAGTATATTTGCAAATTGATGTCAAACTCTTTATATTATTTGTCGCCTTTTTTGTAATTATAAGTTCTGTTACTTTGTTTGCTGGTGCTAGGTGAGGGAGGTGGAGTTTAGGAATATCCTTAGGCCAAGACTGTCCTCCTCAGCAAGTCATGAACATCAGCAGAATCAATTATCTTTATATTTAATATCAGTTCTATGTTATGTAATGAAGGATGATTGTATGATTGATACTTGATATAGTTATTCAAGATTTCTATGCATTTCTATGATATCTATGTGCATGTTGTAGTGATTTTATTTCATATTTTTTATTCAAAATAATAGAGAAAGTATAATAGGATCTCAACTTCTGATTGAGATTGTAAAAATATTTATCACATACTAAATAAATTCTTTAAAAGTTATAGAAATATCTCTTGAAATTTATGTTGGTCTGTATTTATTTTTTAAAATATTTATTTTTTATCATTATATTTAGGAAAAAGTGTATACAATCCCCCAAAACTTGAGTCCATTTGCTAACAGACACCTTCAACTATTTTTTCTTCTCAATTAGTCCTTAAACTTCTACTATTAGTGAAATTTACCCTTTAGCTATTTTTTTGTATCAATTAGTCCTTACACTTGTACTTAATTAAATATATTAATATGAATTTGTTGGTTTATCAAACATTTTCTTGCCTCAACTGGCTCAATTTTTTAGGAAAAATATTAAATGCACATAAATTTCAAATATATAAAGAGGTATAAAATTATTAAATTATTTTTGTATCTATACTAGAAGCTAATATAAGGATTGATTTTACTAATAGTAGAAATTCAAGGACTAATTAAGACAGAAAAATAGTTGAAGGATCAATTTCACTAATAGAAAAAGTTTAAGGACTAATTGGGAAGCAAAAAATAATTAAAGGTGCCTATTTGCAAATAAGCTAAAGTTTAGGGGATTGTATGCACTTTTCCTTTGTATTTAATTCTTGAAACTCAAGGTTTATATATAGCATGTTTGGAACCACTTCAAATACTCTGGAAACAGTTTTAAAAGGGAGAAGGTACTCACGTTAGCTTCTCCAAAAAGCACTTCCATCCTTTCAACCTTGGGTTTCCAAAAACACACATAGTGTTAAATGAGCATAAATGTTACAATTCGTCAATGATTAATGTAGTTCAAAATTATGGTTAATGATATGTTGAACTTGATTAATGAGTACACATATAGTAAATAAATAACTTATTAATCATCAACTGAACTGCATTAATCATCCATTGATATATTCATTAATGGTTAATGCGATTCAGTGAATGGTTAGTGCCCATTTATCATATTTGTACTTATTAACCAAATTTAATATATCATTAATTATAATTTTGAACTGCATTAATTATTAACGAATTATTATTGGAAAAGTTGTCTCAGTTTGTTATACAAATACAACAAGTGTAAATGGGTGTGTGGTATGAATATATGAGTGTAAAAAATAAAAAAATGAAAAAACAAGTGAAAAACCGAAAACAAGATGATAATGACGATGATGGAGGAGTGAGGCTGTGGTGAATAAGCAGTAATGCCAGTGACAATGAGGCTATCTTCTTCTTTTGTGCAATTACCTGCTATTCCCACTGGATTCTCATTCTTACTCTCACAATCACAATCACGCTCTGTTTCCAGATTGGGTTTTCATTCTCTGCGGTTGCACCTCAACACCCCAAAAAGGCTCATCGTTCGTGCTGCTAGGATGGAGTCCAAAGGCGTTACCTTGGGCTTCAGAGCCCCCCAATTTCAGGTTCCCCCATCCCTTAAAATTTTTATTTTATTTTATTGATTATATTATATTTGAACATGGAATAAGTACTTTTTATTTTCTTTTTTGTGGATGGATTGGAATTTAATCAGCTTTCAGAGCCTCTTACTGGGAAAGTTTGGACATTGGGAGATTTTGAAGCATATCCAGCTCTACTGGTACAATCTTTCTGCTTTTTATCATGTTTGTTTGTTTTGCTAGCTTCACTCTGATTGTTCAAACTTCAAATTTCTTGTGTTATGTTTCTAACCCTAAATTTAGAATTGAAAAAATTCATTTGGAATGGAATTATTTATAAATCCAATAGCATTTGGAAGCAAGTTTCCTACAAGAACAACAACTAAGCCTTTTCCCACTAGGTGGGGTTGGCTATATGGATTAAATGATGTCATAATGTTCTATCGTGAATCTTGTCTAAAGACAAACCATTGACATCTAAATCCTTCTTAATGGTTTCGCCTATAGATTTTCTTCATCTCCCTCTGTCTCGGGTGGCTGGGCTACCCTCCATTTGATCTACTGTCCTTACTAAGACTTGCACGTGTCTTCTCCACATATGCTCAACCCACCTAAGGAGAAATTTTACCATCTTTTTTTTACAATAGTTGCTACCCTAATTTTCTCTCTAATGCATTCATTCTTAATCCTATCTTGTTTAGTGTGTCCATTCATTTTACGCAACATTCTCATATTTGCTACCTTGAGTTTATTGTCTTGTTGGCTTTCATCCAACTTTTCATACAACATCGCAAGTCTTATAATTATGTGGTGAAATTTTTTTTAGCTTGAGCGGTACCTTTTTTTATCATAGATAACACTCGAAGCACTCCTTCATTTCATCCTTCCCCTTTGAATCCTATGGTTTACATCTCTCTATTTCTCGGTCGTTTTGTATGATGGATCCAAGATACTTCAGCGGTGTGACATATGGTATGATGTGATCTTCAATTTTCACCTCTAAGCTAGGGGTGTTCAAGACCTGACCCTACCAACTTGACTTGGTATCCTGTATTATTTGAAAACTTAAACTCTTTTAACCATGTGCAAAGATACTCCATGGACTCTTGTGGATGAGTTCTATGAACTGTTCTCGCAGTTATTACTTCTGAATTATGATACATAAAGCATGGGTGTTGTGGAAATTCTAATTAAGACATCTCTCTGGTCGTTAATTTAGTTAAAATGTGATATTTCTCCCTGCTCAGCAGTGACCATGCTCTTTTTTCCCTCCCTCATTATGCGGTCATGCAGGTTATGTTTATATGCAATCACTGTCCATTCGTTAAGCACCTGAAAAAAGACATTGTAAAGCTTACAAAATTCTATATGGAGGTAGCCAAATCAGTAACTCTGCTAGAAATTTATTTATTTCTTCAGTGTCAGTTGGGGCTTGGATAAGCAAAAACCATTTTAAAAAATTTGTTTTCTTTTTCTACAGAAAGGACTTGCCGTCATTGCTATATCTTCAAATTCTGTAGCCACACACGCCCAGGTTCTAGTTACTTTATATCCTGGAATAGAGCTACATTGGAAGTATTGAATGATTTGTCCAACGTAGAATTGTGCCTCACAGGATGGGCCAGAATTCATCGCAGAAGAAGCTAAGCTGTTTGACTACCCTTTCCCATACCTATATGATGAGGTATGCTTCAGTAAATCTTAACCTGTTTTATTTACCCGCATGCTTTAGTAGTTGTACAGATGCCTATGTGGCTATGCTATGCCTATCTAATTGTTTATTTATTATCTGACCGGACACATCATCCTTTTTATGGTCATATTTTTACATCCTTCAGTAATATTTCTAGGATCCACTCTTTTAGCCTGCAGTTGGTTGCATGTTCTCTTTGCCTATAATGTTGGGTGAATTTCACGTTGACAGTCACTAAGATGAGACTATTATAATCCATTCTTGGAAATCAGGTTAAGCACAGGGTTTGGAAAACTGTCACTAAAACTTAGAATTCTATAAGACATCAAAGAGAAAAAAGAGGTCAATCTACAATGGAGTTCACTGATGTTAGGACATAAAATTATTGGATAGAATTCAACTAGAAATATGGAGCTTAACTCTTTACAACATGAGTTTTGTTATATGAACATCAAATTTTGAACATCATATTTGACACCATATATGTTTATCTTTATCTCTCACTTTTATCTTCTTTGTATACACACATTTCAAAAATACATCAAAAAACAAAGGGACACCATATCGTGTCCCTATTTTGATGTTCAAGAATCATTTCCCTTACAACTTAGGTATGCCTCTAAAAAATGCCTAAAGCAACACTCACAACATAAAACCAAGAAAACAGTAAACAACTGGAAAAAAGGAATTCTGGAGAGTGCGCTAGAGTAAGTGAACCTTTCTCCCCTAGGCCAAAGGCCTTCCCCCACTCAAATTCTCAAATATTCAGATGAAGCCTTCACGTTCCAGCCCCTCCCCTATATCATTCCTCCCATCATTGCACTCATGATTCTCAATTCTCTTCTTTCAAATGTTCATCTGAGCTGTGGAACATCCTCGGTGTCCCAACCCCACACCATAATATCCTTGACTGTATGCCCTTGCTACACCATCCAGTGCCTCCAATCTCCAACCCCCATCTTCATGACTCACCAATCTCATCTTTGTCCAATGCTGCAACAGTTATGAGTATCAGCCATCACCAATGCCTAATTTGCATTAGCTTGTCCAAATCAAATTGCTTTCAACACAACCATCTTTCTCACTTCTCACTAAAACTCAAATTAATTTCTTAAACACATTTTTCAGCCCTAATTGTGATGCTCGTGCCTATTCAAGGCATATCCACTTTACAAGAGGTGCAACTTTGTCACTCCCCCTTTATATGCACCTTCAACTTCAACCTTTGGTTTAATGGCCACCACCACCAACACGCTTTCCCTACCCTCCCTTTCTCACACCCTTTTCCAAATTCTAAATTTTACCATCAATACACCTTTCTCTACCCTCCCATGTCCTCACATTGCAACCATCCAAAGCACGAAATAGAGGGGATTCCAGTGCTTTCCATGTGCAAAGGCCACTGCAGGATACACCTGGCTTCCGGTGTTGCCGGTGGCAAAGGCCACTAGGAGGATCTCCACGACAGATACTTGAAGGGCCGTTCAATGACTTTAGAACAACCAGCATGAGATTTGAGGGGTCCCATGATGATGCAATTGCAAAAAGAGAATTGAGAAACGAAGATTGTGTTGTGTGTTTGTAGGATAGAGAGAAGCGGAGAGATTTTTTTGGGATGTGGTGGTTGAACTTGTAACGTAAACATGCTTCCCAAAGGGACAGTTCCACCAAACTTAACACCATGGTTAACTAGAATATTCTGTTAGTATATTTTAACAGAAGTGTTAGTCAAATATGGTTATTGGGATGGAGTGTCATTTTAGGGGAAGAATAAGGTTGGGTGTCACATTGTCAGACTTGAAGACAGGTGAGTGTAATTTATACAAAAAAAATAGAAAAAGAAAACTGTAGGCTTTGACCGCTCCTTTGGTAGTAGCCAAATAAATATTGTTCTTTACTGAAGTAATTAATTGACAAACTAATGTGTTTCTTTTTATGATACGAATATCAGAACCGTTAATAGATATTGGATGTCAATAATTCATCATCATCATCATCCTATGTTCATTTCAAAATATTTTAAAAGTTTAGTGTTTTCCAAATCTTATTTAACATTTTTGTCATAAAACTGGAAGCTTTTTTCTGATAGAAATACCTCAAATGGAATTTTATCTTTGCTGAAGAGGATTTTTTTATCTGGTGGGGTTAGTTGAAACAAACGAACTTATTGAAGTGCCGATGTTATCTTTTTCTGTAATTTGATAAAACCCTTGTATTTGATGGAATATGTTTGCTTGTAGTCACAGGATGTTGCACGAGATTTTGGAGCAGTTTGTACACCAGAATTTTACCTTTTCAAAAAGGTAATTACAACAAGCATTATTCATCGTGTTGCACATTGATCTGCATGACTTTGTTTTGTGATATCATATTTCTACCAATTAATCCAATGATAACAGGATGGTCGAAGGCCGTTTGAGCTGGTTTATCATGGTCAGTTTGACGATTCGCGGCCAAGTAATAACGTACCAGTCACTGGAAGGTTGGTTTATTGAGTTAGCAGCGACCAATTATTTGTAGTCTTATGTGAACATTTCTATCTCTTGATAGTAGTAACCATTTGATTTCTTTGTAAAGGGACTTGAGCTTGGCAATAGATCAAGTTCTGAGTGGCCAGCCTTTATCATCAGAGCAAAAACCTAGGTACTTTGTATATATTCTCCTTTCAACTGTTTGAGAATCTTGCACGTTTAGGTATCTCTCATGATCACATGCTTAAGGTTATGTTTTTCTATTTGTATGAAGTGTTGGATGCAGCATAAAGTGGCACCCAGGGAAGAAGTTTTGATTTGTAAATTGTAATTATCTTGCTCAAGATACTAATCAGTGAGTTCAAGTATTTCTTTCAGGTTTTCCGTGTTTTACGTAAGGTCATTAACCATGTTGGAGTCTTACACCTGTTTGTTTCTTTCCTTTCCGTTCAGTGTACCTGTTAACCTAAAATTTCCAGGAGTGTGTTTTGCAAGGAAATATTGTGGTTCTTCTATTAACTGGATATGTCACTTAAGTTGTATAATACGTTAATGGATTATTATGGATATATATTGAGATAGTATTCAGTCAGATGTGGTTCTGCTCTCCCTGTTCTTTGCTTATTATGTTGAAATAATAAGGAAATTTGTTTTGCAAACCTTTTGAAATAAGATTTTATTTACGAGATTTTCTAATATGTGAAGTTTGATACTGATTGTTTGCCATATCCTTTAAAATAGAATTATAGTGTTTAATCTTAAGTTTGGAGTGGCAAATAAAGTTATGCTTTAATTTTAATACATTGTTACTGTAAAAAAACAATTTACACTGTCATCCAATCATGTATTTTCACATCATTAAAAAATACTTGACTTTCACAATAATTATTCCAAAAGTCATGCATATGGTAATATATATCTGCATGATAGTGTAAAAAGTTTTACATTGATAACGCATTAAAACTAAACTCATGAAGTTATACATACAAAAGTAAATTACATTGACATCCACTCATGGTTATATATGAAACCTATCCCGCAACCCCTCTCAAATTACACTAATCTCTGTTTTGGGTTTTGCTAACAAGTTCGGTACTTATCAAGGAAGCTGGAATTGAAAGTTTTAAATGAAATTAAAACATTTACTTTGACTTTAATTGTTATGCATTAAAAGTTTTTATACTGTCAATCAATCATCAATCATGGTATAGATGACTTTTACGGTAGTTAGGATCAGAGTTATTTTTTTTTTTACTGATATGACAACTTATAATTGATTGTTTGTGTAAAAAGATTTTATACGACTAGTGTATGACAATTAAACTCATAGTTTATTAAAAATAATTTAGTTGATATACACTGAAATAAAGAAAACAGATAAAAGAGTTTATAATTTGTATACACTAAAATAAAAAGGATTACATGAATTATCATCACCGCCCCAAATCTTGGTTCCGATTTGGTTGATTGAGCAATATCTATTTGATACTTTTATGCAAAATATTGAGTTTTTGATACGCAGTCTGTTAATATTTTTACACTATCTATTAATCATTTACCATTATACGACTTTTAAGATAACTACGACTTTTAAGATAACTACTGTGAGAGTTAAAAGTATGTTTTTGATCCTTATAAAATTGGTAAAATTTGATTTTGATCCCTATAAAATTTTTATTCGTTTTTAGTCTCTAAAAATACAAAAATTGTGTGTTTTTAATTCTTAATCCCTCAGGGATTAAAAACACACTACTTTTATTAAATATAGGGACTAAAAGCGAATAAAATTTTTATAGGGATCAAAATCAAATTTCACCAATTTTATAGGGATAAAAAATATACTTAACCCTTTTTTTTATTATGTGATAATTGAATGACGGTGAAAAGCATTTCAATATTGTTTTAAAATTAAATCCAAAAATATTGTTTTAAAATTAAATCCAAAACGTTATTTGCCTCTAGTTTGTGCAGTTATTACTTTCGTCCAGAAGATTTGATACCAAAAGGTTTGGTCTTTTAAATTTGAGGTGAATGACCATTATAAATGATGCTTCTTCATGAAGTCTTGTCTTCGGAAGTTCACTGGAATCAGATTTACAAAAAGCAACTCATGCAAATGTTATAACGCATTTGTGCGCACTTTAAAGTGGCACATGCACCTACATGCAGGAGGGAACTGTAAACGTGAAAGGGTCATTAATCATAATTGTCTCTGTTCCAACTGCTTGAGTAGGGAACTTAATTATATTCAGAAAAGTTTGTTTAGAAACATTCAAACCATGACTTCTGAATATCTCCTCTCTTTACAGCCTCTCTGTCCTTATGTTTCTTCAGTTGACTGTTTTCATCTCCTGAAATTTATTGTATAGTTTGTTTATACATGTGTGAGTGTTTTTCCTTTTCTTTTTTTAATGATTTTAGTTATTGTTTCTTGAAAATACACTAGTTCTTTGGTTGTGTTCCAAAATCTTGTGTAGGTTATTCGTGTTTTTCTCCATTTGTTTCGTTATTGTTTCTTCGAAACAAGGATGATCGTGTTTGATAAGACTACGATAAGTATATCAGATCATTACAAGTTATAATACATTAAGGATCGAGTGTCGTTCTCGGAAATTGAAAGCCAACTACCAATTCAAAAACTTAGCAATTATTTAAACTAATGATTTGGCTTAAAAGGAGCTCAAATTTTATCTAACAAGGCCATTAAGGAAAGGAAAAGCAATTGCGATCTTTTGGATTTTAATTTAATCGAATTAACAAACACTTAAGTGACAAAGAGGTGAAAGATGAATGAATCAAAACGTTAGGGTTAGATTCACTTGATTTGATGACTAGAACTTCAATAGATCCCATTTTAATAACTGAATTTCACGTTCTAATAATCGTCCCCCCCCCCCCCCCAATTAATTAAATTCAAATTCCTGAGTTAATTAGAGAATAATCATTACGCATAAGACCACTTATATATAATTCAATGACCATTCCTGGATTAGAGAATGATAAGGCTTATAAAATCAAGACGAAGATTAAACATCAAATTCTCATTTGCATGCATGATTATCAAAAGAACATCAAGGAATGATCGATTTCTAAAAGCGTTAAAAACAGAAAATACAAACTCAAAATGAAACAAAGAAACAAGTATTAATTAACTGAAAATCAGTTACAAGCCATGTCCACCAAGATTTCTTAACCCCAACAAATGGATGTTTAGCTACACATATTTAAAAACAAGAAAGACAAATACATAAAAGAGAGAGAGGAAATTCCATGAGTTGATGAAGTATACTTGAGCTTCCACCACACCTTTTCCATTAGTTTAAATCCGCTGAGGTCACGAAAAATGGAGGCTGAAAAGATGCCCTGGAATTGGAAAAAAGTTGAATATATACCAATAGAAAATCTAGGTGGCGCCCAGCGAGATCAATATCCAACGCCGGGCGCTTAGGTGGTGAAAAGTGATTTCACAAGTTCGTGAGCGCTAGTGCTCATGGTCTAGCTCTGAGCGCTTGCTTGCTAGTAGGGGTGTTCGCGGATTGGATTGGATCGGTTTTGAGCCAAAAAATCATCCGATCCAAAGATGAAAACAACTTGCGGTTTGGATTAGATCGGTTTGCTTACTTAAAAAAATCCGATCCAATCCAATCCAATCAAATGCGGTTTGGATTGGATTGGATAATTCGGTTTTTACCGATACATCGTTACATAGTTATATTAAGTCGAAAACCAACATTAAACCTATATATACTAGAATTAATGTAGTTCTAGTGCCTAAGTACATGCATAAAATCTTCTAGTAAATGAATAACTATTGATTCCTAGGTACATGAATAACTATACACATTCCAATACATCTAGTATTTGACAATTCCAACAAAAATATTAAAGAGAATGAGAGTGTTCGTTCATAAAAGTATGAAAAATAATGCTTAAGTATGAGTAGTATTATAATTTAAAAAAATAATAGTATATGTATATAGTAGGTCGGTTTGGATTGGATTGGATTGGTTTTCACTAAGGGATCCGAAATCCGATCCAATCCAATGAAAAAAAAGCGGTTTTTTCGGTTTTCGGTTTATTCGGTTTTCGGTTTTTCGGTTCGGTTTTTGCGGTTTGAATTGGTTTGGATCGGTTGATGATCACCCCTACTTGCTAGGCAGAGTGCACCCCTTTTTAATTCTTCAGCTTTTCAGGTTCCTTTATCATCCTTACTTATTTCCTACAATGAAAACCATGGGATAAAATTAATAAGACTAGATTGACTGAAATTTCAACCAAAATGCAATTAATAAAATGA
Source organism: Ammopiptanthus mongolicus (assembly GCA_039655645.1). Lineage (NCBI taxonomy): Eukaryota > Viridiplantae > Streptophyta > Magnoliopsida > Fabales > Fabaceae > Ammopiptanthus > Ammopiptanthus mongolicus. Next base: position 16,335,022 of record CM077345.1, read on the forward strand.
TCAAGATGATCACACATTGACAAAGAAAGAAAACCATGCATTTTTAGGATAAAAGCAAGGTCCAAAACTTGAATTACTAGCAAAATCTACTCAATTGTATCCTAAAAGACTGATAATCTAGCAAATTATCAATGCTCCCTTACGAATCTTCCTTTGTTCTATTGTTGCTGCCGTACGCAGTTCTATTTTTCTTCATTTTTCATTTATATATCATCGAACTGCCAATAATATCCGTCAATTTAGTACTGAACGTAAAATTCTTGCATGCTATATTTCTGTATGCTGCTATATATAGGAATATATCGTTTGTTTCCAACAGTGGATGGTGACTTTCTCTGAATTATACCAAAGGAAGCTTTTATATTCCAATATCAACTATGACAACAACAAACAAAGCTTTTTCCCACTAGGTGGAGTCTAGATGAGGACACTTTGTATTGTTACTGTTATTTAATTAATTGGTTTGCACTGAAAATGTAAATATTTTTTATACTGTCCACAATCAATCATAAATTATCATGTTATTAAAAATGTTTGACTCTTATCCTAACTATCTTAAAATTCATCCATACCATGATTTGTGATTGGTTGATAGTGTAAAATTTTTCTATACTAACAATGCATACCAATTAAGCTCTTGTTATAAACTATACATACGGTAGAGTCTATGATAATGTTGTATCCTACACAAACTGAACTACATACATTCCCTTTTTTATTTTTGGGCTATAAGAAAGTCATATATTGGTATATATATTACCTTTCTAATTCTAGAGGCTCACGTTTCTTGTATGGGAAAATAGTGATTACTTAATATTGATGGTTGCTTGCGTACCTAACCTGGGGAGATAAGATCTATCAAACTATCTGCGGGCCTAGCATGGTCTCTTATCACATGAATAAAAGCTAGATGTCATTTCAATAACAAGGAGCACGAGATATCTCTATCTTTACACAAATAATTTTTGGGGACACTTGTGGGGTATGGTGGTCCCTCTCTAGAGGCTTCATATGCCAGGAAAGAAGACACTATCAACTCTGCCTCTTCTCTGGCCCAGTCCCTTGAAAGCTACGTCCGTTTTCTCAGGTCCCTTCTCTAAGAAGTCATTATTGACAAGGTTAACTGAACCTAAGGAATAGTACCACTATACATTTGGTCACTTCTTCTGCCACAGTGGCTTGTCGGCAAAAGCAGGACCTTAGATTGGTCAGATTGGGACTACCTCCAAAAGCATCTTCTTCTTGGATTTTTAGCGTACTCCAAATAACAGTTTGATACTATATTGCAAGAACGTTATCCTATGCAGTACTATGCACAATTAAAAGAGAGAACGAGAATATAGGGACTAGAAAGTGCTAGGTGTTTCAAGTTTTTATATACCTTTTATTAGAATTTGGACGTCACAGATTGGTAGTTTAACTTGATAGAAATTCTAGTACATGTTGTATATCTATATAAAGAACATAATTGTAATGTGGAATTTCCATCAGATATAATAATACCGAATACTAATATATACAAATAATTTGTCACTTAAAAAAAATAAATAGAAATTAACAAATCTAGTTACCAATTTGGTAAGAAGAAGATGGTGATTCTATTAGAGGTTCACATGATCTGGAGAAACTTGAACAGTGAACTGCTGCTTTTGGATTGGTAACCATGCCTTTATGGAGAAAATTTGGTTTCTGAAAATCATCATTTTCATGCCTGATCTCCTTGAACATTGCTGTTACATCTTTCATAGTAGGCCGTTCTTCTGGGGATGGATTCACACAGAGGAGAGCCACCCCTAGCACTTGAAGCATCTCCTGGGTTCTTGTTCCACACTGTAATATCAATTGCTGGTCAAGGATTGATGTAAATTCTCTTTTCTTCTCTCTGATTTCACTGATAACCCAGGTGACAATGTGGGTACCCTCTGGAATCCTGTTATCAGTTGGCTCCATCCCTGTTAAGACCTCAAGGAGTACAACACCATAACTGTACACATCACTCTTCTCTGTGATCCTTAAACTGTACCCATATTCTGTAGTTTGACAGATAATGCTTTGATTAGTCAGCAGTCACAATGAGATAGAGAAAATGACCCCAAAATGGACATAAAATACAAGAAAGAGAAGAAGAAAAGGTACTTAAAGTGGCATATATCACTTGATTTCACATATGTTTGCAGGAAACTATTGGAGAGAATAACCTGATTTAGGAATATAAAAAGAATGTCCTGAAGTCTAACCACACTGATTTTTTAAAGTCTTTTTTTTTTTGACAAAACAGTGATGTTAGACTGAAAAGTTTTGCTAATCAGACATTGCCAAAATGAACTTGCTGTTTTAGAATCTCAAAAGTTTTTATACTCACCAGGAGCTATATATCCATAAGAGCCTGCAACTATGTTAGAGGCTCCTGAACACTCTGAGGATCTTACAAGTTTTGCAAGGCCAAAATCTGCAAGAAATGCTTCAAATTGTGGACCTACCAAGATGTTTTTAGCCTTAATGTCGCGATGGACAATGGGAGGGATACAATCATGATGAAGATATTCTAAACCTTGAGCTGCTCCCAGTATGATCTTATACCTTGCATCCCAATCCAAGAACATTCTCTTTTCATGAAGCAATCCATACAAACTCCCATTACATATATAATCAAACAAGAGCAATCTAGTTCTTCCATTGTCACAGCATCCTAAAAGTCTCACTATATTTTTATGCCTTATTGATCCAAGGGCCTGAACTTCTGCAGAAAACAGATCTCTCTCTGGTGGCTCTTCATTCTTTATTGGCCACAGCTTCTTCACTGCAATAACCTGTTTCAATGGAGTCTCTACACGATAAACAACTCCCGAGCAACCCTTTCCCACAATGTTTGAATCTGATAACTTTATGACAATGTCATTGATGGAGAAGTTGAGTTTTTGGAATGGAGTGAAAGCCCATTGCATGTCACCATCTTCATCAAAATTCCTCCCAAAAGTGTCCCCTTGAATTCTAAGAGCTAAAATTACTCCCAAAGTTACAAAAGTAGAAGTTAAAATAACCCCAAGGAATGTGTAGATAATAATATTTCTTACTGATTTGATGCCTTGGTGATTTCCACTTGCTTGACACTTGTTAATGCAAAGATCAGGATTACCGGCAAATGAAGCAGCAGGTAGATCCTGGAAGAACTTTGTATCAGGAAGAGAACCAGAAAACCTATTGTAGGAGACATTTAGAGACACAAGATTGTCAAGACTACCCAGAACTCTGAGGTTGCCTGTGAGCATGTTGTGAGAGAGGTCCAAGATGGAAAGTTTTGAGAGATTTGAGAAGGCCTCTGGAATGGGACCTGTTAGAGAATTCCAACTCAAGTTCAAGAGGATATCTAATCCTTGCAAGTAACCAATCTCATCAGGAATGGAACCAGTGATCCTGTTGTTACTTATATCCAGCAACTGCAAATCCTTACAAAAGCCCAGTGACTGAGGGATCAAACCAGTGATGTGGTTTCCACTTAGAACCAACTTATTCAAAGATGTGAGCTTCCCCAAAATTTCAGGAATGCTTCCTGTTAGTCTGTTTGCCGAAAGATCTAAGACATTAAGATCCGCTAGGAATTTTAATGAGGAAGGAATAGTTCCTTGCAGCTTATTGCTGTGCAAGTCAAGCATTTCTAGATGAGCACAGTTACCTATCTCAGAGGGAATATCTCCACTGAGTTGATTATCTGACAACTCAAGAAAGCTCAAGCTCCTTAAAAGACCTATTTCTGGTGGAATTTGACCAGTCAAGTTGTTTGATCCCAGCCGTAACCTGATCAAGCTGGTGCAACTTCCAATATCTGGTGGAATTTGACCTGAAAGCCTGTTTGATATCAACAGCAGTTGAGTTAAATTCTCTAGATGAAAGAGAGAATTTGGAATTGAACCAGTGAGGAAATTGTGTGAAAGATCAACTGCTTCAAGTTTCTCACAGTTGGATAATTCTGTTGGTATGCTTCCATATAGTTGATTCTGCCAGGCAAAGAAGAGGGTGAGTTCCTTCAGTTGCCCCATAACTGGTGGAATCTCACCAGAGAATTTGTTGTTATCCAACTCAAGTTGCTTCATCCTTGAAAAGTTGCCAACATAGAAAGGTATTTCTCCAGAAATGTTATTATCAGACAAAAGAAGCTCCTCCAATGAGAGTAGACTACTTAGTGTCACAGGTAACTGACCACCCAGAGAATTCAAAGAGAAATCTATAACCTTCAGATTTGTACAGTTTCCAAGACTTTCTGGTATGGTGCCAGTTAAATTGTTCTGCCACAGCAACACCCTCCTGAGGCTTTGCATGGAACCCAATTCATAAGGAATGTTTCCAGAAAGCTGGTTTTCATACAGAAACAAATTTTCCAAGGCTGAGCAGTTATGAATCTCTGGAGGGATGTGACCTGTGAGATGTGCTGTGTAGACTGAAAGTGTCTGGAGATTTGTAAGTTCTCCTATACTTGGTGGAATCTCACCAGAAATCCCAGTATCTGCAAGTCCCAAAAAAACTAGAGCCTTGCAGTTTGATATCTGCATTGGAATTTCACCATGAATACCTGGATTTCCACCTGCTCTAAGCATTTCAAGAGCACTCAACTGTCCTATTTCTCCAGGAATCATACCAGAGAGCTGGTTGTCAAACAGTGCCAGCTGCTGAAGCTTTGAACAGTTTCCAATAGTGGTTGGAATTTCACCATGTAAGGCATTTGAATTCAACAATAACCACTGCAATTTAGATAGCTTTCCTATTTCTTTTGGAATGGTTCCTGATAAAGTATTGAAGCTAAGGTCCAAAGTAACCAGAGAAGACAAGTTTCCCACTGAACTTGGAATCTCACCAGTGAGATTTCCATTTGAGATGACAAGAGTGGTAAGCTGGTCAAAAGAAAGGAGTTGTATAGGGAAGCTGCTACGAAGATCAATGGATGTTATTATGATCTCTGAAACTAACCCTTCGTTGGAACATCTTATATAGTCCCATCTGCATGGATTTTTGTGGGTTGGATCCCATGAAGAGAAGGCAGTAGCAGAGTTAGAGGAATTGAAGGTTGAAAGCCATGAAAGTAGAGAGAGACCTTCCTGGTTCAGAGCAGATATGGTTGGAAACAAGGAGATATTAAGAAATAAGATCAAAAGAGTTAATGCGCAGCTTGACATGATGAGGACTGCGTTCTGCTACTGTTCTATCTCATCCAATTTCCAAACATGGAAGCATAGTCTCTCAAAGTTACTCTCTATGCCCTCTTTATTATGATTAGTTGGATACTGAAATCCCCATATCTCCATTTAAAGTTACTGATAAAGATGTAGACCGTTCCTTTATTCTTCTTCCTCAAACTCTACTTCACTATTTCTCTTTAATATTTGAGATGGATTAGCAGCATTAAGCTGAGAGATGGTTAAAGGACTTGGTAGTACATGGTTTTCTACTTTACTTGACTAAGTACTATTAATCCTTTCTTAGTGTATTAAATCCTAGAGAGTGTATTGCATGTTGTTATTAGTTTGTCTTTGCTTTTGTACTTTGATTTGTAACGTGTACTGGTTTGACTGTGCATATGAGTTAGAGCACCCCTTGTACTCTAATTAATATATTCTCTTTGCTTATAAAAAACTATTAACCCTTTCTTGCAGTAATTTTTATAATTAGAACTTAGAGATGTTGAAACTGTAAAAACACAATACTGAATCCAGTTATGTACTAAATAATTTACCATATTTCTATGAGATCTAACAACATTTTCCGTACAAGATTCTCCAGGGCATAATGGAGCTGTGTACAAGATGTAATGCAAGAGAGAATATCCACTGTGAAAGTGACTGAATTGGCTTTTTTAGGGTCCACTGGGTCCTGTGCATATGCTGCTATTTGTATCAAGATACCTAGTTGGACAATACAAAAGGCAAAAATTACTATAATAGGACACAACAATGTCATGTTGGATAAACTTTGAGGCTTAAACGTAACCAGCAAGCCTTCAAGACGGTGTGGTATGAGGTCCTATTTGCTTTCTCTATATGTAATCAACAAGCATTTAAGGAAATGAAATCCGTAAACTTATGTTCTAAAACTGTATAAAAAAATAAAGAAAAATAATTGCTTAGTCTGATTGTATTGTATGGTTGTATAATTTTCAGTGAGGAATCTTTATATACACAATTTCATTTGGGATTTTCTTCCCTTTCTATTAAGGTGCAAATGACAGCAGTTGCTGGGAATTTTCCAAGCCATCATAATGATGGTTCATCTAAATGGACCAAGCAGCACCTAATAAACAAATGATGAACACATATAAATAAATAAATAAAGTGGAAGAAACCACAAAGCTTCAACCTTTACTGTTATATATGCATGGTGAGGTTTCAAAATCATGTTGTATTTGATAAAGTTGTTTCTTATCATGAAAGTCAGCCGGTGACCTTCCAAAGGGACAAAAATATAGGTGCATATATGCCTTTCTTCTAATGCATGAACCATCTTCTGATTCCAATTAATAGTGATGTAAATCTAACTCTTGTAGAGAATTATTCTTTTAACAATAGCTTATATCAGTAAACAGACCAGTTTTTCATGAAAGCGAAAATTAAGCAGCCCATTTAATTGTATTTTGTCCATGCACCATGGTGGGAGGTAGCTGCTAGCTAGAGATATGTGTTTTGGGGATTTTGATTGGTGTAAGAGGTGGGTTGAAATAATTAGTATCACTAATGAATTATTATTATTATTATTATTATTATTATGGGACCTTATTCCTGTGTGTGTGATAAATTGGGAAATAATTGTTGGAGAACAGCAAAGGGAACTTCAATGTGAAGAAAGCAGACACAGAGAAAAATTTAGAAGACAGAAAATGATCTATCAGTAGCACAAGCCATAAGGAGATGTTGAGTGATTTGGGGATGAAAACAAGTTGGGTATCTGTTTAGAAATCGTGTGGGCCATAGGTTTAGGTTAGGATAAGCTGTGGATTTGGAAGGTGGGGACAAATGATTCCCTAACCACAACTGAAGGTTAGTGATTAATTTTTAGTTTATTACAAGAAAAATGCTAGCAATACACTCTCTAACACTCCCTTTCTAACACATACTTTCTTATTGGTTGAAATTCATGTGGATCCTATAAAACTTAAGTAGGACCCACATGAATTTCAATCAATAAGAAGATGTGTATTAGAAAGAGAATATTAAAGAATATGTTATTATTACTCGTCTTAATACAAAGACCATTTTTGTTTTATGATTACTTCTTCCTTGGAAGACTGACTTCCTCATTGAAGAGTATATCTACTCATATACATTTACAGAAATGCTGCAAAGTACCAAACGAAATTTGTATCGTTCAAATCATGTTTTTCTCTCTCCAATCACTAACCAAATAAACACATTTTGGTTAGGAGTTATGCTTTTTAATACGAAAAATTTCAATACGAATTTAGATGAATTCAAATGGGCCAATAGAATTAATGATAAGAAGAGAAATAGATAAAGAAAAACATGCTATTGAAATAGACAATGGAAACAAATTACTCTTAGTTAGAAATTTACTAATGCTAATTCGTAACATTTAGCATTTTTCTTTGGTTAGTTGAAATCAAGTTCATTCGGAATTCGTGCAAAATTAGCTGTACGAAATAACAACTCTCAATATTTAATTATTTATACACATATCATTTTACATTTACACAAATTTTATTGTTAATTACAACTAATTCCACCTTATTTCTTATACATTTATATTCTGATTTTTGCCACATATATGTGAGATGATATGTTTTTTTTAAGAGGTGGGAGGAACATTTTTCTTTTTGCCAAAAAAAAAAGAGGTGAATTCGTTGATACCCCATAGTAACTTTTACCTTGTCTAGATGATCTAATCAGATGGTGAGAACCAATGTTTTAAAAACCTGTCTAACCGGAGGACTGAAAATGAGAGCGGTTCAAGGTTCAAGCGATTTAATCGATAATCGAACCGGTATATATATATACACACACATTAATAAAGAGATCAATCAACAAGTCAAAGAAAAAAGGCTAATCGTGAATGCTGCAAGTTGTACTTTGACCTTGCATGATCTGGTAGGAACGTTGCAAGTTCATGAACAGGAGCTGCATCTTGATAATCGTGGAAAGAAAAACAAAGGAATTGCCTTAAAAGCTCAAAAATCCAACAGCTCAAAGGCCTTGAATGCTGATAAGTCAAGCGATGATGCTGATCAAACCGACAATGAAGCATTAGACGATGACGAGCTATCATTTATCTCCAGAAAAATTTAGAATATGTGGAGAAAGAAAAATGGCTTGAAAAGAATGTCATTTCAGAAGAAAAACTTCAAGGACCATGCTGAGTCCAAGGACAAAAGTCAGATGATCTGTTTCGAGTGCAACAAACTAGGCCACTTCAAAACTGCACAAAGTGGATTGCCTAGTCGTTAAACCGTTTGATGATCACTAAATCGGTCACTAAACCATTAAGTGGTCGAATTTCCATATTTAACGACCAATTATGTGTGGTCGCTAAAATACTTTTTTTTATGACCCATGAAAACCACATCAATAACTTGTACATCCATACTTCTAACGTAAGTTTGTATCTAAAGTGGCCAAGTAAGAGTATATTCACTCCTGATTTAATAGAGATCTCTAAAGTAAGTGGACAAGTGACGGTTAAGTAAGGGTATATTCACCCCTGATATAATAAATTAAGTAAGTTCGTCTCTAAAGTGGACAAATAAGAGTATATCCACATGCCTTGTTTAACGACAGAGAATTATTTGGTAATGATGACACATGTAGGGATCCACTTCCAAATTATTTTACGTATGGTGACTAAAACCAAAATTCGCGTTACGCATAGGGACCAAACATTAGTTAAACCGTCAGATGGAGCTATGTAGGATGCCAATGAGGACAACCGTTTGTCCACATAGGACGTACCGTTATTAATGGCGTTTGCACCTCTTGTAATGGTAGTGACTAATTTGATAACGACGACAAATGTAGGGACCCATTTCCAAATTTTGCATGTATAAGTACTAAAATCAAAATCAACATCACGTATAGGGACCAAAACCTTAGTTTAACCTAAAAAATAACACAAAACATCTTTTATAATATGAGAATTTATATTTTAGTTAACATTAATTAAAGTATAGTAGTATATATTGTTTGATCTTGCGTGTATTTTTAAAGTTTTGAATACAAATGTTTTGGTCTCTCAAACAATTTTTTGCCTTCACATCTCTGATCATATTAAAAATTATTCAAAAAATATATATAAAATCCTTAAAAATATAAAAAGGGTTAAATATGTTTTTGATCACCATAAAATAAGAAAATTTTGGTTTTGGTCCCTGTGAAACTTTTTCTTTGGTTTTTGTTTCTCTAAAATCTAAAATCATTATTTTTGGACCCTACTGTCTTGTGACATCCATTAACTATTTATGTGTCTAACAGAAAGTCATATGATTATCCCAAGTGACACCGAATGACTTCTGTGGTGTCATGTTAGCATATGATTCCCTTAAAAATTTTCTTGAACCCTAAAATGAATTATACTAATCTAACCTAAAATGAATGTTAGGGACTAAAAATAATGATATTAAATTTTAGAGAGATGAAAACCAAAGAAAAATAATTTACAGTGATCAAAACCAAAATTTTCTCATTTTATAGGAACCGAAATTGGTAATTTCATATTTTAGAGGGTTGAAAATAAGAAATTTTTTTATAAGGACCAAAATCAAAATCCTCTCATTTTCTAGGAACTAAAAACACATTTATAAACCCATATAAAAATCTTGAATCGTAGTACATTCTCAAGCCTTTGCTAGTATGGAAATTGTACACTATAATAAGGAATGCTTACATGAGCTGCTATACTCAGGTAAAAAAAATAAAATGGGTAATAATTTGACAAAAATCTCGCTATATATGATAAGTGTGAATGTGTGTGCTGTGGGTCACCTACATAGGGACTTTTGTCTATAGTATTTGGACTAATATTTAGGTTTTTATTTTTCAAGAATTAAAGAGAAGCTGCAGCAAGCAAGAACGCCTTCCCTTCAGCATGAAATCAAGGATGGAAAATCGGAAAGCAGACATTCTTATGATATGATAATTGAAGATTGAGGGGCCATTTTTTGTCGCTGCATTTTCTGGCACAAGATTTATAGTGCATCATTTATCATTTCATTTTGGTCTCTCAACTTGTTGAACATCCTCCAATCACAAATTTTGTACATCCATTTATTCGTTTATCTATGGTAGAATACATTGTACGTGTAGTATCTATGTGGAAGAAAACTTCTATAAAAAAGGAATCTGGCAATCATAACAGGAGGGGTTATAGCCCTGTAGTCTATATCAGTATCAGCATGTTACATGTATATTGCTATAAATTAATTTCAACCGTTTGTTTAATTATATCCAGATATATAAATATAAGTATAAATAAATTATGAAAATATACTGTAGTGTTCATTTTAACAAAATTACTCAAATATAATTTCGGATAGAGTTCCAGAGAAAGGGACAAAATATTTATATTTGTAAAAAAAAAAAAATAGCAGGAAAATGTTTAAAAATTCCGAAGTGTTTCCCCCAATTGTGCACCAACCTGACTTGTGGTCCTCTTCTGATTTCCCGTCAACATGTGTATGCTTTATTATTTTTAAGCTTCGATGTATTTTTGTTGTTTTTTGTGGTATATTGCTGGGTGTTATACTTCCAGTGTTTGGGTAAGATGAAAAATTTTATGCAGACAATTTTTTTTTATGCTAAAAACTATTTTTTTTTAATAGAAGTTGATATGTTTGGACATACTAATTAATTAAATTACAAAACAATTATTTTTATGAGAGAAAAATTGTTTATAAAGAAATGAGAAGTTTGAAGCTGATCTACAAGGTGAATTCTCTGGTACCCAGAAAACGGAAAAGTAAAAGTTACCATACCTTATCAGAATGTATCACCTTAATTAATTGAATCCAGTTAGTGAGTCATATCAAATGGTTCTCACCATCTGATTGGACTACCTAAGCAGGGTGAACTTTTACCCTTCTGTTTTTTGGGTACCAGAGAATTCACCTATTTTAAAAGCTATTAGATTATTTTGAAATTAATAATAATATTTTTCCTATTTCATCCCAGCAAAACTAACTATCAAACAAATATTATTAAAAAATACAAATAACTTCATACATTTGTTTTGTAATTTACTATATGAAAGTTATTGTTTTACGCAACTCAAACGAAATAAATTATTTTAAAAACATTTTTTGACAAATATATCTCACTGCAATAAATTTTTCATATACCTACGGACACTTTTAGTGACAGTTGTTAAAACTGTAGATATAGGTATTAGTGTTGGCCAAACTGTAGGTAAAGGCAGGTGGAGCATAAGTAAAATTAATTGACAGTCAAATACAACTGTAAGTAAAGGTATGTGGACCGTAGGAAAAATCTATAATGACAATCAATTGTTATTGGTATCCGTCACTCATAATAGATGGATGGACCGACCGTAGGTGAATGTAAACTTTATATATAACTATGGATTTTAAACATATAGTGACAGATTTTGACGGACACTGAAAGATAAATTTCTTGTAATATCTAAACATAAAACTGATTATATTATAATTGATTATATTTATAATCAATTATTAAAATAATTAATTTTTCTCAGTTAATCCAAACACATACTTTATTGTAAAAATATAACGGATTGAGTGTTTAGTTTTTTTTTATCAGGCTGAAAAACAAAGATTAAGTGTTTAGTTTATCATCATGCCATTTTTCTTCTTTTAAATATTAGACTTAGATTTAGTCAAAAAAAAAAATATTAGACTTAGATTAATCTATTATACTAAAAGAATTACACAATAGTAGTACTAGAGTTGGCTGAAGTGGTAATTGAGCTACACTCTCGAAGAAGACCAAAATTCAAATCGTAGAAAAACAATTCCTTTACAAATGAAAAAAAAAAACAATTATTAAAAGAGCCTCAAAATTACAATAATGTTTGAGGTTTAATCATACAATAATATTTGTAGATACATATATGGTAAAAAAAATCATATATCAAAACGAAGTCAATCTAATGAAAAGATGCTTAACTATGTAACTTCTGAAAACGGATCTGGGAAAGTCATTTTTTGATGCAGTCACACATTCACGCATTAATGTATCATTGAATCAATCACAATACATTAATGTGTGAATACATGAATGCATCAAAAATTGACAGTGGGAAATTTGGGTACGAAATTTTTTATTTTCACAATTATGAGAAAAGGTTTAAATTTATGAGTTTTTGAAAATTATTCAAACTTTGTCATTAATACATTCCTAGTGGTTTATCAAAAAAATTTTCTTAAATGTAAGATGTTTTCTTTTTTTAAAAGAAAGTTTTCCCTCATTTGAAGATATTCCAAAGGCTATAAATAGGGGTGTTCACGAGTCGGTTTGGTTCTGATTTGCATGAGAAAAAAAGTCGAACCAATCAAAATCAATTGGTTCAGTTGTTTGGACCCGAAAAATATTAAAAAATATAATATAAATATTAAAATTAGCAAATATTAAAATATCAAAATAGTAAAGACATATAAGAGTAAATTATCATTTTGGTCCCTGAAAGTGTGACGCGCTGTCAATTCAATCCCTAAAAGCAGTTAAATTACGAAAAAATCCCTGAATGTTAATTTCCTTAGTAAAATTAGTCCCCGACAGGGACTAATTTGACTAGCGAAATTAACATTAAGGGACTAATTTGACTGACAAAATTAACATTGAGGGACTTTTTCATAATTTAACTGCTTTCAGGGACTGAATTGACAACAGCTCATACTTTCAGGGACCAAAATGATGATTTACTCTTATATAATATTAAATATAATAAATATTAATATATTAAAATTTTATAATAAATATAAATATTAAAATACAGTAAATATTTAAATATTAAGATATATATAAAAATATTAAAATGTGTTAATTGGTTCGGTTCGGTTCGGATCCAAAATCCTTGAATCCGATAACCGAACCAATTAGCATCGAGTTTGGTTTGGTTTGGTTCAGTTCGGATCCGAACACCAAAATAATCCGAACCAATTTAATTGGTTCGGATTGGATTTTCGGATTCATCGGGTCGATCCGAACCAATGAACATCCCTACTTATAAATAAAAAAAGCCTCTCATATCTTATACTAGTGGTATTTAGGCAAAATAGGTTGATTGGTCCTATACATTTATTTAATTTTTCACATCGGTCTCATAATTTTTTTTTTTCAAATTGTTTCAACACATTATGTTTCGTTTTCACGTTAGTCTTTTCTGTCAATTTTGACCTTACGACATCAAATCAAGAGCCACGTGTCGCGCTAATATCATACCACGTCAGCTCAAAACTAACGGAACTATGAATTGAGTCGTGCAATTTCTAGGTTGTCAAAATGGGCCAAACCTGATAGGCTGGCCCGATTATAGCATGCTAAAGTCAGTAGAAAGATACTGAACTTCGAACAAACGTAAAGCTTCCTCCGAGCGCATCTATTCCTTGCTTCAACAAAAAACAGATACAAAGACCATTCGACAAGTAACTCCTACAATGAGTAAATATAATTGATATCCGCGTCTTTCAATTTCCAAATGCTCTTTGCAGCTAGCTTGTGCTCGACCATGTCATCACTGCCTCAAATCTCTGCTACATTATTAGGAGCTTGCACGAGCACGAACAAGAACATCAACACACCACCATGCATTGCCCAATTACACAAAGAGACGCATTTCAGCAACTTATTAGTAGCCAAACCTATATTTTCTCAATTAGCCTTAGTGGGACAGAAGAAGTCCATAAGAGACTTAAGGAAGCAATTATGCCAAAAGGAAAAATGGAAAGCTTGGTGCAGTGACGATGGATCATGCGTTGTAGTCCCTGAGTTCCTACCACCACCTTCAAAAATAGAGATTATCCAAGATTTCTACAAGGCCTTCAATGCAAAAGACACTCAAACATTGGAGCAATTACTTTCACCTCATGATTGTGTGTACGAAGACTACCTCTACTACGGTTCCATTGGAGGCAAAGTGGTTTCAACTTTTGTCTTCTCTTTCTCTTACGAAAAACATATTTACCTACTAAATAGTTGAATATTATCATAACATGACTCAAATCAACGAATTCATCCTATAATGATGCAACAATATTATACTAGATTAGGTGTTGGCTTAAGAAATGTCAACCAAGTTAGCTTCTAAGGCCCTTTCTAAATTTCTCTATTTAGCACTAATCAATACAATTGTGAGGAAATTAAGTAATTAGAGCATACAAATTATGGAATGCTTAGTTAGAATTAGCAATACCAACAATAGATTTGGTGAATGATTTAAACTTTTGCAGAGCATCATGAACTTTTGGCAGAACGCGATGGATGCCATGGGTCCAAGTGTTCGCATTGTTGTGGATGAGATCAAGGAGATCAACCATCGTACGGCCACTGTGTTTTGGCACTTGGGTATGTGACTTTCATTCATTCACTTCATCACTTTACATTTATGTGCGTGTGAATACTCAGTTTCATCCTTAAGAAAATATCTTCTCCTAATTTAATTTTTAAGAAATTAAAAATTCTAACTTAGACCTCTAATAATATCCTAACTTGGTTAAAGGTCATTTTTATAATCTTTAAATTGTCAAGTTCTTTTGCAATGTGGAACTTCTTCATCCACGTGTTACTCACACTTACAATTCCCAACAATCTTCCTCTCAAATGTGAGTTCTTCACATAGGGTCACTCCCCCTTGAACGAAAGCCTTTTTTTGAGGATTTGACGGTGTTACTAAGAGCTCAGCCCGCCTCCAAATAAGGTCACACATGCACATGCTCTCGTTCATACTTGTACCGTCGTTGTTCGTCATCTACAACGAAACATGCTGCCTACCCTCCACATTGCTAGGAAGACTTTCAACACAATGAATCCCGCACATGAGTCCACCAATAGTGTTAGGATTCGTGGAAGCACCAACAGCAGTTATATAGTGAAGGAACACATAAGTGGGTTTGACACCACATCTTGACCGATTAGGTCTATGGGTCTTCTCCACTTATATATATAGTCTTTAACTTGCTAAGTTCTTTTCAATGTGAGACTTTTTCATCGGCATGTTACTCACACTTAGAATTTCCAATAAGACTAATGTGTCTTTAAAGTTTATCCTGAAAATAACTAATTTAATCTACATTTAAGATTTTCGAGGATTAAATTCAAATTTTTTATGACTTTTGATTTTTCAAAACTAGATTGGGGATACATTTTTTTTCTCCGGAACAAATTTGGATATTCAGTTGTTTTAAGTGCAGAATTGATCTCAACCCATGCAAGGGTAGTTCACCTTATTATTCGGGTCTGTTTCAAATTGTCAAAATCTCTAATTAAAGCCCAATATTTTGTATTTTAGTAGGCCAATAGTGAAGCCTTCAGTTTGTATAGGCTTTCATGATCATCAGCCCATATTGCTTCCTATTGGTGATTGGGTTCACCATAAATAGGTTAGCTGGATCCAGAGGCAATTTTGAATCTGATTAATTTTTTTTTACCAAAACAAAAATCTGATAAGTATAGTATTCGAATAGTATTTCAAATACAAATTCTGATTTGAAATACTATTATACTTTGAAAATACCTCACGGTCTCATTAAAATATAATAGGGTTAATAGTATTTCAAATTAAAGTAATTAGAAAAGTGCATCTGAATTGTGTCATGCGTATATTATTTTCTTTTAAAAATAGAAATTAAGGGAGCATATTTTCATTTTTGACGTATCTATAACTTGTTGGTGTTTATATAAATTTATAAATTTTTTACTTGTCATCAATGACTTTCTTTTGAAGGTATACTCAATACTTGAACCCAAATAAACAAAGAACCCAAATAAGCAAAGAAGGCAAGGAACCCCCTAATTATAACTAAGTGGGTGATCACCGAGCCAAATGCACTACATAAATTACTAACACATTTTTTTCAGGGTATAATGAAAGGTTGTGAAAGAAAAAAAAACTACCTTATTCAAAGGTTAGGGGCATCTCACAAGCTTTAGTAAAAGCTTGGTGTGGTGTACTTATAGATAACTTACCCATCAAAAATCCAATTAATACAAGTCTACTAAAAATAACGAATCAAAAGCCTTTTTATCATTATTCTATCGGTTGATCCAACTAGTGTATTTTTTTTTTTAATCAAAAATTGGAGTGCAAAAACATCAATGTGTTAACTGTCATCCCAACTAGGTTGGCACCACAGCAACACCAATCATTTGCAGCACACCAACATATATTAAAAAATAAGAAAAGAATACAAAAAACACAAGGGTGGACATAAACCAAAACCCTTGCAAGAAATTATTTGAACCTATAATTTGAAAGTCCTACCCTATTGCGGTAGAAATCTTCACCAATAAATCGAGGAATAATATCCCACCAATGAAATCCCTGAATAGAAAGAACATATGAAGCAACCTTATCAGCACAATGATTGCCTTCACGATATATATGGGAGAACATAAAACACATAGATTTAGTAAGCTCTAAACAATTTCGCCACCTATTTCTAAGCATCCAAGGAACTATAGAAATAGACTTAAAGGCAATAATAGACTTAAACTAGTGTATATTAACGCCATATTTTATTTTTTATATGTTCAAATTAATTAAAGTGGGTGTCTTCTACATAATATTAAGAAAAAATTATACTAACATTCTTTAAAATTTAATTTAATTGCATTCAACATTTCTTTTGTTTAAAAAACTACACTCTTGCTTACCAAAAAAAAAAATTTTACACATCTATTTTTGAGATTTAATTATAATTTTACTTTTCTCTCTTGAAAGAAAGGTAAGTGTTATGAAACAAACGTTTCTTAAGAAGACATGAATGTTGTTTTTGAAACAAGGGATGTCAAATGCAATTAAACTAAATCCGGATCAGTGCAATTTTTTCTATTATTAATGGTTGAATGAACTTTAGCTTTGACTTGTAGTACTTGTATCACCCTAAGATAAAGTTAATTTATACACACTAAATTCTTTATTGTTGGTTTAAAATATCGAACATGTGGCTGCGAAAGAAAACAATACAAGTCTATAATAACCATGGTTGATTGTTTCATGGAATAAACATATAACTTATTCTGATATGAGTGATTCAAAAATACCCTGACATTCTTTGCAGAGTGGGAAGAAAAGAAGATACCCTTCACAAATGGATGCAGATTCTTTACGTTTGAAGAAGTTGAAGGAAGACTGTGTATTAGGTAATATTTCTATGTGTCCATACCGAATCGTATGCCCGATCATTAAAATTCTGAATTTCTAAACAATTTATTATTCTTTTGAAGTAATTTTAACCTTTTAATAAACGGCGGAAATAAATGTATGTGCAGCAAGATAACCGGCATGGAGGAACTTCCGGTAAAACCTGGAGAACTAATGCTGGTATATTTCTAATTTAACATTTTTTATCTTTTCCTATTTTCATTAGGCTAAAATATAGTTGTTGGTCCTTTATCCTATTTTCAGAATTTAATCTGGTCATTTATCTTTAAAAAGATCCGTTTTAGTCCTTATCTTATAACGTTACGTCATTTTGGTCCTTTCTGTTAGATTTGCACTAACGGTGTTAATAAAGCACCGTTAGTCGCACGTAGGGGTGGGAATAGGTCAGGCCGCTCGTCGGGGGCCTATGGCTAGCTTATTTAAGGCCTAGTCTGACCTAGCCTATTTAACAAAAAGGCCGGGTCAACGCTTTTTTAAAAAGTCTATATAGTTAAAGAAGTCAGGCTAAGGCTTTAAAAAAATCCTATTAAGCCTATCAGGCCGACCTATTTAACATATGTACACATATATATAATATATAATTTAATATATAATACTATAATATATATATTAATATATATATATATATATATATATATATATATATATATATATATATATTATTTATAATATTTATAGCATTTGAAAGTAAAAGCATATTGGCCCATTAAAATGTAGAGGTCTACTTGCATATTTATTTGTGAAGGCCTAACGACCTATTTATCAGTATAGGCCTACCAACTTCTTTATCATTAGAGGCTTACAAATTTATTTACAAATGAAGACCTATAACCTATTTATAGGTAGAGGCATATTTAAATGTCTTGTTGAAAAACAGGCTTTTAAATAGGCTTCCAGGCCAAGCTTTGAAGTAGGTCAGGCCAGGCCTTAAAAATTGGCCTATATCAGGCTAATAGGCCAGGCTCAGGCCTTAAGATTGAAACGCATGCCAGGCTTAGGCTTGTTAGGACCTAGCTCGGCCTAGCCTATTCCCACCCCTAGTCGTAGGAAACCATCCTCCGTCGTCGGATTCTGAGTTCCCTCACCAGAATTTGGGTATTAGAAAGAGAAAACAAATCTCTTCTCCTTTTCTTTTTCCCTTTCTTCTTCCTTCCTCTTCCTCCTCCTCCTTTCTTCTTCCTTCCTTCCTTTTTTCCTCTTTCCCTTTCTTCTCTTTCTGCTCATAAGGAATGTAAATTGTTATTTGAAACACGACTCCACCTCCATTGGTAGCCATGAAATCCTCTGTAGCTTTTACAACAATGTTACGAGACTTAAAAATGGCATTTGATTTCGAAGTGAGAAAAATGGTGATCCTAGTTGAAGGGTAGAACAAGGGATCCTCTGCTTCATAAGTGGCAACCATAGTGGTAAAGATCAAGACCCAATAACAAACATGGAAAAGCAAACGTTCCCAATCATGTCCACGACATTTTGGCCTAAATTCTCTACTTTGAAACTTCCTGTTCTTGAAAATGCAGACCAACCCGACATTTCAATTGTGTATTAGATCAACCCCAAGATTCCTATCCTACATAAATATTTAAAAAACAATGATATCCAGTAAACTGAAATGAAAGAAAATAGCAACAAGAGCTTAAAGTCTCCATTTTTAATTGTTTTCTTTTAGCATTAGCGAAAGCAATTAAGACGAACAAGAAATGGAACTTGACGAATTGTAGCTAAATCTTTGAAAGTGAAGGAATCCTTATGAGCAGGAAGGGAAATAAGAGAAAAAGGAAGAGCAAGGAAGGAAGAAGAAAGGAAGTGGAAGAGGAAGGAAGAAAAAAGGGAAAGAGAAAAGGAGAAGAGTTTCTTTTTCTCCCTCTCATACCCAAAGTTCGGTGAGGGAATCCAGAATCTGGCGACAGAAAGTGGTTTTCAACAACTAACAGTAGTTTACTAACATCATTAATACAAATCTAACGGAAATGATCAAAATAATATAACATTATAAGATACAGGACTAAAACGATTTTTTTAAAGATAAATGATCAAATCAAATTTTGAAAACAAGATAAAGGACCAAAAATATATTTTAGTCTTTTTATTATAAAAGAGGTTTGACTTATTGAAAAGAAGGAAAAGAAAGCTAAAATTTAGACTTATTACAAAATTTGAACCCAAAATCAAATAGTATGAGTTAAAGTAGCATACTTGCATGCATGCTTCTGATTGGAAGGTGATTAATTGGGGTTCAAATCTCTGCAGAAACTGTTAAAAGCAATTCGTGCTCTTTTTGATAGCTATCCACTACCAGCTAAAGGTACACTATACATACATATATACATATACATATAAAATATCTTACTTAGTTGATATTTAAATATTATCATTATTTTTAATTAATTACACAAGAAATTTGTTCTGATCGGGCTTGGGCTGTAAGTTTGGCCTACACACGATATGGGAGGTCGGTCTCTAGTTCTCCGAATCTTTTAATCGAGCTCTGTAAACTGCTCGACTTCCTCTATCATATCTGTTGAGCTTCCTACTCTACCTACTCAATCGGTGATTAGTTAACTCCTCCTTAATTCAGTGTCGAAGTGGTGGGGTATGGGTACCTACAAAGCCACTTTGATGCCCATATAAGAGAGTGGAAAAGGAAATGATAGTGTTTGTGTGTGTGTGTGTCTAGATAAATATATATATATATATATATATATATATATATATATATATATAGATATAGATAGAGAGAGAGAGAGAGAGAGAGAGAGAGCAATGACCAGTAAGATGGAGGATACTCCCTGTGACTTTGATATTTTTGAGGGAGTGCATTCATGATGATTTGTCAATGTCGGCTCAACCACTTGTGACAAACGGGATGTATTGCCACCAAGATCTTGTTATTAGCTGTTTATGCAAAGGTAGGAAGGTGAGTCTAGGTAGGCCTATAGAGATTGGGCGGTGAGCCTAGGTTGACTAACAGTCCATGAGACATCACAGATTGAGCCCAAATCAACCTATCTCACTTGTATTGGGTTAGGTTGGGCCAACCATTTTTAGCCTAGGCCCAGGACTATTTAAAGAACAAAATTTGATATCGATTTAAAGTTTTTTTTGTATAGTAATTAATTGGTGTGATATAATAATTTTAACAAAACAAAATTTCCATTTGGTGCTTGGCAGCGATTCTCGAGTCCCATGCCTTAGAAGAAGGTAGGACGCAAGGGGGAAATAACATGCATTTTGATTTGTTTGGACGGAAACATTGATCTTGAATATCCCCCAACGGCTTCCACAACCCTCTCTTTGTGAATTAATGCCATGTATTATTTGATTTGCTTACATAGATTACGAAAAGTAAACAAAGAAAAATTGTTGACTCGATATCAACTTCTGATATAATTCATTTTCTTCCTATTGTTTGTAATGAAATATTTGTTTTTTTTTTTTTTACTAAATAATGAAATATTTGTTAAGACTAATAAAAGTGCAAATATCAACCAAATCAATTATTTTTTTTTTGGTTACAGGAATCATTTATATTTTTGGCTTAATTACACTTTTGATCCTTCAGGAATTACGATTATGTAATATTAATCCCTCAAATTTTAATTGCGTCAATTGGGTCCTCCAAGTATTACGATTGTGCAATTTTGGTGTATCAGGTTTCAATTGCGCCGATTGGGTCTTCCAGATATCACAATTGCGCAACTTTGGTCCCTCAAGTATCACGATAATGCAATTTTTAACGTCAATAGCCTACGTGGTCCACATGGGACTGGTTTGGCACTTAGTGATGTCAACTTAACAACTTACATGACATTCTTATGTGATCATTGACATCTCACACACTTTAATAGTCAAATGCATATCACTAAATGCAACATAGGAATGACACATAAACTGCCACGTTGGTTTCACTAATTGCAAATCAGTCCCACATGTGTCTCATAGGCTATTGACGTTAAAAATTGCACAATCGTGATACTTAAGAGATCAAAATTGCACAATGGTGATAGTGCAGAGACCAAAATTGCACGGTCATGATACCCGAGGTCAATTGGCGCAATTAAAACTTGGGGGACCAAAATTACACAATCGCGATACTTGGGGGACCCAATTTGCGCAATTAACACTTGGGAGACTAAAATTACACAATCATAATACTTGGGGGACCAAAAATACAATTAAGCCTATATTTTATTTTCCACACAAACCACAAGCTATTACTAGCGTGGGCCTGGCTTAGCCCGTGTAAAACTTGGGCCGATCTTGTTCACAAAATTTATACCAATAACAATACACATGTATGTTGATCGTCTTAATAAATTAAGGAAAATGCTAACGAGTGCTTTAAGGGTATTCTTTAAGAAAATAAAAAAAAGAAGTTTTTCATTAAAAATTGATATATTTCATACTTGAAAATGTGATATATTTAGTTTTCCAATAAAAAGTTATTTTTTTCTGGTTTCCTTAAAGAGTATCCTTAAGGTACTCGTTAGCATGACCCATAAAATAATACCAAATCATTCTTGAAAATTGTGGTTTAGTGCATGCCTTGATTTATAGTTTACACCTTCATGCCTTGGTTTATGGTTTACACTTCCAAATCATGAATAATAAGTCTATCTTACGTCTAAGGGTGTGTTGAGGTATACAACTTATTTAAGAGCTTATGCATTAAGCTCTTTTTTAAATAAGCTAAAAACAGCTTATTTTCATAAGTTTCTCTGACAAGCTTATGGAAATAAGCTAAAAACAGCTTATGGAGAGATTATAAACTATTTTCATAAATTATTTGTATAAATTTAATTTCATAAGCTACTCTCATAAACTCTCCATAAGCTCTTTGAAACGCACCCTAAATTCAATTTTGAGTTGTTAAATAGGATTTGATCCGAAAATTGCAGTTTGAGAAAAATTAAAAAAAAAAAAATTTGACTTTTCCTTCATCCAAACTAAACTTTGCAAATTGAAAACTAAATATTCTATTATATGTGCATATATAATGATTAAGTGTGTATTTGAATTATAGTTTGCAAAATTGAGTTTTGATGAAGTTGATTTTGTGAATTTGGTTTTGATTAATATTAGATTTATTGCAAAATACTTTATGTTTGAAAAAAAAAGTAAAACTAATTTGGTAGAATGAATATTATTTGGATATATTCAATTTTGCAATGTTATTAAAAATAAAGTAGTAATTGAATATCCCCTGAATTTTTAATGAATAGAAAAGTGAAAATTTGGTAGTACTTTTTATTCAATCAATGCTTGAACAACACCAATCCCAATTACAAATATATGATAATTTATTTTGTCAAATGTATTTTAAAATGATAATTCATACTTAGTTTTTTAACACTCCAAAATCCAAATCATAATTTAAAGGTCCCAAACGAATTCATAAATTAAATACACCCTAATTACTAAACATGTTACCGTATTCTGGAAGATTAATTTTTAATCTATTAGGTAGGAAGATAATCTGAAAAATAACATGACATAGATTTAAAGATAAAAACAGTTAATATCAAGGTAGCACATTAATGAATGGCCTAGGTAGGCAGAAAAAATAGATTGAAACAAAATACATCATATAGTTAGTGCACGATACCTGCAAAATATCAATAATGTGACGCATTTTGATATCAAAGAGTGAGCTGATTCCATTTCTAAATCCCACTGAAGAATAGAGAAAACGATTGAGGCAAGAAAGGTAGAAGAAGGTGGGGATACTCTTTCCTTTATTATCTTAACCTTACAACAAACATTCGTATGTACTCTTATAATTCTAACCCCCAAGAGAACAGTTTCCCATGGTCATAATAACCATCCAACGATTCATATGCGTCACGTCCACGTGCTATGATGCTACTCATGCATCAAACCGTATGTCTCTGCTGTCACTCATCCATTTTGCGTACAACGATAGCATAAACTTTCCTATTCTGATTATGCCCAATTCTTGTATGCTCTTATTGCCCAACAATTTCAAGAAATTCTTGTGTAATATATGATATCTATACTATTCTCGTTCTAGTAAAAAAAAACAGACACATAACAACATATAGTTATACAGACTGTTAAGTTAAAAATAAAAATGTTAAATTAAATTTAGACAATTATAAAACTTTTAAGAATATTAATTACTCTTAACGCTTATAAAAAAAGTGTTTTCTTCGGTACCCCCAATAATTTTGGGAAAAAGTTATCCTGTCCAACCAGAATACATCACCTCAATTAAATGAGTCATGTTAATGGGTCAAGTCAAATAATTTTTACTATTTGATTGGGCACCTAAACAGGATAAAATTATCCGACGAATATCAAAGAATTCACCATAAAAAAATCACTGTTAACGTATAAAAGAATTTTTGTGCTCCAGCAAGAATCTTTCGTATTGCTATATTGGATTATTTCATCTGGAGGTGTATTTCTCTTCTATAAAATTTTATTAAGTATTTTATAAATCTATTAAGACCGATATAATATTTTTATTTTTTAAAAAGTATTTTCTTATTTCATAAAGTAATCTTTAGTTTTAAGATTTGTGAATTACTAAAAGCACAAATTTTATAAAAATAATAATATTTATATTGAGTACTAAAAAAATAACTACCGTTTCTAACTTTTTTTCTAGTAAATATTGTAAATAACTTATTGATAATTTTATCAACCCTTATGTGTTAAATTAGAGTTTTTATTCTTGAATGTGAGTCATTCTTTATCGTCCCCAGTATATTACGTAACATCAACTGCATTAAGCAATTATTTTGTAATATTTTATATAATTTTTCAAAACATTTCCTAGTCTACTAACTAATTGCTATAATTATCAAATTCTTACTGATTTTTCATTTAATTCTTTTATCTTTAGGATAAATATTTATAATTATTAATACTAATTTATAGATTGCCTACATTATTTATTATGACATCTTATTCAAATTATTATTACCTTTTTAAAACTATTTCAAATATTAAATATTTGCTATCACATTTTATTCAAATTATTACATTTTTAAAAATTAATTTAAATACTAATTATTTGCTTTCATATCTTATTCGAATTATTACCTCTTAAGAATTAATGTTATAAATTTTATAATTTTTCATATAATTTTTTTGAAAAATAAATTCTAATAAATTAAATAGTCGATATTTATAATATGCTGCACATGTATATCATATTAAATTATAATTTAAATAAATATTAAAATATTTAATTAATAAATAATATTTATTTAAATATTAAAATTAAAAAATGTGTGCAGTGCACCAGATATTTACTAGCTAATTTTAATAAAGGAGTCTCTCTTTGATATTTTCAGATGTAAGTTTACCTTAATTTTTTAACTATTTACTTCTATATCAACTAATATAGCGAAATAAATGATTCAAGCTTTAAACCCATATTTATTGGTGGAAAATGTGTTAATTATTCAATAATAAATTTATATTAGGTGAAATGAAAACTGTAAATATAAAAAGCGAAAAAAATTTAAATAGAAGAGGTAAAGATTGATAATTAAGGAACCTCTAACGTGTACATATATTATTTAATGTTTTCTACTGTTTATATTTCTGTTTTCTTCTTATACTTGTAAAGATTTTTTTTTTTGAGACACTCAGATATGCGGAAATAATATTGGGATTCCGATTAATCTGAGTGGAGTTGAGAATATCCATTTAAAGATACAAAATTCGTCTTGGAATACCTATTTTTTTTCATTATCAATACTTGAATTCGAGAACTTGCTTCAAGGAAACTAAGTTCCCGAATCAACAAAAGTTAGTTGGTCACAGTGTATTCCATTCGGACTTATATATAAGCAAAAAAAATTAACTTTACATGTATTAAAAAAGTTAGTTATATTAGTTTAATTGTCTTGATTTGTGTAAAAAATAAGTTGTAGTTACTAAACTACCCTTTATTGAGAATGTATAATGCTCTTGAAAGTTATATCTTGGGAGTATATAATGCTCTTGAAAAAATTAAAAAATAATTAACCAAAGAGTATTTTTGAAACACTGACATTAAATAGAATTGATTTGATTGACTTTTACTTATATTTGAATTCAAAAAATTTAGATTTTTTTTTTCTTATATATAGATACACAGGGAGTACCTTATATGTACCTATCTACTTCTTTTTCACGCAAAAAACAAAAATTACTTGTTTGAAGAGTCGTGAGAGGAAGTATGCCTTGGTCAGCTTGGCTCATTGTCTAAATTTTACATACCCATTTACCACATTGCTAATTGGATGTCTGTTTCTCGGCATTTTCAGAGTAATCGATCCCTTTGCTCATCTACATCAACTCACCCGATTAGGATTTTCTTCTGTCTCATAATTATTTCTGTTTCTTTTTGCTTGTATTTTTTTGTTATTTTTTTGGACAAAGTAAATCAAGAATTGAAAGTGTAAGAGAAACAAATTCAAAGGTAATAAATTATAAAATTGCGATAAATGCATGAATTTACTACTACAGGCAATCCGGACCCTACATCATAGACACATCATCGGACACATAGGCTTAACCTAATTAAAGGTATATGGATGATGGGTGCGCCCTAACTTTCCTTGTCCTAAGGTTTAGTTCCTTCTAGGGGTGATAAAGTAGATTGTGATCTGCCGATCAATCCGTCAACCCACCAAAATTTGGTGGGATTGGTTAGGGTCCTCAATCCACCAACCCACTTTGACCTGCTCCGCTTAACTCACTCGAAAATGAGTTAGTGGCGGGTTGCCCAGCCAACCCGTCAGATTAAAAAAGAAAAAAATTATTATTAATTTATTAATTATTTAATATTATTTAATTAAATTTAATTGTTACTTGAAATTGTTTCATACTAAAAAAAATAGTGTCTTTACTTTTGTAACACGAATTATATGACATAAGGTAAGATTATTTCAATTTTTTAATAATAATTTAAGAAAGACTATGAAGATTGTCCCTAAAAAAAGAGAAATGTTATATGAAATTTTTTTTTTTATAGCTGGTCATCTACCAACCCAATTTTCGTTTTTATATATTTGATAGACCAACCCGCCAACACACCAACCTGTCATTAGATGGGATGGGTTGAGAGGTTCAACCCATACGATTAAAACGGATTGACTCATCCCATTCTGTTTTGAATGGATTAATGACGGGACAGAACAGGACGGGACTGATTAGCCCACTTTGCCACCCCTAGTTCCCTTGACCTATAACTTGATGGTGTGGACAACCCTGCGCGTTAAATATCTTGCAGTTTGAATGTTCAGCTTTTATGAAATCACATGTTCCCACCGTCCGGGAGGTCCCAAATTAACTCGTTTACTGCTAACATTTACTATTATTATTATTATTTGTACATTCTCAAACAAGGAGTTAAAACCATTACTAATATATGGTTGGTCCGAGTGATAACGAATTCGAATTCTTTAAGCAAGTGGTTAAGGTTCGATTAATCCTGACATTTACGTATGAAAAAAATATGGTTGGGAGGGGACAACCTTTAAGAGTGTGTTTGGGAAAGCTGGAAAAAATAGATTATGAATGTGATAATCGATTATAATCAGAATCTGTTTTTGTTTGGATATATTTGCTGAAAATCGATTTTAAGATAATCTATTTCGTTTTGGTGGTGCAAAAAAAAATCACTTTTACAGATTAAATTACGAAAAAGGATATGAAATTATTTGTATAATTTAATAATACTTGTTTGGAAGTTAATTTTGTAAGGATAAATACGGAAAAGAGTTTTGAGAATGAAAAATAATCAAATCACAACAATCTTAAGCTAAAACAAATTAGATTACATAAAATAGCTTTTTCTCCCAAAAAAAAGTTTTTTTTATAAATTTAAGTTAATTGTCAAACATGATTGATTATGTATAAAACAGTTTTTTAGTCAAAAAATAACTGAAATGGGAAAAATCAATCTTTCCCAAATATGCTCTAAATGTCGTCCAAATCCCTAACGAAGATTATTCGTTGTTTGCGACGGTGGATATTTCATACTAATAACGTGGTTAAAAAAAAAAAAAAGGAGTTAAAACAGGTGAGGAGTACGGAGCTCTGTTATGGGTGAGGACAGCTTGTTCAAAATCTCTATTCTCTTTCAACCGATCGAGAACGAAATGGTATCGCCTTCAAGAATTTATTACTCGGGTCAAACACAACCGCTTCACTCATACTTTATATACGTAGTTTGACGTGGAAACAAAACGAGATACGACTTTCTTCGTATATAGAAGATCTATTCACGGTCAAACATAAATGCTTACTCATACATTTTACACCTTGAAATATGAATTTTTTTAGGCATATACTCAAAGCTAATTTTTTTGCTGGAATGTATATAGGGAGTTGACATATTTGAACTTGTTGGAACCTCTAATTTTGCGGGAGATGATCCTTAAGACCATTTGTGCTATGTTGAACAATGAGTTTGGTTGATCTTTGATGAATTTTTCACTGAGATTGTGGGCGTGGCTGGAATCACGAGCAGCAAGTATATCACTTAAGATATGAAGAGTGATCAGTATAAAGTATAAACAATTTTAAATTAATCATACCTTTATCATTAATTAGTATATTCCAAAAAGTACTGAATACAATATAGCAGATTCAGATCCGAGTAAGCTTTTTTCAACTACACTTCCAAGAGCAGCAGCATAACTTTATTCTATATCTGTTGAACATAAATAATTTCTATAACATTCTAATTTTTCCTTCATCCATAAGACCATATATATAGGTAAATGTAGCAGTAATTCTATTCTATATATTTCCCCCCTTCTTCATCAAATAATAAGAATAAGAATACAACTTAATTATAATTAAACGAAATAAAAGTATAGTTTAGTTATTTGGAAAGTCAGATCTAATAGATCAAAGTGTTGATGAGAAGACTTCCATGGTTGGAACATCAAATGAACTCCAAGTACTCCAACTGTCGCTTAATAAATTGATGGTAGAACTAATCGGTAACAATTGAGAATCCTCATTGAATGGCATCATGGAGTGCTCCAACTCTTGCAATTGCATTTGCATCATGGGTGGTTGCCAGCTATTATTAACCGAAGAGGACATGATAGCATCATCATAAGACCAAAGAACATCTTGGACCACATCTTCACCTAGAAATCCATCCAACTCATCAATCCCACTAAAACTCAATTCCTCCCTTACAGAATTCTCAATCCTAGGGACCTCACCAATTAGCATTGCATCATCAGCATCGAAATTGGGAAGATCAGATGGCTTCTTCTGAGGCTGCATCACTGCATCGTTCTCAGCTTCAACGCTTTCCGGTGTCAAAGAAGTTGTTGACGCGTTATTGGAACACGATGACCCATTATTAGCCTCACTCTCAAATTCCTCACCAGGGTTCGGGTTTTGGTTCAAGAATTTGGCAAACACAAGAGCCATATCTATATCACTACACCCATTATTGGTTTCTCCACCTACTAGTGATGATGAGTACTCTCTATCATCACAGGCAGAAGAATTCACATTATTTAAGGAGTGGTGCTCGCTTTGGGGCTGGTGCCTCGATGATTTTCCTCGGCGGTTCTTGCGGCAGCCACCGCCGACGGGGACTTTCCGAAGAGATCCACCTTTGGTCCAGTAGCGCCTGCAGCCTTTGCAGAAGTATCTGGGCTGTGACAAGCTGTAGTTGTTGTAGTAACAAAATTTAGTGTTGGTGGAAGAGCAACGAGGGCAATTAGGTGCTACCTCAATGTTTGGTTTCCATGATCTTGAACTTGATCCGTCCATTGATGTTAGAAGATGTGGCATAGGAGCAGATGGGAGCTGTAACATTTGTTCTAGCATGCTATCACTAATAACACTATGTCCTTGTGGGTACATTTTTATTTAGACATATAGGGAGTAAGATAAGGTGAAATTAATGGAAATATATGAAGGGGCAGGAGAGTATAATGAGAGAGAGATGATATGATATAAGGTGGGTGAGTGAGGTTTGGGAGTAAGTAGGAATTTGTTCCGGTGTGAATTGAATTAGAGAAATGCTATCAACATTCTCTTTTGAACATTCTTTTCAACACATTTATTGTTATTGAGTTATTTCATGTGGGACTTATTAAATAGAGTGAACTCCACATGAAATTCAAAACCTTACATGAAATTCACCCAATAAAAAAAAATTAAGTGTGTTAGAGAGAATGTTGAAAGGAGAATATTGATAACAGTGCTGGTGTGAATTATTGTGTGGGGAAAGGGTTGAGAAAGAACGTGGGCGGTTGAGGGAATCGTTAAGATTAAGGAAAGGTGTGTGTGTGCATGTGTTTGTGTGTGAGTGAGTTTGTGATATTGAAGTGTTCATCATGTTACGAGGTGTGCTGTTTCATTGGCGGATGAGGCGTATTCTCATTTTTTCTGAACGTGGCATTTCTTCATTGGGCTACTTCGTGAGGGTGATTGAGGTTGATAAGTCAAAGCCTTGCTTGGTCTGTATTATTTTACTCGCCAAGTTACCTGGGTGCCAAATGACCAAATGACCATGCAAGATGTCCATGTGATATACTATCTCATAGAAATAGAAAAGAGAACACGATTAAATGATGAACAAAATCTTCTCCACCAAATATCAGTAGGGATTCTATTGATACAAAGAGAAGGCATATACCATATAGTTCATAGATGTCAGACGTACCAGAGACTTGTGTCAGTGACACAGTCCAAAAAATTATGACACTTTAACAAGAATATGCTAACGACTCAAAACAACAAGTAGAAGTATTGATGACAACCACCAATAAAAGGAATTCTAGGGTAATTAAGTGATGATAAATAAACTTATTTGAGTAGCTAGACCAATCTGATCAATTATTATCTAAATCAACTTAGCCGTTAAACTATAATCTTTGTATTGCATACATGTATTTTTTTTTATCTTTGATCGGTATCTCCCCATATTAGCTGTGAGATTAATTAACCTTCAAATTGAGGATGATGATTAAGTAAAGTTCATTCCAAAATGATAATTTTAGAATTCGAACTCTTAACATTACAAGTGTATGTTATCTGAGATCACAGTATGATGATTGTATTGTATAAGATTGATCAAGAAAAATATCACTTGAATTATATATCTTAAAGCTATTTAAAATGTTGAAGAAGAATTTCCTACTTGTCAAAAATAAAAACGTACGTGTGCATTTCAAATCCAAAATAAGATAATTATTATGAGAATTTTTTAGCTGTTAACAAAATTTAAAAAAGTTAGTCTAGACCAATATTTGTAGAATACTGTTGTTGAATGAAAAAGGGGAAAAAAAGAAAGAAATGTGTGTGTAATTTTAGGTGAATTCATGAAAGATTTTAGTTATTGCTATGTATATATTTATATTAGTATATGACACGAAAATACTGCGATATTTTTCAGCGTGTAGCAATCAAAATTTCAACTAGGGGAAGGTTATTAGAGAAAATTTTGGGTGAGATTTTTCTATGGTTAAAGTAATATTTTGGTCCCTATAGGTAATATAGATTCTTCATTTAGTCCCTATACGTAAAAAGTTATTAAAAAGGTCCTCATATGTGCAATAATTACCCATTTGGTTCCTTTCATTAATTATGTTGTCGTCTCTAATGATCCGTTAACTACTACGTATAGGGACTAAATGAAGAATTTGTGCTACGTATAGGGACTAAATGAAGAATTTGTCTCACGTATAGGGACCCAATAATTTAGGTTAAAGTAATAATCTGATCCCTATAGGTGGCACAAATTCTTCATTTAGTCCCTATACGTAATAGTTAACTGATCATTAGAGACGACATCATAACGGGAGGGACCAAATGGGTAACGATTGTACGTATGAGGACCTTTTTAATAA
This sequence comes from Ammopiptanthus mongolicus, assembly GCA_039655645.1. Classification (NCBI taxonomy): domain Eukaryota; kingdom Viridiplantae; phylum Streptophyta; class Magnoliopsida; order Fabales; family Fabaceae; genus Ammopiptanthus; species Ammopiptanthus mongolicus. The sequence goes on from CM077345.1 coordinate 16,366,215, forward strand.
CTTTTATAGGGACTAAATGAAGAATCGGTGTCACGTATAGGGACAAAAATATTACTTTAACCTTTTTCTAACTTAGGTATGCAAATATCATGAACTTTGGGCATGTTTTTTTTTTATTTATTTTTTTTCGGTGCTGAACTTTAGGCATGTTTAATGTAGATCATGTAAAAAATATATACATATCTTTATTAATACAACTATTTTTAATTAATAAAATTTTATGATGAGAGGAGATCCTCATTTCATGATCAAGCCAAATACACCATTATCAACCTCCATGAATATGATTACATAATATCTATCAATATCTTAACATTCAAACTCAAGTCATATTATTGATTTATTGTCATAAAGAAAGTCAATCGGAACCAATATGATGTGATATGAGTGACAGGTACTCGAGTCCTTTAATCATATGGTCACATATTTTATTCCTGATTGGTGTGTATGAAAAAATATCTGTTAGAAGAGGATGATCCCTTAAATAAATCTTTTTTCACGGGATTACTTTTTGCTGTTGTACGCGGGGATACCTCGATTTCTAGAGGAAAAAAAAGAAAGTCAACCAGATCGATCAACATTTTACATATATCAAACATTGATTTGCATGCCTAAAACAAGAAGTCCCACGTAAAAATCTCTGAAGGTTAATGATACATATATACTATTGGTTGAATTCAGCTGCACTGCATTTCCAAATCCAAAGGGGCGGGGGCAAATGTGTGATTTCACTAGGCATGAGTGCGATTAAGTCGGCAAGAATGTATGAGACAGGGCAGCTGGATTTAATGGAGGGGTTATGGTTTATGACGAAAGAAAATATTTATCTCACTTTTTTATGATAACACTTTTTTTACACCTAAATCTTAATCACTTATATAATTTATTTATTGTTATTTTCAAGGTAGAGATAATTTGATCAATAATTGTAAAGTAAGTGTAGAAAATGATGTAAGTGTAGAAAATGGTGTACAAAAATTTATCCATTATTATTTCCAATATAAAAGTGATTAGATCAATAGTTATAAAGTAAGTATAGAAAATGATGTAAAAAAATTGGTGTGAGAATATTGTTGTAAGACAAAATTTAGATATCATACTCTAGAGAATAAGATAACGACATATCTTATATTTTAAGAGTTTAATTATTATACATTGTTTATATAAAGTTGTTTAAACAGTCAATCAATCAAAAATCATGATTTGAGTGACTTTTAAGATAATTAGGATAATAGTCAAATATTTTAGTTGATATGTCAATTTATGATTGGTTGACAGTATAAAAAAATTTTACACAGGCAATATATCAATTAAATCCATATTTTAATTGATAAGTTATTATAAATATTTTAATCTTATAAAAAAATAGTATCACAAGCACAGAGAGAGCAACTAAGTTTTAGGTTCACATATAAACCAGCAGCATACACATCATGGAAGGCTAGCGATGCGGGCGTGGAAGAATGAGCATGTGGTTGACGCGGAGACGTGGCAAATTTTCCATCCTTTCGATTCTTTAATTCTTTCAATGCTAAAATCCACAATTGGCCATAGATCTCGTCGCAATTATGTGCAGTTGTGCACTCTTTTATTAATTAATCTACCGTCATCATGGTCAACCTATTACCTATCAACTCCACTGAATTCCATAATTCATTAACTTAAAAATGGGTGAGGAGTTTTGAAACAGTACTTCACCTACAAAGGCAATCCCTTAGCAATGAGGGAAAATAAACTAATTCTTTTTGAGTTTAATTATTATATATTGTTAGTGTAAAGTTTTTTTATACTGACAACCAATCAGAAATCATGATGTGTGTGACTTTTAAGGTAGTTAGGATAAGAGTCAAACATTTTAGCTTAGATGACAAATTCTGATTGGTTATCTGTGTAAAAAATCTTTACACTGACAATATATACCAATTAAATTCATTCTTTTTTAAACCTTTTAAACTAAATACATACAAATATAGAGGGTGTTGAATAATGATCAGGATCGCGGAAGGTAATACGAGGTCTAAAGTTAGGTGAGATCTCAGAGTGAATAAATCATCCGAAAGAATCTCATATGTGCATATTTTATTAGGTATCAAAATGTAGGTGAAATCCTAAAATTAGTGGGATATGTAAGGGATTGAATGGGATGGGTTGTGAGCCTAAAGCAAGGACATGTCTGGCCTTACCTTTGGACGGACCGTGTTAATGGTACTGACCTTAACATTAGTTATTAGGGAGCCGTTTATACTAGTGTACTTACGTATTTTTACTTACATTCACTCCTAGTCATTGATTTTATTTTCGTCCAACATTGATTTTAATTTTTATAATAATTTACATTGTCAGAAGAAATTACGTCTGATAATAAATGAAAGTGAAAAATGAATTACAATATTGTAAACAAATTTCTCCATATATATATAAACATATGATGCCGCATTTTCAAAAAATATAAATCATCATCCTGTGATCATGGAGTCTTTTTTTTTTTTTTTGTATTGCTGTGAACATGGAGTCTAAATGAGCTTATAAATTATTTAAATATATAATTGGAAGAAAAAATTTCTTTTAAAATGAGTTTATTTTTAAATTCAAAAAATAAAAGCGTATTTATTCTTAAATTTTTTAATTGATAAATTGATATTTTACTATATTTAATCAAAATAACGGTGGATGATGTACCTTCACTTAATTTAGAGATAAATTTACGTTATAGTAGAATTAAATAACTTAGCCATAAATCATGATTAATACTCAATTAGCTGCTGCGGAATTAAGATACAGTTAGGTTAGAACTTAGAAGGGAATTAATGTTACATCAAAGGAATATAATGAGAGCATGGGGCAGCTAAGGGTTGCAATCATGAGTGGGGATTCGATCTAAAGAGAACATTCGAAGCACGTGGGGGGTTTAACGTTGCTTTCACGAAAGATGCTATCGTACGTATTCGTAGTTGAGGATCAGTGGCTTCCACGTCTCTAACTCCATCCCATATATTTTTTCTTCAGAAATGTAAGTAACCTGCTCACTCAGTCCGATCCTATATATAAAAAATAAAAAGATATGTTTTTTTGGTCAATATTAATTCATTTTTAAATATTTTTAATGTTAAATTTTAATTATATCGTTATTTATTATGAGAGAGAATATTAGAAATAATTAAGTTATTAAATTAAGAGTAATTAATATAAAGACATTTATGAAATACTAGTAAAATTTAAATTTATAGTAGTATTAAATGAAATCAACAAATTCCAATGTATTTCCTTGGTCTTGATGATTTGGTCAAATGTTTCTTATATATAGGATTGGAGGGTGTACTTTTTAACACTCTCTTTTCAACACACATTCTTTTATTGGTTGAAATTTATGCGGGTCTCACTAATTCATATGGGTCCTACTTGAATTTTGTAGGACTAGAATTTCAACTAATAGAAGAGAGTGTATTGAAAAAAGAGAGATAAAAGATGTGTTGTTAACATTTCTCTTTTTTTTTTTTTATGTTTCAGTAAAGTTTCAAATATAATTAATTAAATCTCACCTAGCTGTAACGATGTTTATAATAAATCAAATTGCATCTGTCTAACCCGATTTAAACGAACTCTATTTTAATAACCATGCATCTGTCTTGAATGTGCATGCATCAACAAATTCAAGAGCAAGCTCCATGCACCCGTGAATTGCATTGCATATGATAGTATATATGGCACATGTGCTTTTGTCTCTCTTAATTATTGAAGATTATTAGTTATAGCGACATTATATATGCTAGGTTGACAAAATAATCTAATAACCCATTACCCAATATATCCATTCATATAGAAATCTAACTAGATCCATCCATTTATAAAAAAAAGTTAAATGGTTTGGATTAAATTGTGTTATTTTCACTAATGGATAGCTAATGATCCATCTTTTTTTTTTTTTTTTTTTCATTTTAACCCATTGAATTAACCAAATTAAAAATAGATGATTTTAGATTCATTTTTTTTCAATACATTGGACCAACCTCCACTACTGTCGGCCATATGCAGCCAGTTCCACTGGAAAAAGATCCTTTCCATTTTTTATCTCTCCATTTCTGTCCATTTTCAAAGTTTTTTTTTCCAAATAAATGTATATTATACACATGTATGTAGTCCCTCCATGCATTTATTATCTCAAAACTTTAGTAATGAATATCTCCATTTCTCATGAGAAATGGAGAGGATCCCCAGCTCCACTACGCCAAAAAAGACCTTTAATAGTGTTTATTTAATAGAATTTTTTTGGAGGAAACGCTATAAAATATGTGTGAAGGTGTTTATTAATGTTTTCTCAAGGAAACATTATCTTTACCCCATATTATTTTTAAAATGTGTTCCACCTTAGAGGAAGCGCAATTAAAAAGTATATTTTTAATTGATGGCGTTTTCTCAAGCAAACACTATAAAATGAATCAGTATAATAACGTTTCCTTGATAAAACGACATCTTTCCTCCAAAGTACCACTACGCCAGAATCAACCTTGAATAATACACACTTAATAGTGATTTCGGGAGAAAACGCTTTAAAAAATGTATGGACGTGTTTAATGGTATTTCCTTGGGGAAACACTATTAAAACATACACCTTTAATAGTGTTTCCCTAAGGAAACACTATCTTTACCCCCACACCTTTTTTCGAAAAAAACGCGCTCCACCTTTTATAGCGCTTTTCCGGAGAAGCGCTTTTAAAATATATTTGTAATAGAAATGATATTACAAAGGATTCACTATAATAGCGCATGCTTGAGAAAATGCTATATTTCTCCCATATTAAAACAAAATGAGATCTAGGTAATCAACTCTCTGCACATTAGTTGACACACAGTTTATGAACGTACAATAAATCTCTGCATAGGAAACCCGATATTCAATCTTCAACGTATTGAAAATTGTTCATAATCAATTCTGCTTTAATATCTATTGAACCAACGAACCTAAACCTTGAACTAAACTTTCCTATAAATAACTCTCCTCTATATTCTTATCCCACACTACAAATTTTATAAATTCTTCTTCTCTGCATTCTTCATTTTTGTAGCTCTCTTATGACTTATGAGCCATATTTCTATAGCACCGAAAGAAACTAGCAATCCCATATATTTATGTCATGTGTCATGAATAATGTCTAGAAGAAGGGAGTCCCTCCTAAATGTCATGACAAACGAAAAAAAACATGCAAATGCTGATGTCTCTCACTAGAGACAAAGGCGCCAAGAAATGAAAGGCAGAAGCTCAAACACTATTGTACTGCTCTAACATAGAGTGTATAGAGGTAGTTTCTTGCATGTTCAAGTGTCGCCTTTATCCCTTCAGTCGCACTAATTCGCCTTTTATTTATGATATCTTCATGGAAAGTATTGGGAAGAACTTTGAGCAAGTCAGTCTCTGAAGATAACAGGAGAGTTCTCCCTAATCCTTTGAAGATATCCAACGCTTCAATTTGATAATTGCATACAGAATCAACCCAATGAGCAGCCTTTTGTTTGTGATGTCTTGTGCAGTCTCCACATGTTGCAGAAAGAATCAACAATGAACAACCAACACTTGGTTCTTTGCCCAATGTTTGAAGCTGATAGTTGCACTATTATATCCTTGTATTTCTCTTACTTTCATTCTATAGTTTAGGGTTTAGGGTCACTGTCAGGTGTTGGGTGGAAGCAACCAAACTCTGTCAAGTGTCTCTTACGTCCCTCTCTCTCTGTTAGGTGTTCTAACTCTTCATTTGTGTTTAGCACCGCGAGTGCGTGAAAAGAATTCCTGTGCAGGTATTTATCTTACTTTCATCCTTTAGTTCAGGTGTTCTAACTCTTTGAATGTGTTCATCGCCACAAGAGCGTTTAAGGAACTCATAAGCATTAGACATGTTTTCTTTTTCTACTGAAAATCTCTTAAACATACAATTGGTTGTACTCTCTTTGGACCTTCTAAGTATTTTGGTGTTCATAAGTGTTAGGCTTTCCAATAATTTTTTTTCATCGTTTACTTCTAAACATGCTTGTTTTAATCTGTAGACATGCATTTATCAAAGTTTCCTGTTTAAGAACGATTTGTATATTATTTTTCACACAATACAAAATTGATCTTGAATTGTCCAAACGGACATTCCAAGATTGTAAGTTCATATTTAGTACATTATTGTATGTCTATTGGTTCGTATATTATTTTTCATTATTCTCTGGATATACATACCTAATATGGGTGAAAAAACATTAATACACAATGTGGTAAGAATGATTTAATGAATGATTTTTAAAGTGAGCATATGAATAAAGTAAACAAATAAAAGTGTTATCATTCTTAAATTATTAATTAGTTAAAAGTATAATATAATTTAAATTAAATCAAATATGAATATACTTTTACTAACTAGCTTTACACAAGATTACTTTATGGTATTTTTTTGCATAAGAATGATATTGACAGTTAATCACATGAGATGTATTTGAAAAAAAAAATATGAATGAATTTTAAATTTTGTTATTACATATCTAATCATTTACTTATTATCTATACCACGGCAAAATTAGAAATATAAAAAGAGTGACTAACATAAATCATAAAAAATCCCAATACTAAGTTGGGGCAAGTGTTCCTACTATATTCCAATTTCCAAGTGGGTCTATCTCTAAAAAGAGACAATTTTAGAATTAGTATAAGTTGAATATATAAATATTCAAATTGAATTTATTTAATAAATGAGCTAAAATTTTAAACTCATTTAAACTGATACCAATCATCCAAGCCACATGTCTCTTTCAGCTTAATCATTGGTCTCAAGTTCAAATCTGAGCTCTAAGAATGCAGCAACGTTAAAACTCTTGAGGAAAAACTTTGCCACCCTTCTGATCCTACCCAACTCGAGGGATTAGTCTCTGCAGTTACACGCATACCGAAAAGAAAAAAAAAATGGATACCAACCAATCTGCAATCAAGCTTACAAGTTGTAGTTATTGCCAACCCGTGGTACATTCCCCTCTCTTGGGCTCCTTCATCTGGATTCGGCCTTACTCCATTGGTGTTTTTTATTGGTTATATGTTGCAATTTTTCATGGCGCATGGTGACATAGGGGCTATGCTAAGGGCACCCCCCAAATTACTAAAGACACCCTCTATGAACAATGTAATTACCAAAATATCCTCACAAAAAACCCTTAAAACTCAATATTTTTTTATCCCCCCTTTCTTATCTTCGCATATTATCAATTTTATAGAGTTGGTAAATTTTATCTGGAGTCTCATCAATAAGTATAGCATTTTCGCAAATAGTATCTTCACGCGCAATTAAGGTAATTGCAAAATTTGTTTGCTTTGTGCTGTTGCAAATAAGGTATTTGCGAGTGTTGAAAAATTTTTCTTCACTCGCAAATAAGGTATTTGCGAGTGAAGGAATTTTTCCTTCAATCGCAAATACCTTATTTGCAAGTGACTATTTCTTTTTAATTTTTTATTTGTTTCAGTTATGCCGCGCAGCAAGGGGGCAGGTTGGTTGGCCGGTAGGGAAGCTGAGGTTGAGGCCACTAGGATGGCGGTTGAGGCTGCGAGAGCAGAGGCTCAGCCACAGGAGCGGGAGGCCATGACTGCTTCGCATCGTCGGAGATTGGTGGACAGTAGAGCTGGCCTGAGCAGAGGGGGACGTCGTAGACTTTAACCTCAGCTCGAGGCACCTCAGTACAAGGAAGACGAACCATCTCAATACGAGCCACCTCAGGACGAGGGACATGAGGCAAGACGAGATGCATAGGCAGAGGAGGGACCATTTCCTGGAGGACCTTTCGATACATCGTTGCTGACTTCATTCAGGGGCAACATACCTTACAGCTTGTGGAACGGAAAGGTAATTATTGTTTACTGTTTTTAAAACATTTAAGGTTTTTTTTTTAAACTTTTGGATAATTAATGACAAGACGTTTATTTTTATGTGTGCAGGACCGGGAGGAACAGCTTAGGGTTTTTGTGCACGGCAAAAAGTGGCAGAAGTGGTTTGGCGAGAGTCAGCCACTACCACCTCCAATACAGGCTCATGTCGATCGAGCTGGTCTGTTTCCTCTTATGTATTGCAGCTACCCGATGGTAGATAACTCGCTGCTGACAACGTTTTCCGAGAGGTGGCACCGGGAGACCAGCTCGTTCCACCTTCCGTTCGGAGATATGACCATCACGCTGGATGATGTGTCATGCATTTTGGGCATCCTGATCAGAGGTGCATTGTTTATACCCCCCCGAAATGGACATAGATATTGTTATATCAGTTCTACAGTCATTGTTCGGGGTATCTTAAGAGGAGGCTCAGGCGGAGGTGACGAGCACTGGGTGGGCACCTGTCAATTTATGTTGGCTGCAGGACCTTTATGATGCACGGAGTATTGAGGGTCCAATGGACGAGGCAGCAAGGGCATTCATACTGGAGCTACTCGGGATGACTCTTCTGACGGATAAGACTAGCACTCGTATTGGCTGCAAATATATCGAGCTGCTGCGTGAGTTGGAGCAGGTGAGACAATGGTCATGGGGAGCTTTAGCACTATGCCACTTGTACGGTTATCTTGGCGAAGCCACCAGGTTGCCGTGTCGTGGGTTAGCGGGTTACAAGACACTCTTTCAGGTACCGATGTGTTATTAAGTTAGAAAATTAAATTTACAATTGTTTTAACCCTGACATGTTTTCGTAACTGATTCGTTATTTGTGACAGGCATGGATCTACGCGTATTTTCCTACTTCTGTGGTTTCGATCGGAGGCTTGTTGAGGGATACGAGGGTGCGCGTGTACGCGCTCACCGCTGGAGAAGCAAAGAGGGGTCATGGGAGGGTGCTTCCATACAGGCAGGCACTGGATGCGCTGGCCGCTAATGACGTGTGTTGGGCACCATGGGCCGCATATAGGCAGTATTGCCCACTCGATTCGGTGGCACACTTTTCGGGGTACCTTCGGTGTGGGAACACTATAGTGCCGTACCTGCCTGAGAGAGTACTGCGACAGTTCGAGTTTAGGCAGGAGAATCCTCGGCTGCCACCACGACGTCCCTCAGCTGAGGCCATTAGTCTTAACTGGATGTCCCCTCACCTGTACCCTATTAGATACCTATTTCGGTTGAGGCAGGTCAGTTATCCAGTTACTTGGATTGGTACTACAGGCACTCGCATCCACTGCTGATACCTCCACAGGCCCCACCTCCACAAGCTCCACATGATGTACATGCTGATTGTGCCCCTCGGGTAAGGAATAATAAGTTTTTGCACTGTATATGTTATGTCCAGTCGTAACGTTATCTAATATTTTTGCTATAATGTATCTATCTAACTTGCTGTTTTGCAACAAATTCTTCAGTCTCCAATGTTGAGACTCAACCCTATCAACAAACATTCAAAACAACATCAGCCACAGCATAACATGATTCATTAACAATTTTGACACTAGTTTGATCATACCTGTTTGTGGTTGTATTCCTCAAGTTCATCACTTGGTTAGTCCATGCAGCAACAAATTTTTCTTTGTGTGGATCCAACCAAGTCTTTTGCACATAATCAATTAATATAGGCCACTTTGCACATACTTCATGAAAACCCATCAGGCATTGCTCATACTTAACCTCGTCAGCAGAATAAACAACATTGTTCCATGTATCCTTGACTACCTCCATTTTTTGCTATAAGATACCAATTTTTTGCATTTTGCATAAACATTTTTTCCTATGTGAAATTGGCACAAAAGATTGCGAGTTGTTGGGAACACAACTGCAACTGCATTCATCAAAGCAAGATCTCTATCTGTCACAGTACCTTGGGGAATTGATTCATCTAACACGAACAATTCTCTTAACTTTTCTAGTTCCCAGACATAGTTTTCAAAATCCATATAGGCAAATCCCACAGTAAATCTCAACTCTGTTGAAGTAACACCAACAATTTCATGTAGTGGCAGCCTATATTTATTGGTTTTGTAGGTACTGTCAAGGATGAGGATAATGTTAAATGTATTCAATAAATGAGCGGAATCTGCATGTGCCCAAAATATATCTTTAACAACGTCCAAATCGTCATGTCTTCTATACCAAGAAACATATCGATCTCGATGTATTAAGTTCAGCAAATGTTGCATTTCTGTTCTAGGACCTTTCTCAGATGATCGGTACTTTTGACTTTCGTTGTAAATGTGTTTAATTGTAGATAGGTTCTCCTTATCGCGACCTTTAACCGTCAACAAAACATTTTTTGGTTTGACATTGTTCTTGGTCATTTCATGAACAAGTTTCTTCTCCTCTTCGCTTACACGACCAACATAAGAATGACCCACCAATGTTTTAGCTAACCGATGGTTGTGTAATCCGCATCTTACTTTCAGCATCCATCATTTAATCTTTCCTTCAGTCGTCGATAAAGGTATTCCTTTAATTCTGAACATGCACTCACACTTTCGAGTACCAGTTGCTTTAGAAGATGCATGCTTTTTAGGCTTATACTTCTCACTCCTTTCACAACCTAGAATTAATTTTATACGTCTGTCTTTTTGTCCTGTCTCTGACCTCACAATGACAACAACAAATCGATTTTGCTTTCCAACCTCTCGAGTCCAACACAATAAATCATCTCGTGTAGGAAATATCTTCATAGTAGTGAATGCTCCTGTACAATCCACCACTGTCGTTTGGTTAATCTCATTAGAATCAAATATATTGTTGTCTTCCATCTCGAATAACACTACAATGAAACAAACAAAATAAAATAAGTATCTAATATATGCAAAACGTGAAAAAAAAAATTCATAACTCACTCGCAAATATTATATTTGCGAGAGTGTAAACAATTTGCCCACTCACAAATAGAATATTTACGAGGGAGCCAAATGACAAAAAAAAAAAATTTAAGGGGATATTTTGATAAATACATTATTCATGAGAGTGTCATTAGTAAATGTGGGGTACCCTTAGCAAAGCCCGTGACATGGTAGGAGTTTCACTTGATCCAATTCCAAGGGGACCACCGGGCCTATAGGCCCTGCAATTGTTTTAAATTTTGGGCTTGATAAACTCATCGAAGCAGGATTAGACTTGACTAAACTAAACTCATACATGGATTGAGATTTGAGGGTTTTCTTCTGAGGGGCTTCAAATAAATAAATAAATAAATAAAACAAAGACCCCTTCCGCATAGATGACCATTAGCTTCATTTAAGAGTGAGAGATAAACACAAAAAAATTTGAATGATTTAAAATTTTTAAGTAACAAAAAAAGTTTGAAACACAAATTTTTCCTTTATATCTATTTATCTTCTAAATGGGGCCTCTATTTATTTTAATAAATGGAGAGATCTCAACTCATTTTTTTGTTTAGTTTAAAGTTGAGTTAAACATACAGACCAGAAAAAGAGAGAGAGAAAAGAAAGTTTAGTTAAACACGTGTTTATTTCGTCCATCATATTCAGTTGCGTATTTGTCATAATAATATTTAGTCCTAATGGCCATTTTTTTAAGAGTAGCACTCTGTCCTAATGTCATAATCATCTTAAGTTACATTTTTCATTGCAATAATATTTTTTTACATCGATTGTGGGAGAACAAATGATGTCCCTTTGAATTTTTTTACTTATTTTTTGAAACACTTTAAAAAACAATTGTGTTATTTGGACATCCAAACTTTATAATTAATACCCTATATATTTTTTTTTATAAATTATCATAATTAGGGTTTTTGACTCCCAATGACATTTGGGATATCCCATAAGCTTCGATTCTTTGGACCGTAATTAGGATTTTTGATTCGGATTTACGTTTTTCTTCTTGTGAGATCGAGATGCATATAATTCGACCAACTCTTGGATGGTACTTTCTCTTCTTTTTTTTAATTTTAGTTATTTGGTTCTGTTCTCTTTCTTTCTATCGGTTTTGTTTCCCTGCGTTTTCCTGTTTTGTTCCAGTCTTTTTCTTAAGCTTATATTCCTACACGCACTAGTGCTGTATCTAAGCCTATATCCCGTCTTTTCAAAGGAGGTAATGTTGAGAATAGATAAAGCTTCTAATTCCCGTGAAAGTTATATATATATTCACAAGGGAATAAAATTCAAACGTCAATTCCCGTCAAAGCAATTCAGTTCCATACATTTCTTTCTTATATGCTGCAGCCTGGCCTCATATTAGATGACTATTATTCAATAAACAAAATCTTGATAACTTTATGTATACACTGAAGAATGTGTTAAATTAGTAAAAAATGTTGGGATCCGTGTTGTACGTTATATATATTTGTCTACGCTTAGCCTCAATTATTTTGTGTTAAAAAATGCAGGAATGCTTTGAAGGAAACAGACCTCAGAACTCAGGAGAGTAAACTCTAGTTCATCAGAATTTTAGTTGTTGTTGGTAGCTCGGAAGGTTGGTGTTCCTGGCATTGCATCACCAACCTCACTTGAGAGAGGAATAAAATTCTGTTATCTCAAAAAATTGTGTCTTGATATCCCCACCAATCAAAGATTGAGGATGTGCATAGATGTTAATGAATTATAATTTTATTTTATTAAATGACAAATTGTCATTAGTGGAGGACAAAGAATGTGACAGAAAATGGAACAGAAGATTTCCATCACCTAGATATAACATGCTTCACTTTGATGTGGAACAAATTTCTTATGTTATTTGATATTGTTATCGGTTTTTTTTAACGGTAATTAAGCTATGAAGTATAAGTTGTGTAAAACCTTTGTAGATCGATAATAATGATACTTTTACTAGCAATATAATTTGTATTTGCTCATAATTCATTTGTTGTGCTAGTTATCATTCATCATGTTCACCAATTCATGGATCTGTCTCACTAAAGACACAGAGGCCTGGGCTGCTCGCTCCAGTTAGAACTGAGAAAATGAAGCTTGAATTAATATTCGAAAAGCTCAAATGCTGGTAGTTAAGGGATTTGGATTCTCTCCATCCATCCCCTCTCCATTCTTTTTATCTCTCTCTTATTTTGTTTTCTCTCTTCATCATTTCCCAATTTTCTCCCCCTTTTCTCTCTCTTCCCACTCTCATTTTCTTGCTGCAAAGGATGGAGAGGCTAGAGACAATCTATGTTGGTAAGGTTCTTGCAATATTTAAACTACATTAACCCGTCCTGCCTGAATAAAACCACAAGCTTTTATGATTCTTTCCTCTTTAATCTAAAGATCAGGTTTATGGTCTCTAGACAAATTGTATGTATGCTTGTAGAAACAAGTCATAGTAAGAAGAATATATGTAAGTATATCTTCAAGATCTGTTACTTTAAAAACTTAACATATACAGTCTACAGGAGAAGGAGACATAAACAATTTTCTGTGAATTCAAACAAGTCCCCTTAATAATCAATTTAACCAGTTAGATTAATAGACATGCATAGTTAATTGTTTACCAATGTACATACACTTCCATGCAAGCAATTAGGAATGATTAAAATAACAGAATTTCCATTCTGAAGTTACCTGACCCTTCCTAGATTATTACACAACGTGAATCACCGGCATTTGCAACAAAAAGTTGGTTTTTTTTGTAATAACTGCAACACAGGCGGTGCTTCCTGAAGATTGGTCCAGCATAATCAGAATGAGGCCCCTGCTTAAAACATATAAGATCAAATCACATAATAACAACAGAAGGAAACCAAAAAGGAAAAACATAGATGTAAAGAAAATTATAATTTAACGCACATATATGAATAAAACTGTCCAATAACATAATCTAAACACAACATTACCTGCTTTGACCAGAAATAAGGTTCTGCAAAGGTAAGAATTTAAGGGAAGGTTAAACATGCCCAATATTTGTTGGGAAAAATTTGGTATGCCCTAGATCCAATCTATTATGTAATATTTTTTTAGAACGCATTGTAATCATTTTATTTTGATAAATAACATGGCATTCCGTTTAGACTAAAATATCTTTTTGGTCCCTTAACTTATTTTTTAGTTTCTATTTGATCCCTTGACTTTTAAAAAGTTTCATTTTAGTCTTTTAACTTGTTTCTGTTAACACAAGTTAGTCATCTCCGTCAATGACATAAGAAAATCAATTTCAAATTGGTCCCTTATAACTTTTAAATGAGTTTCAAATTGGTCCCTTAACTTTTAAATGGATTTCAAATTGGTCCTTTAAATTGTTAACACATATGACACTTATGTTAGTTTTGATTATATGATTGACGGAGATGACTAACTTGTGTTAACAGAGACAAGTTAAATAACCAAATTGAATCTTTTAAAAGTGATGAGACCAAAGTGAAACTAAAAAATAAGTTAAGGGACCAAAAAGATATTTTAGCTTCCATTTATTTTGGTTTTATTTATGAGTTTAATTGTTATACACTGACAGTGTAAAGCTTTTTACACAGACATCCACTCATAAATTGTCACATCGATCAGTAAAAAAGTTTGACTTTTATCCCAACTACCCAAAAAGTCATTCACATTCTGATTGGTGATTGGTTGATAGTGTAAAAAACTTTACACTATCAGTGCATAGCAATTAAACTCTTTATTTATTATATTCATTATTTAGTTATTTAATTAATATGACAAGATCCTTGATTAAATTCAGACATATTGATAATGAGAGGCAACTCTTTTAGAATTTAATCTAAAGCATTCTTGATGGTATGATTATTGAGAATAGGACATTAGTAATTCGAATAGATCAATATATGTTTCTTCTCCGATAGATGAAGGAGTTGAGTTTGTATGCAGCTGTTATTGTTTCTTCTCCCTTATGCTTTTATTGCAGCAGAGAATACGGGAGTCAGGCTCACTTTAGGATGGTCTTTTTTCTCTTGGGGTTCTTTGGATTAAGGCTTGTGTAAAAGACTAAAAGTAATACCGGTTCTTTTGATGCAGTATTTTATTTAAATAGGACTTTTACCTTTTTCTTTTTTTATCCTTGCTCTTATATGCGAGTTTTTTTTGTGACATAATATATATGAGTTAGAATATTTTTGATACTCTACATCAATATTCTTTTTATATATATATATATATGTGTGTGTGTGTATGTGTGTGTGATGATCTTTATTGGATAGAATTATTAATTCACCTATATAAATAATGCCTATGGAGATTTGACCTTTGAACTAACTCAATTGAGAATTCCTAATGATTTATATTACGATTAAATTATCAATAGGATATTCTCATACAAAACATGATGTAAACCTTTTTCTTTGACCTAAGGTTATTGATAATCCGCAGGATTATATAGTTTTCTCTGTCATTTTGGAGTGAATTTCATATCATTAAAGTCAAATTTAGGGTGATGATGTCATCGTGTTAGGACCGTTTAGTAGGGATGGCAAAGTGGATTGTGACCCGCGGGTCAACCCGCCAACCCGCCAGAATTTGGTGGGATGGGTTGGGGTTCTTAACCCACCAACCCACTTTGACCCGCCCCGCTTAACCCACCCGAAAACGGGTTGGTGGCGGGGCGGGGCGGGTTGACCCGCCAACCCGTCATATTAAAAAATAAATTTTTTAAATTAATTTATTAATTATTTAATATTATTTAATTTAATTTAATTGTTACTTGGAATTATTTCATACTATAAAAATAATATCTTTACTTTTGTAACACTATATGTTATAAGATAAGATTATTCCAATTTTTTAATAATAATTTAAGAAAGGATATGAAGATTACCCAAAAAAAAGAAATATTATATGATTTTTTGTTAATTTTTTTATTTTTATAGCGGGTCAACCCGCCAACCCACCAATCCAAATTATGTTTTTATGTGTTTGGCGGGCCAACCCGCCAACCCACCATTAGGCGGGGTGGGTTGGGGGGTTCAACCCATATGTCTAAAGCGGGTTGGCCCGTCCCGCCCCATTTTGGGTGGGTTAATGGCGGTGCGGGGCGGGTTCACCCACTTTGCCATCCCTACCGTTTAGTGATTTTATATCAAATTCTTAAATTCTCTTCATCTACGTTTGTGTTTTATTCTCGGCTTCTAATGCATTGACATTTAATTGGATGTTTAGCTAATCATAACGAGTCGGAAAAGTGATTTATGTGTTTAGGACATTGAGATAAAGCATAGAGTTAATACGGATAGCTATATATATTATGTGTTCTGTGCAACGTTGGGAAAGAATCATGGAACTTATTTATTTTTAAAGGCAAAAGAATGTATTACTAGACAGCAATACACCAAGGCACGAGAAGTATCAGGCCCGCCCCAAAACCAAACAAACACCAGTTCAATATCACAGAATTACACAAGCTAAACACACCATGGATAACTCCTACATTAGAGATCATTACCCAGCCGCCTGAAAGCACAAAATGAAACACCCAATCACATGCCTAAGATTTACTCCCAAGCACACCTTTCTGCACCAGTGTTAATACAAAACTCATCAGAGCCAAAAGAACCAAGGGTTGGAACCATTATGAGATCCAGTCCAATCACTTAAGCTTGAACTGACCATTCCACAATAAAATATAGGACGCACACCAAGGGCAGAAAAAGTTCAGCAAAAAGTCATTACTACATAAGTATAGTGGGTTGGTAATTAGGGAATATTTTCTTGAGTGCTTGAGAGAGGAACAAGAAAATCAAATGTGGTTTTCACTTACGATAATACTATTTGGTGCGAACAAAATTTCGTTGAATGACGTACGAATTTAAATTTTATTAGTTATAGTACTGTGTTTTTTAATAATTGTATCTAAATGCAGTATTTGATTTTATATTCTCTCACTGTGATTGGAGCAATGCAATTCATGTGTAAATATTTCGCGTAGCGGTGCTCTTTCACTTAAAAATTCCAAATAGGAAGAAAATCGGCACTACTATAGCTAATAGTCTCAATATCAAGCAAGGTGTGATGTGATGAACATTGGTTGTGCTTGTGCAGTGTTCTGCTGTCTGTGGTGGATGTTGGATCTCATTTACTATGTTTTGATCAAATTTGAGTTTCAACTGTATTGGCGAATTTTGCTGGTGTTTTATTATGTTGGATGTGTATTTGTATGCTGTGTGCTGCAGATGATTATTGTGAATTGTGGTGCCAATATAATTGAGATGACTATCCTCATTCTGATGCTAGTGCATGCTACTCTGGGGTCTTTTCTCTATATTCTTTATATTTGGGTTAGAGAACCTCTTATACTCTCATTAATATAATTTTTAGCTTATAAAAAAAAAAGAATACATTAGGATTTTTGGTTGGCAAAAGGAATTGATAGAAAGTTAGGAAAGGTAAGTATAATTGATCCAAATTAAGGAAATAACGTAGGCGAAATCAGATCCCTAGAGTTTTATCAAGTTGATTATTATCGTTGCTTTTATTTTCTAGTTTAATTAAAATCTGAAAAATTCTCAAAAATATTAGTTTAAGTCTTTTCATAATTATGTTCTTGATTTAATTCCAGAATTCATTCCCTTTCCATTGTTGTTTTAAATAGAGAATTGTGTTTGAGAATTGGTAATTGATCACTCAATCGCTAAGAACGATATTTGATTACTCACTGTTTTAATTATTATATGCATTGATCCGGTACAGTTGTCGCCAGGCAATCAATTGTCATAATAATTAACAAGTTACTTATTATACTTTGATTCCAAACACTTAATGCCCTAAAGCGATAGTTGAATGAATATTGGATATATCAATTATGAGGAGACATTTTTGTTGTTGTTTATTTTAAAACAAAAAAGTTAAAGTTTTTAAGATATATATATATATATATATATATATATATATATATATATATATATATATATATATATATCATACACAAAATGATTATTTTTTTTTGGTTTTTCTTCTGATTTGTGTAATTTTCATGTTTTAATAGGGGTTGATAGCAAAATTTGGTTTCCATGTAGATACGGGTATAGTTTTCGTGCAAACGACAAGTCTTTTTTTTTTTTTAAAAAGTATCATAAATCCTTTATCGGGTATTTCGATTATATCTTCTTAGTGCAAGATTACATTTTAAACATGGTTATTTTATATTGCTAGAAATCTAAATGGTGTCAATGGTAGGGAATAGAAGTAATTTTACGTTGAATGTTTGCTGGCTGGGTCCCTCTCTTGGATGGCTTAAACTTAACTGAGACGCGACTTCTAAAGGCAACCCCGGAGACGTTGGTTGCGGAGGTATTAGTAGAGATGAGACTGATAGGTAGGTCTTGGGTTTTTGTATCTGCAATGCATTCCAAGCAGAGCTTTGGGGTATCAATAAAGGCTTGGAGATTGCATGCATGGATGAAAGGCATTAGAAACCTCGTCATGCAATCTGATTCTGAAGCTGTTCTAGCATGTCTCAAATCTGGTAATGGTGTTAAACCAACAAATAGGTTGGTCGAACGCATTCAAGAATGGATAAAAGGAGACTGATATCTTGAGTTTTCTCACATATCAGGAAGGTAATAAGTGTGCGGATTGGCTAACAAATTAGAGCCTCGGGCAAGCTTATGGAACTCACATGATGGACTCGCCGCCGATGAAGCTTTCTAGGATTATTTTTGATGATTTTTTAGGGGTATCTATATCCCGTGTGGTGACTGTTACTAGTTAGTTTTTTTTTTCTTTTTCTTTTCGGGCTATTTAGCTCTTCTTGTTACCAAAAAAACATTAGTAGTCAAGCAGATAACATTTTCTATACACACAAAATTAAAGTAAATTATGGTGTCAAATATAATTTTCAAAATTTGATATTCGATCATTAGCATTCATCCTCTAGGCAGAAAATCAAAGTCAAATAAATGTTTAATTAAAAGCTACTTGCTTCATTTCTCAACCGAATATGTTGATTAGTTCAGTTGATTGACAACTTCAATAAGTTAAGCTATAGTATACGAGAAGGGTTGGTGAGGTTGGTTAAGAGGTAGTGCACCTATTCCTCTTTTAAAATGAGTTTGTCATTAAAGTAAATAAATAAAAATGTATCCACTTTGATAAATGAGTGGCATAAGTTGTGCCATGATACCGTGTAGTCTTCTTTTTGGTAATGATATTCAATTAGCTTATAAAAAAAATTGGCGTAATTGTATTTTTAGTTCCTTAATTTTTTTAATTGTGTAATTTTGGTCTTTCAAAAATTTTAATTGCACTTTTTATCCTGCAACTTTTTCAATTGTGCAATTTTGGTCTCTCAAGAAATTTAATTGCACTTTTCATCCTTCAACTTTGTGAAATTATGCAATATTAGTCATTCTAGGGACCAAAATAAAAGTTTTCATTGCATATTATCACAAAGTTGAGGGATGAAAAATGCAATTAAATTTCTTGAGGGACTAAAATCGCACAAGTGAAAAAGTTAAGGTACAAAAAGTGCAATTAAAATTTTTAAGGAACCAAAATTGCACAATTAAAAAAGTTGAGGGATAAAAAATACAATTAAATCAAAAAAATAATAAAATGCATAAAAATCTTAACCCAATAAATAATGAAAGAGTATATTCTTAATTGATGACCACTTTAAATACTACCTCACTTCAAAGAACTCGTTTTCCTTGTTCTTATACCTATAAAACGAGTAAAGATACTATATCCGCGGAGCAGGAATCATACAAAACTTTCAAGCATGCATGGCATGTAATAAATGATATCTAACAGTAGTGACTATGTCTTTTAAATACCAGGTCACCCTTCTATAATTCGCACATTAATGACTAATGAGAGACCATTTCAGCATTTCTCACATGACCATGTCCTCAATGTGTCCGTGTAACCAGATGGCCTTGACATATCAATCAATCTCAGCAGTCTCATTAACTGTTCATTAAGGTGTAATCGGATTGGTTTGAATGCCTATTGTTCGTAGCTGCTACATTGACAATGAGTTAAATCTTTTTTGAATGTAATTTGTTTTGCAGGGTAATTGTGAAGTAGGCAGTAGCAGGTGTCTTGGTGGTTCTTTGATGCTTTCTTAGTAAATAGATCTCCTTCTAGAAATCTAAATCAATCCTATGTAATTGGAGTAAATATCCAATTTAGTCCCTGAAATTGTAGGGTCGTATCAACTTAATCTCTCACATTATCAATATTCCAAAATGATCCCTGGAATTGCAGAAAGTTAATCAGATTCGTCCCTCCGTTGATATTTGCATGGACTATAATGATACTAAGTTGGTAATGTCAGGGATGCATTTGAAACTAAGTGAATAATGTCAGGGATGCATTTGCTACATTTTGAAATTCCAAGGATAATTTTGGAATTTTGATAATATGGAGGACTAAATTGATACGACCCTATAATTTTAGGGATCAAATTGAATTATGTAATTGTGCATGCAGTAGCAGGTGGTGGTTCTTGTTTGCGTTAGACATCCACAACCCATCGAGTTATGATATATATTAATTAATTAAACTTGTTTGACGCGTTATCACTACGATTTTAGTTTAATGATTCGTTGTTTTTGTAGAAATTAACTTGATAGTAGACAATAGTTTTTCAAATATATATGATTAGAACGTAAGGTGATATGACTTTTTTAAGTCATTATATGATCATTGATTAACTTTTAATCCTAATTATCCATGTATGATTTAATGATTCAGATTTGTTTTTCTTACTCTTATGATAACACATTTTTCTCACTTGAGACGCGTCCTAATCCCTAGATATATATATATATATATATATATATATATATATATATACTTCTTAAATAAATATTTCTTTAAAAAAAAATTTCATTTAAAATAATTTTATTTAGACTCCCTCTTCCGATAGGTTGTAAACAATATAAAAATAATAATTGTTTTAAACTATTACAACAAATATAAGAAAATAATTTCTGAAAAGTGTTGCCAAGATAATATTAAAAGAGAAAAAATTGAAATATATTTTCCATAAAATAAATGAATTCAAATTGTTTTTATTTTTTGTTAGCTTATTGCTGAATTTAAAATCTAAAGGTTGCTGCCTAAGGATAAATTCTTTTAGAGTAATTTAACCTATAAAATGAGAAAATCACTGATTTGATGAAGGATATAAAGATCTAAACTGATCAAATAATTTAAATATTATTTAATTACTTTAGAAATTAACTCACTTTAAAAAGTTTTGTTACTATATAATAATCGATGTGCATGTCAGTTTGCGAAGGCGGAATTTTTCGATATTACTCTCTCCGTTCTAATATATATGTCATATTTGATTAAATCATACAGTTGAAGAGAAAACAATAAATGACAGAAAGAAAGTAATAATTTTACAAATTAACCTTATTAATCATTGATATATTAACTATTGTCATAAATATAAAGTGGGGTATTTAAGGATATAATTGATAGAAAACATTTAACATTACATTAAAAATAGATAATAACATATATTTTGAGACATTTTTTTTTATAAATGTGATATATATATATATTTTGAGAGGGAGGGAATGCCTTAATAAAAGGTACATTCATGCACCTATTTAACACCAAATTAAATCTTGACTATTTAATGAAATTGAGTAATGTTACATTAGATGTATTATTCCGGACGTATATATAAGCAAAAAAGTATCTAAATTTTTTGGATTCAAATATAAACAAAAGTCAACCAAATCAATCCTATTTAATGCTAGTATTTCAAAAATATCCTTTGATTAATTGCTTTTTATTTTTTTAAAAGCATTATACACTTTCAAGACATAACTTTCAAGAACATTATACTCTTCTAAAAAAAGATAATTTAATAACTATAATTTTTTTTAAATAAATCAAAATAATTAAATTAATATAACTAACTTTTTTAATACATATGAAATTAAATTTTTTTTTTTATTATATATAGATTCCGATAGAATACTGTTATAAATGCACGAGTCAGAGCCCGCTGCATCCAATGTGCCGTCAAATGAGACTTTTCCGAGAGCCGTAAAGGTAAAGTGATCCATAATGTAAAATGCTTGTAAATGATAGATGTTCTCAGTTAACAAGAGGGACAAGACAAAGATGTAAGAGACAGTAATTAAGGAAAGTCCTCCTCAGTTTCATTTTTTTAGTCACTTTAACATTTTACACATAAATTAAAAAATTATTAATTTATGTATAAATGTAGTAAAATATTCGGTAAAGAATTAAATGAAGTATTCAATCAAAAAATATAATTGATAAAGACGTAAAATCAATTGAGGATATATATGAAAAAAATGAGGAAATTATACCTTGGATTTATAAAACCCTAATTGTTTTGAAACAAAAACAAATTACTAAAGAGACGGAGGGAGTATTATTTGAAGGAGAATTCTATAGACACTCGTTAAGGAAGCAAGAAAATAAGTTTTTCATTAGAAATTAATGTATTTAATATTTGAAAATGTAATATACTTAATTTTCCAACGTCAAGTTACTTTTTTTAGTTTCTTTAAAGAGTTTTCTTGGGACACTCGTTAGCATTACCTTTATTTGAAAACTTAAATTCTTTTTTTGTGACAAATTATTGCCTCCAATGCTTCAGCGTTGTTTGGCGGTTTTTTATAGCAATGTCTCATGTATCTTTACGGCTGGGTACATACTAGCCGTAAATTAATAGGATTTGGAGCATTTTCTTTTATTCTCTCCTTTTCCCTCTCATGTTAGAGAAACACTACACCAAAATAGGAAAAAATTGATGCAACATTCACCAGCGTTTTCCCGTAAAACGCTAGAAAATATGAGGCGGAGAAGTATTACTAGCGCTTTCTTTGGTAAGTGCTAGCAAATTATTGGGATTTACCAGCGCTTTGTTAACTAAGCGCAAGCAAAGCTCTGACATTGAGTATTGCCAGCGCTTTTCCAAATAAACGCTGGTAAAGGAACAAGACATTTGCCAGCGCTTTCCTAAGTAAGCGCTGGTAATAGTATTACCAGCGCTTTCCTAAGTAAGCGCTGGCAAATGTCTTGTTCCTTTACCAGCGTTTATTTATTACCAGCGCTTTCCTAAGTAAGCGCTGGCAAATGTCTTGTTCCTTTACCAGCGTTTATTTGGAAAAGCGCTGGCAATTGTCCATTTCTATATAAATATAATTTTTTGATTTATATTACTGATCAGTACTCGATCTTCACTAACACTTTCGCGCTCGCGCTTTCAGTAATAGTCTTCACACAGTACTCTCATCGCAAACTCAAACCTCCTCATCTCCTTCACAATCGCGAACTCAACCCTCCTCATCTCCTCCACAACCGCGAACTCAACCCCTCTCCTCCACCACAGCGATCCTCAATCCGCTTCCCACAACCGTCGTCCACAACCCTCTCCTCCACGGTGAGAACGAAGGTTGCCACGTGAGCTGAACTACACCTCGTGCTTTCCCAACAAATTATCCAAGCTTTTCAGATTTTTTATTTATTTTGTTTTTTAATTTTCAGTCTTCCAGCTAGCGTGGTTTATAGAGAACAACAAAGTAACAAAACAACCACAAAATTGATGCAGCTTTAGATCAATCTCTCTCTTCGCTCAGCACTCACGACCTAAGCACTCACGCTCAGCACCTTCGCGAAACCTCACGGTTCTCTCCTCAAACCCTCTTCTCAATAGCGCGAGGACCTTGAGGTATTTTTTTCTTTTTTCTTCTTTTTCCTCTCTACCCTCTCTCCCCATTATCGCCGCTGCCACTTCGGCCACTGTCACTGCCACCACCAGATTGGGAAAGAAAAAAATGTGTCACAATTTCTTGGATAAGCTCTGTTGCATATGTATTGTACATTTGTGGTTCTGCTTTACTGAGAAAATGTCTGTGTGATGATAAGATAGAAAATTTATAGTTATCTTCAATTTTATTGAAACAAGTGGCCTTCTACTTAATTCGGCAAGTAATCCACAAGTGTAAGGACTTGTTTATGTACATTAAGTAGCTCTTAGTATTGCAGATTAAAGCCCTTCAGATTTGGCAATGGAACCTCTATCATTGTTTATAGACTAGCTCCATCAAGATTAGCATGTAGTTTTGACCTTAGCAACTAATAAAATGCATATAACCCAGGAGAATTCCATTTCTATAATGATTAAATGAATATCTAAATTGACATTAGCTACTTGTGGCTACTCTTTTAGGATCTTTTTATTTGTTAAAATGTTCACCACTCACCAGAAATTATTACATGAACATGAACCATGCCTGAAATGATGGAATCTGGTTTTATCCCTAACTATTAGTTCCCTACTGTAAGCCTCTGAAACCAGCTCTGCCATATGGTGACAATCCACACACATTCTAAGGTTCTTCACTATTTTTATGGTTACTCCAGGTACTGTACTAATAAGGGCATAGGCAATAGCCAATTTCTCACTATGCCTGTAGAGTGCAGTCTCCTTATCCTCTTCCCCTATATCAAGGAAAAAAAATATACCTCAAGGAAAAAAACCTCACGGTTTCTCTTTTATTTTCCTTGAGGTATATTCTTGCTATGAGAATGTGTTGTAGAAGGTATATTTGTGTTTCTGTGTTTTGTACTTTAATTGACATGTCTTCCAGATTTCGAATTTGCTTTTCTAATTTTGTATACACTTAGCAGTGGATCCCTGAACTCCAACATTTTGCTCCTGGTGTCCCAGTGGTACTAGTTGGAACCAAATTGGGTAAGTCATCAAGCACTGTTCTTAAATTCTTAAATTAAGTAACTAAAATATTCTTGAGTTTAATGATTATTATTATAGTCAAACTGATTTAATAATAATGTGACATGTAATATAATGAAAATTAAACTCATTTATTTTCTGTTTCTCATTTATATATTCTAACATGTGATAATTGAAGCAGCACATTACCAAGCGGGAATCACCTAGAAGAAATTCGTTCATGGAGTGATAGGGACATCCCATTTCTCACATATCGAAATAGGTTAGTTTTCTTCTCTTTCATGCTGTCCTTGGTTCTGCTTGTGGTCTCACCTTCTTTGTCTAATTTTACCTTTACTTTATCTTTGTCACTTGATAATCTGCAGTTTTGGTCATGTCTTGATTTTCTTATTGTCTACCACAGATTTCTTACTCCTACCAGGTATTTATCTTTTTTTAATCTCTTATAAGCAGTATAATCATTAGGCATATTTATTTTTATCGGTGTACACATGCATTAACCCTAGTTTCCTGTTCAATAATGATTTGTATATTGTTTTTGACACAATATACAAGTTGTTCTTGAATTGTCCAAAGTGGACAGTCTAAGAATGTAAAATCGCATTCAATCTAAGAATGTCATTGGTTTGTATTTTCTCATTGTTCTCTGTGTACATACCTAATTTGGGTCGTAATACCACCTGAATTAAGTTGTGTGCTTGGAGAACTAAGGGGAAATGCTGCCGAAATTTTCTTAGAACAAGAAGTAATTAAGACATATATACAATAATATAATGCGAAGTTTACAATCTTGGATAGGATAGGACCCCACCCTTTAGTATGAAGTAGACATGCATCATGCATACATGTAGTACTATTGAATGTAGATGTCAACCTCTTTAAACTCAAAATAATTGCTGTAGATCGGGAAAATATGGATCGAAAGTGGATGTCTGCCAATCGTTTGTCGAAGGAATATAAGGACGGAGTGCAAGATTTTATTAGGTTTGCAGTTGGACACGCAGAAAACCCTAGTAGAATCATATGTCCACGTTTAGGTTGTTGTTATACAAGACGAGTTAGTGTACCTAACTTGGAAGGACATTTAATATGCATTGGAATTGATCAAAGTTATACTTGTTGGACAAAGCATGGTGAGACCAGAGGTGAATCTAGTGATATGGGGAATAGTGGGAAATATGCGTCAAATGATGCCAATACAAATACATATGAGGGCGATCGTTTTGAAGAGATGGCAAACGTGGTTGAAGAAGATCTTCGTGATTGTCCTCAAATGTTTGAGAAGTTGATAAGTGATGCAGAGAAACCGTTGTATGAGGGTTGTACTAAATTCACAAGATTGTCGGCGATATTAAAGTTGTTTAACTTGAAATCGGGCAATGGATGGACTGATAAGAGCTTTAATGACTTACTCACACTATTGAAATCTATGTTGCCGGAGGATAATGTGCTTCCTAGTCGGACATATGAGGCTAAACAAATGTTGCGCTCTATTGGCATGAGCTATGAGAGGATACATGCTTGTCCTAACGATTGCATTTTATTTCGGAATGAACATGCATCGTTAAATACATGTCCTAAATGTAATGCCTCACGATATAAGAAGAAAGAATCAGCTCCAGAGAAGGTTTTGTGGTATTTCCCAATAATACCTAGATTTAGGCGCATGTACAGTAGTTCAGAAGATTCAAAGCACTTTACATGGCATGAGGATGAAAGGATTAAAGATGGCAAGCTACGGCACTCGGCAGATTCTCCTCAATGGAAAAGAATTGACCATGATTATCCCGATTTCGGGCAGGAACCAAGAAACCTCCGACTTGCATTGTCTACTGATGGATTTAACCCGCATGGTATTCAGAGTAGCTCTCACAGTACATGGCCTGTGATTTTGGTGATTTATAACCTACCTCCATGGCTATGCATGAAGCGCAAATATATGATATTGTCTCTGTTAATTTCTGGGCCCAAACAACCAGGAAATGATATCGACATATACTTGGCTCCTTTAATTGAAGACTTGAAGCAAATGTGGGAGACAGGTGTAGAGGTGTACGATGGGTATAAAGAAGAAAGTTTCACCTTGAGGTCTATGATCTTCGGCACAATTAATGATTTTCCAGCATACGGTAATCTGTCAGGATACAGTACCAAAGGTCAATGTGCATGCCCTATATGTGAAGATAATACAGATTGGATGCGGTTGGAACATGGTAAGAAGAATTTCTTCCTTGGACATCGTAGATTTTTGCATTCAAGTCATCATTATCGGTTATGGAGAAAGGCATTCAATGGGAATATAGAAGAACGTAGAGCTCCTTTGCCGTTGACGGGTGTGCAACTGTTTGAAAAGGTAAAAAATTTGAGTATTGAATTTGGGAAGCCTTTTGCCGGAGAGCTTGTGACACGAGGGTGGAAGAAAAAGTCGATTTTCTTTGAGCTGCCGTATTGGAAGTCATTATATGTAAGACATTTCATTGATGTGATGCATGTTGAAAAAAATATCTTTGATAGTGTCATTGGTACCTTACTCAATGTGCCAGGGAAGACTAAAGATGGCATCAATGCAAGGTTGGACTTGGTTAGTATGGGATTGAGACGAGAATTGGGAATGGTGAAGAAAGGGAAACGTACATATCTACCACCAGCAGCTAATACTCTATCTAGAAAAGAGAAAATTTCTTTTTGTAAGTTTCTTCATGGAGTGAAGGTTCCAGAAGGGTACTCTTCAAACATTGCTAGCCTCATGTCGATGAAAGATCTCAAGTTGAAGGGTCTAAAGTCCCACGATTGCCATGTTCTTATGGAGAGTTTGCTACCCATCGGTATACGGTCCATTTTGCCCAACAAAGTGCGGGAGACCTTAACTAAACTTTGCTTCTTCTTCAAGGCAATTTGTAGCAGAGTGATTGACCCTGAAAAGTTGCCAGCATTGCAAAGAGAAATAGTTGTGACTTTGTGTGAGCTTGAGATGTATTTCCCACCTTCATTCTTTGACATAATGGTTCATCTAACCGTTCATCTGGTTAGAGAGACACAATTGTGTGGGCCAGCTTATATGAGATGGATGTACCCGTTTGAGCGTTACATGAAAATATTAAAAGGGTATGTGAAAAACCGATCACGACCAGAGGGTTGTATTGTTGAACGGTATATAGTTGAAGAAGCTGTTGAATTCTGTACCGAATACTTATCCAATGTCAAACATTCCACAGGGATGCCAAAGTCTCATCACACAGGAAGAACCGTAGGGCAAGGGATTTCTGGAATTGAAATATTGACTATACCAAGAACAGAATGGGAGCAAGCACACTTGTATGTTCTACACAACGCCGATGAAGTTGAGTCATATGTTGTAAAACACAAGGACATACTTAAGAATTTGTACCCAAATAAGAATCAAAATTGGTTACAAAGAGAACATATTCGGTGTTTTATAACGTGGCTAAAAGATCACATTTCTGTTGAGTATGCTCTAAATCCTACCAGTTTCAGAAAGATTGAGATGGTTAGCGAAAGGTCCAAGTCTACATGTTTTATCTTACACCAGTTATTTGATGAACGGGTACACATTCTATACAAAAGAACAAAATGATCGAAGTACAGTGCAAAATAGTGGGGTGACTCTTATAGCTCAATCTATGCATATCTCAAGTGCCAAAGACAGAAACCCCATATATGCGAATATGTCATACTTCGGGGTCATCGAAGGTATATGGGAGTTGGATTACACAATGTTTCGGGTGCCTGTGTTCCGGTGTAAGTGGGTTGACAATAATAACGGTGTACAGATGGATGAGTTGGGGTTCATGCGCGTTGATTTCAATAAGGTGGGGTATAAAGATGAGCCTTTTATTTTAGCATCACAAGCTCAACAAGTGTTCTATGTCACCAATCCAGCTGATACAAATTGGTCCCTTGTTCTATTGTCTAACAAAATGGTTGTTAATGATATTGATGATCATCAAACACATGAAGATGCCAATATGGAGGACGATCCTTTCTTTGGGACATCACATTCACTTGAGGGTAATCCAACTAGAGAGGAAGATATGTATATTAGAAATGATCATGATGAGGGAATTTGGGTCAATCCATTATTTCGTACCAATAAGGGACACACAAGTCTCAATCCAACGAGAAAAAGGAAAAGATTGTCTTAAATATGTAAGTATAGCTAGTGATTGTGTTTTTTTAAGTTCAAGGCTAATTAAATTTATATTCATCGATTTTTGCATATATGATTATGAAATAATGTTTTTACTTGTGTCTAATTTTTTTTTGCAGGCAAATGGCATCTCCATCTCATGATAGTCTTGCGGAGGCGAAGAAAAATGTGAGGCGTCGCGGACCGACAGTTAAGAAAAATGTCATTCGACAAAGGAGTAAAGGAGTGAGACCTTTGGTAAGATATATATATATATATATATATATATATATATATATATATATATATATATATATATATATATATATAAAATATAATTAATTGTTTCATTTTATTGTTTGTTATATAAATTTATACACTTAATCAATTTTTTCAGGTTCAATGGAATGTTAAAGGCCAGCCCGTTGGTAAAGTCAGCAGAGACATGAAGAGTTACATTGGGACCTTAGTGCGGCAGTCGGTCCCAATTACCTGCAATGATTGGAGGGATTCTTCTTTGCACCGTGTCAAAGAAGACATCTGGCATAATATAGAGGTAAATTAATTAACATTAATTAGTTATAGTGTTTCTTAATTATGTAAACAAATGATAGATGGAGTCTAGGTGCCAACCTAGTTGGAATGTTAGACTCCATAGTGATGCTAAATTAGCATATCTTGTGTGTTGAGTGAACTTCGAATTAGGTGGTTGTGTTGACAGAGTATTTCAAAGTCAGTTAGTGGTTAGTAGTTATGAACTGTTGATGATTATAACAGTAAAAGTGATTAGCTCTGAGTTAGATGAGTTAGTTAGACTTATTAGTTAGAGGTCTAGCAGATCTATAAATGTGTGCATGAAAGTATTGTAAGTGCAGTGGTATATGAATTCAATAAAGAGTTAATTTTGAGTATTATTCAGCATATATATTTTCTCTCTAAATACTCTGTTTTCAGTAGTGTGTGTGGATTTCTTCTTCCCTTTTCCCCACAGTTTATATATTTAATTACTCTCACATTTGACCATATTTGAAATGTACATACTTTAATTATTAACTTGATTTAATTTTCGTTTCACAGTACTATCCAGAACGTAAATGTCCGGTATACTCTGATGATCAACTTACCGCACTCAAGCAAGAGTGGTGCCGTTATATTGTTGATTTTATCGAATGAAGGTATATATATGTAAGTGTGATCTATTGTAGTCATTTCGAGTTTATATACCATTTTGAACTTAACAATGTTTATTTGGATATTATTGAAGGGGAGCAAGGATTTTGTTGAAGGGAAAGCAAAGGATTAATTGATCAAGGGCTTCTTCAATCAAACTAGTACTAGCTAGGATTATTTTTTGGTTTTTGCTCTTGTATATAACATATTGTTGGTTTTCCTAACTGTATGCATATGTACATGAATATACTGTGCTAAGATTGATCGAGGGCTTCTTCTTTCTTCAATCATGCTACTGTGATAGTACAAGATTTTTGCTCTTGTATATATATATATAAACATATTGTTGAGGTTTTGCTATTATATATATATAACCTGTTTGGTTTTGAATCATCTGTATATTGCTGGTTTTGCTTGTGTTGATTTGCAAATTGTAATGGAAAACAGGGGGAATAGTAAAAGTAATTATATATATATATAAAAAAAAAAAACAGGGCATTGCCAGCGTTTACTTGAAGAAGCGCTGGTAAAGGTAAAAATTGTCGGCGTTTCCTTTAAGAAGCGCTGGTAAAGGTTTAAAACATTTACCAGCGCTTCTTAAAGAAAGCGCTAGCAATTGTGTAACATTTACCAGCGCTTCTTAAAGGAAACGCTGGCAATTGTATAACCTTTACCAGCGCTTCATTAAGCGCTGGCGAACTTTTCCCCCTTTTGCTAGCGGATAAATAGTCAGCGCCCGAAAGCGCTGCTGAAGGCCTAAAATAAACGCTGGTAAATCCCTTTTCTGTAGTAGTGAAAGAAAGATAAAAAAAACAAATTTGCTTTTATGTGTGGGGTCTATTAAAACTTGATTTTGTATTTTTCTCTCTCATAACATGAGCGGGAAAAAGAGAGAATAAAAGGAGAGGATCCAAGTCCAAATTAATGTTCTTTGAAAGTTTTTTCTATTGTGAGATCTAATAATCTATGATGTTCTTTCCTATTACTCTAAATGGCGGATGAAGCTGCACCTCAACCTCCCAAAATGTAAGTGATTTTGACAACTCTCATTATGTGTAACCATTTGTGAGTAAATCCCCAATTTGGTTCCTAAAATTGTATGATCGTATTAACTTAGTCCTTGATATTTTCGAAATTTCAAAAAGATCTCTGAAGTTGTTAAACGTTAATCAATTTAGTCTTTCCGTCAGGAATCAAGTTGATACAACTTTATAATTTTAGGGATCAAATTAACATAGAGACCAAATTCATACGACCTTATAATTTTAGGAACTAAATTGATACAGTAGCCAAACTGGTACGAATTTATAATTTCGGGTAGCAAATTGTGGATTTACTCCACCAACTATTCTTAGACGAGTAAACCTCACCATCTACCCTAACTTCAGAATCTTGGCACACAACACAATCCAAGAACAAACGTTGTTTCAAGTTCCTCAACGTCGATGACACATATTCGCAACATCAAGATCCGAAGAGGTCTCTTGGTGGTGATTTGCTAGTTAGTACCAACGTTATCTTACAAGTCGACGATCTTATTAGCTAACGATGGTGGGGTCACCATAGATAATAGTGGCCATGACCACAACAATAACGACATAGTGATAACAAAGTGTATACAGTATACCCGAATAAAAAGAAACTACATGAGAAATTCTGCATAAATAAGAGTTAGATTCATTGGGGTTATAAGGTTGACTTGATGGTTGTGGTGGGGAGTTAAGGAGTAGAATGATAAGGAGATTGAGGGTTTAAACCCCACCTACTAACAAAATACTAACATTAACATTAACATTTGCATATAAAAAAAAGAGTTAGATCCATTCTATACCAAAACATGATTAGAAAATTTTGTGTAGTGACTTTGTGCTATCAAAAGATTTCTTTTAAGGACAGTGAGTTGTTTTAGAGGTCAAGTGTTTGGATAAGACAAAGAAAAATTATACTTTAATAAATAGGTTATGCACACTCCGCATTTCGTTTGATTAGTAAAGCATCATCGATGCCTTCAACCATTCTAGTAGTAGTAGGTTTGTGGAAACTTGAAAGTCTTGGACACACACTCGTTTACTTTTGGTTGGGGACTTTTGGTCCCCACTTCGTGTTCTTGGAACTTTATTTTCCTCTTCATTTTTAATAATGACCTTTAAAGAAGAAAAAAAACCCTTTTATCATAAAGATTAAACTTTAATTGTTTCAAATTAGGTTTAATTCAACTTGTGGTCGATCTTCCAACTTTACCTCATATGCAATTTTCATTCCTATTTGTTTTTTAGGACATTTAATCTCTAATTTTTTGGATTCACTTGCTACTTGGCACAACGTTTGTGCCACGTAGGACACCTTCATTAAAAAATTGATGAACGTTGGATAGAAGGATTAATATTGTAACTTTCCAAAAATTGGGGGACCAAATATTTTAAAAAACAATAGGACTAAACTCGCATATGAACTAAAATTAGGGAATCAAAAGTGCAATTAAGCCTACAAATTATATGTACATTTATTTTATTAAAATATATTTTCATTAATGAAAAGTAAAAAGACTAAAATATCAAACTTAGTAAATAAAAATAATTTATAATATGAATACATAACACATGATATATATATCTCTATTTTTTTAATTGAAAAATATTATTAAAATATGTTTTATTTCTTTATTGGTAATCAATATATGTTAAGGTCCTTAAAAAATAAAATTTGAAGTTGAGGACTTTTTACAATAATTTTATCATAACTTATTACTTTTACGTAAGCAGAACTTGCTAGATCATAAGAAAAATACTCATTGTATAATCTTTTTTGCATATTTATTCAATTTTTTATAAGTAGCAGAATGCGAATATAAGAATATGGAAAAGTTTATGTGAAATTATAGTAAAATAGTAAAAAGTATATAAATTTTGAATGATTTCTGTATGTGTGGTGTACACTCACTATATAATATTTCATAAATATTATTTCATATATTACAAAGTTACATTTACTTTTATATTATCTACGAAATTAGATATGCATAAAACGATACATGAACAAATCAAAGTAAAAAATGAGTTTCAAAATAACTATCCACATCACATTCACGGATGAGTTTTAGGATTTTCCTAATTGAAAACATAACAACGAAGAGAAGCGCGGATTAATTTGAGCAGCTAAGAAAGTAAAGTGGATCCCAATCGAATGGAATGCACTCCTCTTCTCTCTTTCCAATTCTGAAATTTCTCACTTTCAGCTCACTCCCAAATTCATCGCAGTCCCCTCTTACCAAATAATGCTCCCCAAAAAGTGAATTCTAGTTCTAGGACGGCTATGCCGTTAGATTCACATGCATTCACTACAGAATCATCATATAATATTCCATCAGATACTTAATATAAGAGACAACTTGATTATTTTTGTCCAATATATAAGAAAAAATGATCAATTTTTATCCTTATTTATTGTCCAATATATACTAAATTTCATTTCAACCCTTATTTATCGAAAAATTTATATTAAAAAGACTCAACAATTCTTCATGCAAGTGTTTTACTCATTGGTCAGATAATATGATGCTTGGATTTATGAATAAATAAGCTAGTTGAATAATTAGCAATTTAATAGGGACATTTATGGAATAAAATTAAAAATGAATTGATTTCAATAATTTTTCTTGATCTTGATGAATTAGGATTTTGTCTCTTATATTGAGGAAGAAAGGGAGTATCATGTATTTATGATCTCTCATTTAATGACATATGATATATAAACCACACATATATATATATATATATATATATATATATATATATATATATATATATATATATATATATATATATATATATATATATGACATATGATATATAAACCACTTATATATATATATATATATATATATATATATATATATATATATATATATATATATATATATATATATGACATATGATATATAAACCACTTATATATATATATATATATATATATATAGAGGCATGAACACTGCTATTTAGTGCTTGTTTGGGAAAACTTGTTTTTTGGCTAAAAAGCTGTTTCATATATAATCTATCATGTTTGGCAAATAGCTTAAATTAATAAAAAGCTTTTTTTTTTGTTTTAGCTTAAGATTGTTATGATTTGATTATTTCTCATTCTCAAAACTCTCTTCCCTATTTAACAAAACTAACTTCCAAATAAATATGTAATTTACTATGTAAAAAGTGATTTTTTTAGACTATCCATTATCTTGAAATCGCTTTTCAGCAAACAGACTAGATTCTGATTATAATCGATTATCATAATAATCGATTATTCATAAATCGATTATCAGCATAATCTTTTTTTTCCAGGTAGGAACCTTTTTTTTACAAAATGATGCGAATCAATTGTTAGTAATATATATAAACATATTGTTGGGGGAAAATGTGTTAGAGAATATTTCTCATCCAATGGAAATGAACGGCACAGTTGGTAGGAATTCGCTTTTGTACTAAGTGCTTGTTTGGGAACGCTTGATTTTTTTCATTTCAGCTGTTTTTTGGCTAAAAAGCTGTTTCATATATAATCTATCATGTTTGGCAATTAGCTTAAATTTATAAAAAAAGCTTTTTTTGGGGGAAAAAAGCTGTTTTATGTCATCTAATTTGTTTTAGCTTAAGATTGTTATGATTTGATTATTTCTTATTCTCAAAACTCTCTTCCCTATTTACCCCTACAAAACTAACTTCCAAATAAATATTATTAAATTATACAAATAACTTCATACCCTTTTTCGTAATTTACTTTGTAAAAAGCGATTTTTTTAGACCATCCAAACGAAAAAGATTATTTTGAAATTGCTTTTCAGCAAACAGACCCAAACAAAAATAGATTCTGATTATAATCGATTATCACAATAATCGATTATTCATAAATCGATTATCAGCATAATCTTTTTTTTTCCAGCTTTCCAAAACACACCCTAACAAGCATTATCGTATAGGCATATATAGCTAGTTTGAACTTGGTCAACGCACTTTATCCACTTGCCTCCGGACTCTCACACAAGACCAGCTTAATTGGTTGTCCATATCCTATGCTATCACATATACGTACTTGAATTAATTAATGACATGGCACACACACAAGACCCTTTCCAACTCTATATACGCGTTTAGACAACCATAACATTACGAAACCGGCCGTAGGTATAAAAAAACCCTATAAAAATTTTACCTTAGAAGAAGCCATATTTTACCAACAAATGTATCTTACATTAAAATAATCCCATCTTATCATTGACCAGATCTCTTAATATGTTTCATGTCAGCCCTTATATTTCGTATTTAGATTAGAATAATTATATGCTTGTCCCATCCTCCTACCTAGCTCATCATCTTCCTCTTCCTGTAGTTTTCACCTTTTCTCATCTGTTAGCATAGCAGCAACATGAACTTCCATGATGACATTCCCGCAGGAAGATCACCAAGAAGAGAACTCCAAGGCCCTCGTCCCACTCCTCTTAGAATAAACAAAGACTCTCACAAGATCAAGAAGCCACCGTTGGCACCGCAACCCTCACAGCCTCAACCTCCACCGCGCCAACCCGTCATAATCTACACCGTGTCCCCAAAGGTAATCCACACCACACCGGGTGACTTCATGAACCTTGTTCAACGCCTCACCGGATCATCATCATCTTCATCTTCGTCCAACTTAATTCCCTCCTCCTCCTCATCAAGTGACCCTTTCAACGGCAGCGGAATGGTGTCGCCTGCGGCACGTTACGCCACCATAGAGAAGGCTAGGTCTCCTATGGGGAAGAAGAAACAGATGCAACAAAGTGATGATGATGTAAGCGAAGTGGGAGGGTTAGAGATGGTGAGTAGTAGTAGTAGTCATGGAATAGTGGAGAGATCAGGAAGCATGTTTCAAGGGATTTTGTCACCGGGACCAGCTTCACTTTCTCCCATTCCATCGAGCTTCTTCTCGCCACCATCGTTGGATCCTAGCATGGTTAGCTTCCTTCATGATTTGAGCCCTGTCCTTCAAAACAGAAATTTTATGGATCATGGTGGTTTCATTATGCCTAGCCCTTCAAACTTTGTTTCACCTCATACTCCATATACAGACTTATTCAACTATTTCTTACAGTAATAAATTCTTAGCGTTTTAATTTGTCAATTTCATTAAACTTATGTCAAACTATACACAATACATGAATCCGAATTTAACTTAATTTAATTTAATGCACGGACGTTTTTTGTCGAATTTTTATTTTTGTTGAAGTATTAAGATGAAAATTATTTTTAAAAGAAATAACTTTATTTTATAATTTGAGCATGAAATCAATATTAATTTTAAGCATATTTTTTATAGATAAATGTTAGTAATTTGTTAATGGATGGGATTTGAATCCTCAACCTTCTTATTACTTCACTGCTTAACTCCCTCACCCAAACCACCAAGCCAACCTTATAACCCCTAATATTCATATTCCCTTTCCCATTTTGGTGCTGAAACTGTTTTCGAAGCTGCATAGAAAGGAGGTGGCAAGTAGTTTGATAGCAAATTTTTGGTTCTGGTATACTGTTATTATAGGGAGGGGTTCTGTTTTTGTTCTAGCTTAGGTGAATATGAATGGCTCGCTTAATGTATTCTGATGTATATGGGTTGAAGTATCTCTTGTACTTTTTTTAATTTAGTTTGGTAAAAAAATTTGTAGGCATTTAACCCCCTTCTATCTTACCAAAATAATCTCCTCTTTGACCTTTTTTTTAAATGTGCTATTCAGAATATACTTAAATAATATAATTTTCTGAAAACCTGCTAAACTATGAGCTACATTATTATTATTATTATTATTATTATTATTATTATTATTATTTAGATACGAATCCAAAAAGCATTACAGGCCGAATATATAATGTATATGTATATTATATATACAAATATTTTTAGTAAAATATTTTTTATGAAAAATACACATATATAACTAATTTTACAAAATATATGCAAGAAGGGGCTAACAATGTTTCCCCCCTCTAGATCAGCCCGGTTAGAATTTGTTATTATTATTATTATTATTATTATTATTATTATTATTATTATTATTATTATTGGTGTACATTATTATTATTATTATTATTATTATTATTATTATTATTACATCTAAAATTTTCACTTCCATAAGAAATACATATTAAGGTTAATTTGATGTAAATATTCGAATAAAAATAAAATTAATAAATATAGTTTTATAATACTAAATCAAATTTTAATAATTTTTTTAAACTTTGTTGTTTTTTGTTCAACCCCGTGAACATACTAATTTGTTTTGACATAGAAGACTAATTATAGGCAAGGTAAATAAAATTATATTATAAAACAGAAACATGCTTATAAACTACCTTCGATTATGTCAAAAAAAAAAAAACTACCTTCGATATTAATTAAATTACAAAATGATAATAGGAAGAGACTTACCACGTTCTGAAAAAAATAAAAATAACTATAATTAATTAATAAAGTAAAATGTTACACAATTAAAACATGAGATTGTTTAAAATTTAATAAAAAAATATTAATTAATTTTAAATGCAACAATTTAAGAAGAGTTTAATTGCTAAGCACTATCAGTGTAAAGTTTTTTACACTGACAACCAATCAGAAATTATGGTGTGTGTGACTTTTAAGGTAGTTAGGATGAGAGTCAAATATTTTAGCTTATGTGGTAATTTCTGATTGGTTGTCTGTGTAAAATTTTTTTACACTGACAGTGTATACCAATTAAATCCATTTAAGAATATATACTAGTATATCTCATAAATAGAGATCAATGAATCCCTATTTCCAAAAATATGCTCAATTTTAAATGAGCAGATAATTATATTTGAAATGTAAATAAAAGAATTTAATATACCCAACCGTGGTTGGTCACGGTGGAAGTGGCCTGACTCTCCAGATGACTTTCACCACCTGAAGTTGCTGCTCTAGGGAGGGCTTTTATGCGTTTACCTAACCACCTCACCCCCGGCCTGAGAGGGCCTCACAGCTTGACTTTGGGAATACCCGATTAAATACCAAAAAAAAGGAAAGAATTATATACATATATAAGGAATTGGGTGTGAAAAACAATATATTATCAAGCAGTAAGACTTACCACAGGGTAATTTTTAATGATGTCAATTGTTGCCAAGTGATAATTTTTTTTTTCAAATGTCAGTGAGAATACAAATAGCAAAGTCAATTAAGCTACTAGTACTCCTTTTATACCTCGGACGTGTTTAGGCAAACAGATTAATATATTAAACGCTTATATTTCAATAAATTTTTTTTAAATAATTAAATTAAAAACAACTTATTTTCACATAAGTTTTTTTTAATTGAAATAAGCTAAAAAAGGTTACAAAAATATTATAAATTATTTTCATAAGCTATTCTCATAAATTCAAATAAGATCTCTCTAAGTTCTTTCAAACTCAACTATTATTAGATTAGCTTAGCTTGTTTTGTAGTTTCATAATACATAAAAGAAAAAACGGGGCCAAAATGGGAATTTGCTACCCTTTTGGTGGCTAGCAACTAGCAAGTTGGAACCTTCTTTAATGGATTTGTTGGTGGTCATTTATGCTCAAATTTTCTCATGACCTTCAACGTTGACATCGTTTTTTTTGTCATGCATTGTATTGGATATTGCATTTGGTTTGCTGATACATTGGCACTGCATACATATTCAATCCCATTCTTTCGTTGTATGCTCAGGAATCACATGTCGTACTTTCTGCAAAACTTTGATCATAGAAAGCATCTACCACACTTCAGCGCATCTATTATTCTCGCATAGTCTCATTTCAGCATGCTGCAATATATTTAATATATGGCCGGCCTAATTAGGGGCATAATTAATATGTGGTACGCAATTAATGGGGCTTGAAGAGTGGAGGAGATTGGAGAGGTGGAACATCCAAAAACAAAGTAAACTAAAATAAAAACTCAAAAACAAAGAATAACGTGCTCCTCTAAATGATTAATTCGATTGTTTAAAACAACACTATTTGACTTAAATGGTCAAGGGATTCCAAAGGCATTGCCATAAAGTTTAATTGGGGGTCATAATTCATAACTATAACTAGGGGTGTTCATCGGATCGGATTGACCCAATGAACCCGATAATCTAAACTAAACCAATTAAATTGGTTCAGATTGATTTGGTTAATCGGTTCATTTCACTTTAATTCCGAACCAAATCAAATTATAATCGGTTTGGTTCTCAAATTTATCTTTTCTTTAAACCTGAACCAACCTAATCACCCGATCAACTATTTTTTTAACTTTTAAGTCTATATATTTTATATTTTAATACTTAAAACTTTCTTTCTAGATTTGTCTTCTAATTTTTCATTCATTTTAACTTTGCTTATATAATCTTATTTTAGTGTTACTAAATGTCTTTAATCATGTTTACTATCCAACTTTGGTATCATATTTTAAGTAAAGAGATTAAGGTATGTAAAGTTATAACTATAGAATAAGATAATTATTAATGAAAAGTAAAATCAACATTTAAAATTAAGTTAATTATTGTATAAAGTCATTGAAGAATAATGAACCTTTTTACCTTGTAGTAATATACAATTCAAAATTTGATATAAAAAAGATAATATGTGAGGATAAAAACTTGAAATTAAAAAGGTACCATAATTTATTTTTTTACCTTAAATCGATGACCCGAAGTATTTTCAGCTAAAAAATCATCCGATCCAACAATGAAAACATGTTGCGGTTCGATTTGACGGATTGAATTTATCCTTATATCAAATCCAAACCAATTCAATCCGATTAAAATCATGCAAACCATATTAATAAAGAACATCCTCAAAACACTATCAATTTAAATCTTTAAGATTCAAAATGAAGGAATTTTTTTGGTACAATAAGAAAGTAAGAAAAGAAACAAAACAGAAAGCAAAAATAAAAGATTATTTCAAAATGAAAGAATTGGGCAAACAAATTGTGTTTGTTACATGGTAAAAAGATTCAATGAATCATGATTATTATTATTATTATTCTAATAAATCAAATTGTATTGATAACGAGTACAATGGTTACTCCAACTTATATTCATCAAGTTTAGCAACCCAACCATAACGTATACACATACTACTCAAATACTACATGACCCTATACAAATAAAACCCGATCATTACAAACAATTACCTCCTATACAGCTGCATAATAACTAACACCAAAACCATTGCTGCAACCAAATCCCTCTCCCCTATTATCATACAAAAACATATTCATAAAAAAAAAAAAATGCTAAAATATTCCTTCGATATAGCATGTACACACATGTATTCAGTCCCCTCAAAATATTTACATTCCTTTCTTCCTTCATTTTTTTATAGGCAAAAAGTATATAGATAAAGAGTATAAGAAATACTCTAACTCATACATAAGAATAATAACTAAAAGAATAGGCCTAATATACAGGACTGGACATCTGGAGTGTGAAGTTTACAGGACTGGACATCTGCGGGTAGCTCAACAGATCTCGGACAAGTTCCGATACCATCTTAGAATTTTAGGTTTGAGCTTAACTCAACCCCAAAAGTTAATTCATGATCAGGTGAGGGTTGCCCCTCACTTATAAGCATTATTCAGACCATATCCCGATCAAATGTGGGACTCTCAAGTACACTAGGTGCAAAACATCTTCCAAACAAAAATGAAGGTATTATTTACTCTCTCAGCTTCTATCTAAAAATAAAAGCGACATACTCTTTCTGCTTATGAAAAAAAATAGCATGACTCCTTTCTCCTCCAAGAGACACATTCATGCACGATCTAGATTTGGAGCCGCAGAGTCAAAAGTTTAACACGAAACTCAACCAAAATTTGTTTATATGTGTATTTTATAATTAACTGACAGCAAGATATGGGGGCAGTTGAGATAAAAAAAAACCACGTAAACACAAGCCATCAAAGAATTGACACTATAATAATGACCAGTGCTTGAAAGAAAAATAATTGAAAAAGCAGACGTGGGATTTTGGTTGGCATCAATTGGAAACATGCTGGACTAGTGAGTTGAGTCCCCAAAACTTTGTGTATATCAACCTAATACGCGAAGACCTCAAGCATGAAGCATCTGTGTTGTTTCTGAATTGCATTTGGTGAACATCATTACTTTT
The DNA here is from genome assembly GCA_039655645.1 of Ammopiptanthus mongolicus. Classification (NCBI taxonomy): domain Eukaryota; kingdom Viridiplantae; phylum Streptophyta; class Magnoliopsida; order Fabales; family Fabaceae; genus Ammopiptanthus; species Ammopiptanthus mongolicus. The sequence goes on from CM077345.1 coordinate 16,407,232, forward strand.
TCTTCTGCCTTTGTTTCCAGACGTTGAATAATAAATTAATCAAGATAGAATGGTAATATAATTTAGATTATAATATTTTGAAATTAACATGTCGGGCGTATGAGTTAGGGTCATTTTTAAAGGAGGCAAGGTGGATTTCCACAAAGTTTACGATTTAATAAGGATTAATTAGAGCATGATGTTGGTGTAATAATTTGATTAAGGGAGGTTCTTTTTCTTTTACTGATTGGTGTATCAATCGGATATGCTGTTTGAGTCATGCATGCTACAGGTAGCGGTAATGTTATTGTTCTGTCTGTGGTGCTTTTCTGGACTGATAAAATTACATGTAGCTATTATGTAGAGTTCTGGTTTTTAGGGTATAAATATAAGAGAAAAGTGTGTACACCTCCCCTAAACTTTAGTGCATTTGTAAATAGGCACCTTCAACTATTTTTTCTTCCTAGTAAGTCCTTAAATTTCTACTATTAGTGAAATTGATCCTTCAACTATTTTTTCATCCAAATTAGTCCTTGAATTTATACTATTAGTAAAATCAATCCTTATATTAGCTTCTAGTATAGATACAAAAATAATTTAATAGTTTTATACCACTTTATATATTTGAAATTTATGTGCATTTAATACTTTCCTAAAATAATTAAGTTGATTGCGGTAAGAAAATGTTTGATAAACCAACAAATTCATGTTAATATATTTAATTAAGTATGGGTGTAAGGACTAATTGGGATAAAAAAAATAGCTAAAGGGTCAATTTTTCTAATAGTAAAAGTTTATAGATTAATTAAGAAGAAAAAATAATTAAAAATGTCTATTTATAAATGAACTAAAGTTTAAGGAGCTGTATTCATTTTTCCCAAAATATAATGCCTCTGCTGTGTTACCGAATTACTGTCTTACAGAGTTGGGCTGCATATAAATTGGGGGCTGCTGTGTTCAGTTTGGAAATACTGTGTGTACAGAGTAGGTTGCATTTCATATGTCTTCATCTGGTGGATGGTGTTTTCAGATTAGAATGGTCAATGGTAATGCCCTTGCTGTTTTCAGTTTAGTTTGGTGATTTGTAATGTGACTATGTTATTATTAATACATTTATTTGCTTATTAAAAAAAACTACTAAATAAAGAGAATAGTTAAAAGGAAATAGTCTCTTCTGAGATGTATAGGACAGGAAAACTTTACTTTTTTTGCTTTCTTTTCATACATGTTTAAATGCATTTTTCGTCCCTCAACTTTTTCAGTTGTGTGATTTTGATCCCTCGAAAATTTTAATTATAATTTTCGTCCCTCAACTTTTTCGATGGTGTAATGAAAGTCTTTATTTTGATCTCTAAAAGGACAGATTTTACACAATTTCACAAATTAGATGATAAAATGTACAATTAAATTTTTTTAAACAATCAAAATCATACAATTAAAAATGTTGAGGGACAAAAAATACAATTAAGTCCTTTTATTTATAAGCAGTCGGCTAAAATAAGTAGTATGACGTTAATATGCTAGTGGTGTTTCTTTTCTTTTCTTTTTTAAGAAAAAAAGTTAGAAATGGAGAATATCTTCTTAGGACAGGGTAAGCATAAGCTTAAATGATAATGTATTGTAATATTTATATATTGGTTGTAAGAAGTATTGAACGCAGCCGGCATAAATCTTACACGCAAAGTGGGTTGAATCTTAATCAATCCTAATTCAGATGATGTATCCTTCCTTTTTAAGTTTAGGGCCCGTTTGGTGGTCAGGATAAGGGAGACAGGATAGGATAAGCTATCCTGTCCTGTTTTAATCTGTAGTTTGGTGAACCAGCAGGATAGGATAAGCTTATCCTGTTAGCTTATCCTATCCTGTTGCTTAGTTATAATTCTATCCTGAGGGTGGAGCTGGGTTAGAACCAACAGGATAGGATAAGAAAATGCTTTCTTTTATCTCTTACCTTTAATATTGTTATTATTTAATTACGGTTTCAAACCTAATTAGTCAACCTTAATACTAATTAAAATATGTGGTTTAATGAACAATTTTTATAAAAAGTGAAAAAAAAATTAATTTTTTATAATTTAAAAAAATGGACTAATTTATAATTAAAAAGCCAAAAATATATATTATTAAATATTTTTTAATTTAAATGTATAAAACAACCACGTAATATTAAAATTTATTTTTGAAAAAAAATGTAATTTTGATATAAGGATAATTTTATCATTTGTGGATATTTTATATCATATCCTGTCATTATCTGATGCACATCAAACATTGGACAGGATAAGAGCTTATCATGCTCATATCCTATCCTATCCTTATCCAGCTCTCATATCCTATCCATCCTTATCCTATCCTGACCACCAAACGAGCCCTAAAGTTTAAACCTTGCATGCGAAGCAAATAAAGGGGTAGAGAAGGAAAAATACTTCAATTATTTTCTTAAAATTTATTTGATTTGGTTTCTTGGTTTTAGGGTCTTTGTTTTTATTTTTGCAAATAATTTAGTACATAGATATTTATAGATATTTTTTTTTTCATAAACAAAATAAATATATTCTTAAGAGTACTGGAGCTACTTCAACCCATATACAAACACAAAACATGACATCAACCAATTAACATACGGTTCTTATACACTCAAAAGGGCAACTGCACCAATTAGAAAAAGATAAACTCGAATTAAATTAAATCAGTTGTGTTATTTGAACATCAGATTTTGGATATCATATATATTTATCTCTATCTCTCACTTACTTTTTAACTTCATTGTATACACGTGTTTCAAAAATACGTCAAAAAACCAAAGGACACCATATTGTTGTCCCTCTTTATTGTTCAAAAATCATTTCTCAAATTAAATATATATAGAATTATTAGACACAATATTATTATGCATCAACCACAAGGACCAAACCACTTAATGCCATAGCTGCCAAATATTCTTAACCTTCTTACCTTTAATCAAACCATTGTTGTAAATGTAATTCAAATAAAGTGAGATTAGTTAGTTAGTTGTGGTTGTTATGAGAAGCAGTTAGTTAGTTACTGCTATATGAGTATGGATGTATAAATAGATGTATGTGTGATATCAATAATACACTCTCAGTATTATTCAGCATTTTGTGTGTGTTAAGTTCCAATAGAGTGGTATTCAAAGCTACAACGGTTCTGGACCGAAAGTGAAAAAGGATTAGTGAGTGAAAGTGTGAAACTTGACTAACACAACAACCATGTCCAGCAATGGTGGTTTCCCTGGTAATCTGCCTGTTCTTGATAGCAAGAATTGGGAAAGATGGTGCGTTCAAATGCGTGTCTTGTTCAACTTCCAAGATGTGTTGGAGGTGGTCAAAAATGGCTATGCGGAGCTGAGTGAAAGCCCCCACTAATGTTCAGAGAAATGCCTATAAGGAAGCGAAGAAGAAAGATAGTAAAGCCTTGTTCTTTATTCATCAGTGTGTGGATATCAACAATTTTGAGAAGATTGCTGAATCAACCACGGCAAAGGAAGCATGGGACACACTCGAGAAGTGCTATGTCGAAGGAGAAAAGGTCAAGAAGGTGCGGCTCCAATCATTGAGAAGGCAGTATGAGCTACTACGGATGGATAATGGTGAGAAAGTTTGGGATTACTTTACTCGGTTGTTGAGTATCACTAATCATAAGAAGGCTTGTGGAGAAAAGATCAGCACTCAAATGATTCTTGAGAAGGTACTGCACACCTTAACATCTCAGTTTGATTTTATTGTGTGTGCTATAAGAATCCAAGAACTTGGAGACAATGAAAATTGAAGAACTTCCAGGTTCTTTGGAGGCTCATAAGTTAAAACTACTTGAAAGAAGTGGGGAGAAGAGCCACCTAGGAGGGACAACCTTGCAACTTTCTAAAAGATATGTATCTTTCCACCAATAAGAAGAGTTATTTCCCACAGTATCGGTTGCATATAATTCTCCCCATATATAGATGTCAACATCGAATTCCGCAAAGCAGATTTCTCTCTCAACCATCTCCATTTCCACTTATTTAGCAAGCTAATATTAAAACAATTCCAAATTTTTAATCCCAAGCCTACCAACAGATTTTGAATTACAAACGTTCTTCCATTTAACCCAATTTATTTTCTTAGCTTGCCGACAACCACCCCAAAGGAAAGACCTTTGAATCTGATTCAAGACTTTCAGAACCTTCGCTGAAGCCTTGAAGAAAGGTATGAAATAGATTGGCAAAAGGGATAAAACAGATTTATACAATAACCACCCTTCCTCCTATAAATAAATTCCTGGTTTTCCAGGAGGACAGTCTAGACATTAGTGAGCCATGTCGCTTCATGTCTATTAAGTATAAATTTTGTATATTTTATTTTTTAATTAAGTTACTCATTTTTTATATTCTCTAATAAAGTAAATTACTTATTTTTATATTATTTTCATTTAACATATTTCATAATTACACTAATTAATTAGATTATTTATTTTTATATTACTTCATTTTAGCATATTTCACAATCATATATACGTCAATTACATATTCTTAAATCAAAATTTTCTTTCATCCATAAATAAAAATTAAAGTTTTTAAAATTTGTAACATGTCAAGTGTTTTATTTTTTATTTACTTTTATTTCTAATGGAAAGCTGATATAATTTAAAGATTTTACTATTAATGTTGGATTAAAAATAAAGAACTAAAATTAAATTAAATTATTTAAATTTGTAATACATTAAGTAGTTTAATTTTTATTCTTAATGCAAAACTAATATTTTATCTCATTCCTAAAACCCGATAATCTAGTTTAACTCATTAAACTCATTCTTTTAACTTATATTTTTATGTTCCGATATAAATAATTAATTATATATATATATATATATATATATATATATATATATATATATATATATGTTTATAATTTTAATTTCGCATATCTATTTTATAATTTTAAATATCAATCACTATATGTTAAATTAGAGACCTCACTATCAACATGTGGTTGGTCCGAGTGGTAATGGATTCGGACCCCTTAAGTAAGTGGTCAGAGATTCGATCTCTAACTCTTATGACGGAGAAAACTTGGTTGAGAGAAACCAACTCTTCAATATCATCCAGTATCTCGTGAGATTAGTCTCTGCAATTTCGCGAAGGGAATTAACCAGTCGTCGCACTGTTCAGGAGTCTGTAAAGATTGCTGAGCTGAGACGGAGACTGACTGAGTTCAAGCGACATGCCAAGGAGCGTGAGCGGCATGCCAAGGAGGGTGAGCGACGGATGGAGGCGTCGATACAGCAGATGCTCCAGACCATACAACAAATGCAGCAACAGCCCCCCAACAGCAGCCCCCGGAGCCTGGTTAGCCAACCCGTCACATCGAGGACGACGGTGATGAAGACTCATTTAATGATCTTATCTGGACTCCTCGTTATGATAGAGATTAGTAGGTTTTTATGTTAGATTTTTATTTATATTTCTATTTATTGTAAAAACATATGTTATTTATCAATTGGATATAATTTTAATTTCTTTGATGTTATCTTTAATTTTATTATGCACTATTTATTTAATTAATACTTGTAAATAATTTAAAAAAATAAAATTATTTAATAAATATAAAATTTAATTAATTAATCAATGAAAAATATAATATATTTTTTTTTAAATTAGAATTACGGACGGCCTGACCATCAGTAAGGTGAAAAGGTACTTACTGATGGCCTAGCCGTGGATAAGATGTTGCAGGTACGTATCGACGGTTAAGCTGTCGGTAAAGGGGTCAGGTAATTACCGACGAACAGGCCGTTGGGAATAGGGGGTGGGTGGGTACTGACAGCTTTGACTGTTGGTAAGGTTCTGACGATCTTTTGCGCTTGCCCGTCGGTATGCATTATCGAGGAGCTTGTTTTCGATGGATTTTTGATCGTCGGCTTTTCGTCGGAAAAAGCCCATTACCGACGGTTTTTGGCCGTCAGTAATGAGCTGTTTTCTTATAGTGATTCTCCGGGAAACCAAAAAAATTTTAGAGACCTCACTTTTAAACAATTATATAATCTCTATAATCTCTTCCTTAATGTACCACGTGTTATTTTAAAATCCATTTAAAATCTGGTCACTTGCTTTTCTAGTTAATTCTTTTCGTTTTTAGGACAATTATTTCTATTTACTTTAACTATAATAAATACTATAACTCCATCAATTAATTGTTATAACTACTAAATTCGCTTGCTTATTTTATTTTTTTTTTTTTTTTTTTTTAGGTTTTGAGCAAATATTTTTAATTATTAATACTAATTTCAGTATCTTATACTAAATGTTTAACACTAATTTCTAGATTTTTTTTACAACTGATTGTCTATTAATTTTTTACTACTAATCAACTCATATATATTAAGTTATAATACTTATTTGTCAAGAGCGCTTGGGTGAGATGACTTGGATCTCTTACAGCTTAACTGGTGGTCTCGAATTCGAATCCGAGTCATGTAAATGCAGCAACGTTAAAAACTTTTGAGGGAGAGCTTTGCTGCCCTTCTGATCCTATCCGGCTCGAGGGATTAGTCTCCGCAGTTACAGCCGGGGATACCTTGGGAAACCAAAAAGAGTTATTTAAATATGAATTATTCTCCACGATCTTTTTCCTCCTCAATTAGCCATGACATCACCTACATTAAGCATTTTTTAATTTTTAATATATTTTCAAATCTACTGGTTAATAGGTATTGCCACTAGATTTGTATTTATTTACTTATTTCCATTTGATTTTTCCCTTTTAAGGATATATTTTCAAATATATTAATTCATGATTATTATTCTACTAATTATTAATTTATGTCCTATTTAGTTCTTAGAAAAAATAATCATTAATATTCCATTTGAATATTTTTTAGAAAAAAATATTCAAACTTATATATTAAGTTAGAGTAATATACTCACTTAAAAGTGGTTAAATTCCTTATGCTAATATCATTTATAGAATGACAGATGACATTTTTTAATTTCTCTTTTTTAATATTTAAATTTTAGAATTAATTATACATTTATTATTTTAGATTTAAATATTTTCTCTTTTAATTCACACTTTTCCATTCTTCTAGAATTAATTATATAGATATATATAATATATATATCATTTATAATTTTAAATATTTTATTTAAGATTTCTTTTCTTTTATTTATTTTATATTTTGAAATTTGAAATTAAAAAAATATTTTTATTTAAAATATAAACGAAATATAATCATGGATAGTAAGAACAAAGGATGTAAAAGTGTAAAATGAAAAAGTAATGATATATTCATCCTTGATTAGTTAAAGTACATTGAAATTTCAACCCATATTAAACTAATAAATGAGAATCGACCTTTATTTTTTTTGGCTAAAATATACTTTTGGTCCCTTATCTTTATTTTAGGTTTCATTTTGGTCTCTCTTTTATTTTTTGTTCCACAATGGTCCCTTATTTTGCAAAATTATATCAATGTGATCCCTATTTTATTTTTTGTTCCGAAATGATCATTTAATTTACAGAGTTATATCAATGTGATCCCACTTTTTTGTTCCGACATGGTCCCTTTTTTATTTTTTTGTTCTAAAATGGTCCCTTATTTTACAAAAATTATACCAATGTGGTCTTCTCTGTATCACAATTTAAACGGAAAAGATCACATTGAAACCTAAAATAAAAATAAGGGATCAATTCGAAACAAAAAATAAAAAAAAAACCAAAATAAAACCTAAAATAAAAATAAAAGATCAAAAATATAATTTAACCTATTTTTTTTTTCTTTACAATTTTGCCCACTTTTCAAAAGAGCCTAATTCAAAATCAAAAGGGTAGAGGCAGCGAAGAACTTGTTTGGTAGTGAAAGAAAAGAAAGCAGTAGTGGAGGGGTAAAAGGGTGGGTGACTTGGGTCACCAGCACAGCACCAACCGCAGCAGCTTTTGTCGCATCGATCGCACCATCTCTTCTCTTCCTTCAATCATAGCATTTCAGGATTGGATTGGATTCAATTGAATTTGATCCCAATTTTGAAATGCAGAGCAACCGAGTTTCGAGTATGGCTATGTCTCATTCTCATCGATCTCGCATTCCTGCACTCCTCATCTCTATGTTCGCTACTTTCGCTTCTATCTACGTCGCTGGAAGGTAACCTCCTTCTCCTCCTTCTTCTCTCTCGTTACAATTTCTGCATGTTTTAATTCTCCTCTTTGTTCAGGTTATGGCAGGATGCACAGAACAGGGTTTATCTCATCAAAGAGCTCGATAGAATCACTGGTCAGGTCTGTCTCACTTACTCACTCTTACCACGGATTCAATTAATCATTAAGGATGTGTTATTTAATCACTCATGATTTCAATTCTAGGGACAATCTGCTATATCAGTCGATGATACATTGAAGATCATAGCCTGCAGGTCAATTATATTTTTACTCATATCATATGCACACTTTTTTTTTTTTTTTTTTGAGTGAATAGTTAAATTTGTCCCTGAAAGATGCCTGCAAGTCCCTAAACAAAAGAAATTAATCATTTTGTTCCTCAGGAATGTAGGACACTTTTGTCCTTAAGTTGGATCCATTAAAGTTAACTAAAGTACCTTAGTGGCACATTACCTTGCTTAAGTGGCACGTTTAGTCTCTAAAAACAATCCTAACCCAAATTAGTCCCGGGTAACAGAACTAATCAGAAAACCTGGGTCTTCCCTGATAGGCTTAGTTCCACTCCCTTTTTGAAGCTTCAAACCATAAACACACCAACCGTGAGTGGGGGCAACTGCTGAGAACATAAGACAACTGACTTTGAATATATTCAGACCCCTGACACTCATGGCACCAGGATCTATATCTTTGGCCATATGTTGATGGCCTGCTGCTATCACCCAAAGAAGTATTTGATGTGGTAACTTGATCATCACCACCATGCACCATCAAAGCAGTTTCTAGTTCCAGCAATGCTTGTATGGTTTCCTAGTCACAACTTGCATCTTGTAGAAGAGAGCTCCTGCAGGTATATATGCAAACCGTCTTGGAGATGGTCTGCAAATGAGACATGTCTATGCAAATAATGATTGGTTTCCAGCAAAGAGTTACAAGAAAGAGTATTAGAATCAAAATAAGTAGAAAGGGCTGAATTAGGTGAGTTTCCTATGTCAAGTTTCAAGGATCCAAGCAGCCCGTCGGGTAAATGTGGAATAGTACAATAAGATGATGTGTAAAGTAGTCCTGCTAAACTAGTCACGCTTTAACTGAAAAGTTGCCGGGAGTCCATACTATCATGAAGGCATGAGTTGCGCTATGTCTACCACTAGCAAATTTGAATAGCAACAGCCTTGGCAAACTTCTACTTGATATTATGCTTGGGACATGTACCCCAACAGTTTCAATAACAGCACATATACCTGCCCAAACAGAGAGGCACTTTGTGAATATTTTCATAACAACACCACAATCACAAGTTCATGACAAAAATTATCTAGCCCAACCAGAATAAAAGAATAAATATGGAAGACCTATGACATGCATAAGGCACACACATACATACAAGAAATAGATGAACTAAGCATCCACTAAAAATCCATGATGCACACATATATGGCTACACATATAACCGTTTAAACAAGTAGAATATGACGTTAGTGCCAATATTAGATAAATGAAACTAATGAATTTGGAGCTCAAAATTTGATTGGGAAAATGATCAAAATGCTGTATGGAATGCCTAAGTTGGGTTTGGTAGTATTGCTCTCACTCTCACCCTCAAAAACACAAATTGAATGTTATTTTAGTCTTTTGATATTTAACATGGCAGTCATGCATATAGACAGTAAGTCAGTGATCAAAATTAGACATCAATACTACTATGTATAGATTCCACCATAAATTTCTCTTCGCATCAAGATAAAATCCCTCCTTTGTGATTTGGAAAACAAAAAAGGAAAACATTCCACCACAAATTTTCTTCACATGCAAATAAAATCTTCTCGTGTAGAAGTATCCCTACAAAACGAGACAGAGACTTTCTAGCCTAACAATTCTAATTTACTAATATGCATATACGCTGCACCACATGCACAACAAATTTTGAGTGGGAAGAGGAAGGAAGCAAATAATAATAACAACAAAAATACCAAGTTGCAATTCCTATTGCGGCCCCAAAACTTCAGTTCGAAGTCGAGGGCTGTGGCTTAAATTTCATCCCAGTTATTTATCATTGCTGTTATTTTGCAGTTTCCCCCACTCCTGGTTTGTGTGTTTCTGGTTTGTATACTTGTTTGAAGCTTCAAAAAGGGAGTGGAAGTATGGAGCTAAGTCTATCAGGGAAGACCTGAGTTTTTTGGTGAGTGCTGTTACCGGGGACTAATTTGGGTCACGTTTTTTTTGGGGACTAAACATGCTACTTAAGCAAGTTAATGTGTCATTCAAGCACTTCAAATAACTTTAATGGATCCAACTTAACAAAAGGACGAACGTGTCCTACCGTCATCCTAAGGGATGATATGAAATGGTTAATTTTTTTTCTTCAATGACTACCTTGGTAATGCATTTTTTCAGGGACCGGAATGAACCTTTGCTGTTTTTTTTTTTAAAAAAAAAATGAATGGTCTCTTTTGGTTTTCTCAAGTTTCTTAACTTCTCTTGTGGCCCTACTGTGTGATCATTTAGGGAACAACATAAGAAGCTTGATGCCCTTGAGATGGAACTTGCTGCAGCTAGACAAGAGGGTTTTTCATCAAAGCGCTTGGTAGAGAGTGAGACCAATGGGACTTACTCTAAGACAAGGCCCTTGGTAGTCATAGGTATACTCACAAGGTTTGGCGGCCAGAAGAATAGAGATGCAATTCGTAAGGCATGGATGGGAAGTGGTAATTAACTATATTCTTTGCTTTCTCTTGCTCACTTCCATTTGCCAGTATATTAACAATGTAAACAACTCCGGCATGAATGACTATGTGCATGTTTGGTTTACTGTTGGGAAATTGCAAGCATACATTTGAGGCAAAATATCTATAGAATTCGTTTAGGGCAAATGTACTTTTGAACCCAAACGTACGTTTGCAACGGTAAACCAAACATATTTAATTTGAGTCTTCGCTATTGAGTATATAGTTGTCTATGCATTCTTTTCAAAATGAAGAAAACAGCATTAAATATGAAGCTTGATGTAAAGATTTTATGTAAAGCCTGAACACTTGACACTAATATGTCACATTATCATGAACTGATGTGAGTTCATATTGATAAAGTTATGGCTTTCTATACCATAGCACCAGTTGGTACTTGATAGTTGATAGTGAGTTAAGGTACAATGTGACAAGAGGAACTTTCCATTTTTGGTTTCCTCATATTGATATATTTTAATCCCTTTAATACCTGATGTTGATCATCAGAGGACTCTTTGATATAACTCTGTTTTATAGTATATCACAATGATTTATTTCTTTGATTCTGAACATAGTTATTTCAAATATTCATGAAATATATAGTGTTCTAGTCATCTTGGATCATTTGTTTACTGTTATTTTAAGATGTGTTACAGCTTATTGCACTAAGATTGTGGTTCAGAAGATGTTTTAATTTTAGAGCACTATCTTTGCAGGTGCAGCTTTGAAAAAAATGGAAGATGGAAAGGGCATCATTGCACGATTTGTTGTTGGAAGAAGGTTTAGTTTCTTACTTCTAGATTTGTTGAGGGTGGGGGTGGGGGGGGTGGGATTCAGTTGGAACCGTTTCTTATGAATTACATATAATTTTGCAGTGGAAATCGCGGGGACAGTTTGGATAAGGACATTGATCATGAGAATAGGCTGACTAATGACTTCCTAATTCTTGTATGTTTAACTAAGTTATGGATTTTATGTTGTTCATAAGCTTACAAACTTTCTACTTTATTATAACTTAGCGAAGTTTACGGTATACATTTAGTATAATTTGTGTTGTTTTTAGACATTAGTTTAAGTAAGCAGTCAGATACGAGGTTAAAAGAAATGGGTTGGCTGTTGTAATTGCTTAACTTGTTTGGTGCTCATAACGTCTTTTTTGTATGTTGTGGTGTGGGTTGAGAATAAGGTTCAAGAGCATAAGCTAGTTACCTCACCACCTTCAACAATTATGTTGACAGGATGATCATGTGGAAACAAATGAGGGGCTCCCAAAGAAGGCTAAATTGTTCTTCGCTCATGCTGCAAATAAATGGGATGCTGAGTTTTATGCTAAAGTCAATGATGACGTTTATGTAAATATGGGTTAGTTTTTCTTTTACTGGATGAAGTGATAATTGTTCTGATGCAATATACCTAATACTTTAGGTCAAGATCTGCAAATCTTCGGAGTATTTCACTGTGGTTATTGTAATATGCTCCTATTATCTCTTAATTAGAGAACTCCTTGGCTAAATCATTCTATGCATTAGAGAACTCCATTGGTACATATGGGATATGACCATGAGTTTCTTGTCAGCATATAAAATGCAGTGGTGCTTAAAACCTTCTATTGAATTATGGATAATCTTATCGTGTTTTTTCTATGTTATCGATAGTGCCTCTGTCGCAGCAAATAGAGGCTTCACAAAGCGGCAGCCTGCCGCTACGAGATTTGTTGCAGTGTCGCGTTTTGATGGAGCGGTGAGAGCAGCCACAATTCGCGCTGGAATAGAGGGAATGGCGGCCTATAGCAGTCACAAATGGGAAGACGGTGAAGGGTGGGTGAAAACCCAGTTCACGCTGATGCAGAGAAGCTTCTTCTGGCGGCGGCTAACGTAGGATTAGGTTCTTTCTTTACGTTTATGTTCCTTCCCTTTTTCCTTACCATTTTACCCTCTCTTTAACACTTCAAATATCTATTTTGCCTTTTTTAACTCATCAAATATCTATCTTGCCCTCTCTTTTTCTTTTCAAATGTCTTATTTACCCTCACGTAAACGTAATAAAATTCCATTTTACCCTTAGTTTTACTGCCTTCTTCCAACGAGACCTTCTTCTACCTCACGTTCTTCTTGGTCCTTCGTTCTTCTTTCTCACGTTGTTCTGGTTCCTTTGTTCTTCTTTCTGGTTCGTTCATCTTCTTCGTCCTCGCACAAACCCACCTTCTCCTTCTTCCACTTCTTTTCCTTCTTCCCCCTCTTTTCCTTCTTCTCCCCCTCTTTGCAATAGCGGCTATCCTGCTATCCACTATAGCGCTTTTGGGGTTGGGCGCTACAGGCCGCTATCCGGGATTGACTACGTAGGTTTTTTTATCCTGTACTATTAGGAACAAAGGCAGTTAGTTAGTCAGTTAGGATTAGTTGAGTTGAGATGGTTAGTAGGTTAGGGCAGTAGTTAGTTAGAAGGGTTGAAAAGTAGATAAATAGAGGGGAGAGGATAGAAGGGAGGTTCATTCAGAATTGTTAGCTTAGTAATAATCGAGCAAAGGCTTATTTGGAAAAGGAGTAGCCCTTGGAAAAGGGGAAACCCTAAGAGGAGATCATCTCCTTATTCTGTTCATTTCTAGTCAAGTAATGAAGCATTTGTTCTTCTTTTTGCATTTTTCTATCAGTTTCTTGGTTGGCTTACATGGGTTCCTATCAATTTGGTCTTGCCTATCAGATCTGCTTGATGGGAGATGGAGTCAAGAGTGGAGGTGTTAGAAAGTTTTGTGGAGCTTTTGAAGTAGATGACTAGCGAACATGGAATCCAGTTGCGCTAATTGGAATCCAGACTATTAGGGTTCGTTTGATTTGCAATATTTTAAGGGACAACACAATACAAAACTACTTGTTCTGTGTTTGATTTGCAAAATGGTTATGGGACAGTACAAAATAAATGACAAAGGACAGCACAAAAACCAATTCTTTTGTCCCTCACCGAACCATGAGACAAAAGGTTGTTCTAAGCACAAACTACTAAAAAGACAAAAATGTCCACTTATTTCCCATTAACCTCCCTCTCCCTCTCCCTCTCCCTGTTCCTTATTTACGTAATGTGTGTGTATATATATATATATATATATATATATAAAATTAATATTATTATATAACATAATATTATAATATAATACTTTTTTTTACAGAATATTATATATAATACTTATTTAATATAATATTAAATAATGTTATATATTATAAAAGATATTTAAGTAAATTTTACATTATTTTACTTGTGTTGTCCATTGTCTACCAAACAATATACTGGACAAAAAGTTGTGTTGTGACTCAAATATTTGGCTTGTGTTGTTCTTCTTGTCCTGTGCCTCAATACGAATCAAACGCACCCTTAGAGATAAAAAAGAACGTTGGTGAAATGGAAGGGGATTAAGCGGATTTTGGGTCGGTCGATGAAAAAGCAGGGTATTAATTTTGAGGAGGACGAGGACGAAACACAACCAACGCGCGAGACTACGCCTCCTCAGACGAGTAAACCAGATAAGGCGGATCAAGAAGATGGCGAATTGGAATTGGGTAAAGATGAGAGGCAGTCTTGGGGGATGAAGGTGGAGTAACCCACCTTCGACAACAATGATCCTCTCTGGTGAATCGCCAAGGGTGAGAAATTCTTCGAGGTGCACCTTCAAAGAAGGTCCAACTTGCATTCATTAGCATGGGCGGGGTAGCGGTGTGTTTGTTTCAATTTGTGCAAAAGAAAACACCTAAGTTATCATGGAAGGTTTTACAGAAGCCATGATTCAAAGATTTGGAGACTAAAACATGGGGAATGTGTACAAGAGATTAGCAATGTTGCGACAAGCTGGGTCAGTAGAGGAGTATGTGCGAGATTTTGAGGTTTTGGGGACACAAGCTTCATCGATCACAAAGGAATAGTTGCTGGGGTATTTCTTTGGGGGGTTACATGTGGAAGTCAAGTGCAGAGTTCGGACACATGACCCCAAGGATATTTCGAAGGCCATCACTCTAGCCAGAGATATGCAAGAGTAATTTCGTGTTGTTGGACTCATTGATGAGTCTCAGTTTTAGGCTCCAATGTCAAGTTACTAGCACCCGTCATATAGAAGAATGGTCACGCACTTGGGTTCCATCGAGGTAGCTTCAGAGGGACTATCTGGTATGACGCAAGGTTAGGCATCGTCAGGCTTAGGTGAAGAACGCTTCTAATCCAACCAATCATTGAGATAGAGGTGTGCAAGTGGCGTATATAGCTCCAACATCGACTACAACCAACTCCAACGCCACGAGCATGAATCCACCGAAACACGGGAGCTCGACAACTTTCATACCAAGAGTATTCAAGAGAAGGGCGGAGGGACGATGCTTCCAGTGTGGCTTGCCTTTTAGTTCAATACATAGATATCTAGAAAAAAGCATGTGAGTCACTATTTTGGTGGAAGCCAAGCAATTGGATGAAGACAGAGGCATTGTTTGAACAGATTTTTCGGTGACAGTTTCGTGATCACCATCCACTATCAGTGGCCACTTTAAACCTTGAGGGCAAGGTTGTTCTTCACGGGGGTGGTAATGTTAGGAACAGAGGCAGTTAGTTAGTTAGTTAGTTAGGATTAGTTGAGGCAGTTACTAGGCTAGGGCAGTAGTTAGTTTGAAGGGTTGAGGGTAGATAAATAGAGGGAAGAGGGTAGAAGGGAGGTTCATTCAGAATTCTTAGCTTTGTAACAACCGAGCAAAGGCTCAGATGGAAAAAGGGTAGTCCTTTGGAAAAAGGGAAATCCTTGGACAAGATCATCTCCTTGTTCTGTTCATTTCTAGTCAAGTAAAAAAGCATCTCTTCTTCTTTCTGCATTTTTCTATCAGTTTCTCAGTTGGCTTACATGGGTTCCTATCATGTGCTTTTATAATTTAATGCTGAAAGAATCTCAACCTGGAAAATGTGTACTAACAATGTGCTTAAGCCACAAAAATTACCTTCAGTTCTAATAAAACTATAAAAGCACTACCAAGAATGGGAAAAAAGGGTGCAAAAGGAAAGTTACATCAATCAATAACTGCATCTATCCCTGAATTGATCCTTACATATTCTCATCTTCCAAGAAATAGAAGTTAACATTCTTCCTTTTGATCATATGATATTATTGTGTGCCTCTTTGCCCTATTTAATCATATTCTTGTATATATGTCTTGCAACTTATTAGTTTCTTCTTGCACAGATGCCCTGGGAGCTACACTTGCAACTCATTTGGACAAACCTCGTGTTTACATAGGATGCATGAAATCAGGCGAAGTTTTCTCTGAACCGTGAGCCCCTTATGGAATTATGGTGTTTGATATATGCTTATAAAAAGAAGACCTTTTATGGTTCTCAATTCTCATATCATGCCTGTGAATTATGACAGGAACCATAAATGGTATGAACCAGAATGGTGGAAATTTGGTGACAAAAAATCGTAAGTCAAGCAACCTGCTATTTGATATGAGTGAACGATTGTGTTAATTTCACTGACTCAGTATTGACCAGTTTGGAATCGCAGCATGTGGATCTTTGGTGAAACAAAACAACTAAGGTCTTTTGCATGGTATTCTGCAATGCTGTGTTAGTTGATCTTGTACAAGAAAATCTGCAATAAGTATTTTTACTTTGGTTCTCAAAACAATCTTTTCTGGAGAAGCCTATTTTGTGACATGAATTTACATTATAGCACCAAAATCCTAGGTCCTCACAAAATATATAACTTAATTGTATCATACTGTCATGTGCTATGTTTTGAGCCTCAAAACCAAGCAGAGTTGGCAAGCTAGTCAAATATTTCATTTATCCAGCATTTTGATGCAACTCTGAATGCATTGATGTGCACCAAGTTTCACAAATATTTTTCTTCATGTCATCTATTTATTTCCTCTTACAATGATGATCAGAATCTCCTGTCAAACAGATATTTTCGTCATGCATCAGGAGAGATATATGTCATATCACGAGCTTTGGCTAAATTCATATCAATAAACAGGTCAGATCCACTCTTTGCTTGCACCTATTCTGTTAGCTGAATAGCCGTTGTTTATGCAACTCAATCATGAATCTGTTCTGAGTTGGCAGATTTATGCTTCGTACCTATGCCCATGATGATGTCAGTGCTGGATCCTGGTTTATTGGGCTTGATGTGAAGCATGTTGATGAGGCAAAGTTTTGTTGCTCATCTTGGTCGGCAGGTCCCCCTCTCATTTTTTTGTGTTAAAATTCTAGTTCATGACATTAGCTTTATAGCCACCAAGCAGATGGCCTGACTGAGTATCTTGAGAGATTATACGCAGAATTTACTTAAAATAAACGGTTGTCATTTGAATCAAAATTTATTTGCAACCTCAAGGTGATACAACATGATCTTTGTTTTTCAGGAGCAATTTGTGCGGGTGTTTGAGTTGGTTCCAGTGCATTCTTGTGAGAAGACTACCAATGTAATACTACAGAGTAACCAATTGTCAGAAGGTTAGACTTCCTCGGATCGTTGATCTCTATTTGAAACGTAGTGATCCTAGAGATGTCTGTTGGAAAGTTGCTTCTAGATTTGATGTCCATCGGACAAAATAGTTTCCGTTAATTTGTAGCATAGTTGGCAAATTGGTAGGTTGATCCATTAATAACAGTTATTACTAAAGTTGTGCAAGACAGTCCAGCAAAAAAAAAAAAAAAAATTAGCTCTCTACCTATAAGTTTCTTTATCTTCTTTCATTCATTCATTGACACAAGGGGAAGATGACCCCTCTTGGTAGTAGAACTTCCAAAAATATACTAGTGAAAGTATTTATAGGAGTAATATGGTGGCTGATCTTTTCTTTAGCACTAAAGGGGACTTTGTATTTGTACATGGCAGTGGCGGCAAATTGCGTCATGGTTAGGCTTTATTTAATAATACAAGTTCACAATCTCTGTTGACTTTGCGTCAATTACATATATGCTCAATAGAGCAAGCACTTCATATTTTAAAGAAAAGAGTGATCAAGTGTCAGCAAAAGGTATTCACGTTTCACTTTAAGTCGGTTTTAAGTTAAAAAAAGTCAATAGATTTATATAATATTTATATTGATCTGGACTAAATTAGATTGATTACATTTTGATAAAAGAACTAAGCTAAATTAGATTGATTACATTTTGAAAAAAGAACTAATCCAAATTGATTTAGATTGGATTGGTTTAATCGGTGTTTGACAAAAAAATGATTTAAAATTGCGAGCTAAAAACAATTTAGCCTACTAAAAAGGAAATAAAAAGTAGAAATAGTTCGTTTCATATGCTTAAAATAATGTTCGATCACATAGAATGAGATAAGTGTGTGATAAATTAGAGTAAGTAAAAATATAAATTTAATTAATAATATATTATATAATATTGATTTGGATTATATTGAATCAGTTTCAATAAATAAAATTAAAAACTGATTTAATCCAATCAATTTCTAAAAATGAAACCAAAAAGATTGGATTTAAGTTTGTATTTACTACTTGAGAAGTGTTAACAATACGCTCTCTAACATTCTTTTCAACACATACTCTCTTATTGGTTGAAATTAGTGTGGGTCTTACTAATTCATGTGGATCCCACTTAAATTTCGTAGGATCCACATGAATTTTAACTAATAGGAGATTATGTGTTGAAAGAAAAGTGTTAGAAAGTGTGTTGCTAGCATTTCTCTTTACTACTTATGCGATTACATCTCCCCAAAGTTGCAGCTAAAGTATGAGCCGCTTAATGTATGAGTTTAACTTTGACATATTGTAATTGTAAAGTTCTTTTACATTGTTAACTAATCTTAAAGTATCACATTGTGACTTTGATAGTTATTATAGAAGTCAAACATTTATTTTAAAATGATATGACAATTCATGATAGGTTGATGGTACAAAAAAAATATACCGAAACTGTATAACAATTAAATCTTTAATTTGATGTCAAATTCAGATAATTTTCACCTTCATAGTTTTCCATTAAGAAATTTATTTTACATTGTTCGTATTATATTTGAAACTTGCTATGCTCTTGGAAAACTTAGTTTGGACTTATTTTTGTCAATTTATGGAATGTGAGCTCAAAATTTAGTTGTAATATCTTTAGGACGGCTTCTAGCAAGTTGCTCACCGTGCAAGATATCTTTTTAACCGTTTGACTATTTTAAAAAGTTTGGACGGACAAGATGAACACATTGATACCGGTTCTATGTTGTAATTGAAGCGATTACAAATTAACCCTTACAATTTGAATAGATTACAAATTAACCATGACAAATTGAATTGATTACACCTTTGGGAGTGGGGGAATTGAATCAATTACAATTTGTAATGGTCAATTTGTAAGGGTTAATTTGTCCCCCATTGCCCAGATCCACCTCCTCAAACAAGTTGCCATAGCGACCTCCCACTAACGTCGTGACCTCACGCTTCTCCGCCACCTCCTCAGTCTACTCCATTAGAAAGCAAACCAACGGCGCAACCCGTAAATAGCCCAGATTTCGCTGTTCCTAGTTGAAAACCTTCGTCTGCTTGTTGAGGTTTGCAAGGTGCAACCGAGTGGAGTCGGCGGATGAGAAGTTTGAGGAAGGAGGTTTGGCATATGATGTTGGGCCATCTTGGCTGAAATTGAAACTTGTGAGCTGGGAGAGTCACGATGGAGCTGATCTGCATCATCATCGTGGGGGTGGGGGTGGGGGAGTGGGAGTGAGAGGAATGACGGTGGAGAGAGGGGGAAGGCTGACAACCTGGATGTCAATAGGGATGTTGATGCAAACCAAGAATGATGTCCAATTTAAGGCTAAATTGATTTTTGATGAAATTTTATTTTCATTAATGATGAACACGTCTACTTGTTTTTGCTGTATCTCGCGCTACGGATCTCCGATTGATGCTTTCTTTGGTGCGTTAGAACGCTAAGGAAATTATCTACGTATAGTATTTCAATCCTCTTGACCAGATTCAGCTTCTATCATGGTGAAAAACGGGCTGGAAGTTAAGCACGAAATTCTGGACGGATTTGACCCATGTTGTTTTAGGCTTGTATTTAGTTTTTATTTCAATATGTTATTTGGCTATTGTATGATGGGGGGTCGAATTTTATGATAAGAAAGGAGGCTAACTTTTGGCTTGCATGCCTGGTTAACTCCTTGGGAGGTTATGAAATCTTAGGATGACTTGTGTAAGCCAACCCTTGGCAGCCCCAATTCCTATATGTATGCGCCTACTAACTCGAAATAAGACAACTTAGATGTTGAATTTGGATTAATTCCATTTGTGAGAAAATTGTTCTCTTAGGTTCTTGGTTGAACCAAACTTAGTTCTTATCAAGAATCCAAGGTTCTTGTGGCGAATATCACTTGACTTATCAAACCTTCTTGGTTTGTGGCGCCTTCATCATCTCTTTCTTTCCATTTTCTTACTTTCTTCACTTTTATGTTGATTCATTTTATTCATATAAGAAGAACACGAAATTATCATGCTTTGAATTCAACCATAAGATCTTCAAAAGGCAACATCACCATTTGGTTGTCATCAGATGTGCTCCATAGCCACGATGGCACAAGCCCCAACTTTTGCAGTAAGGGGAACGGAGAGTGGTGGGGGTGGCAAACTCATAAGAGGAAACAAAATTAAGGGCTGATTACCAATTTCAACCAAACAGGGAGACAAGGTTATAGGGACCGATTAGATATTTTTACAAACTAGGAGAAAAGGGTGATACTAAAATAATTATCGTCGTTCACACGCTTTTTAGTAAATCTAACGGTTAAAAGATGTCATTCACGGTAAGCAGCATGCTTAGGTCACTCACCCTAGAATTTGCCTATCTTTAATTATAAGGAAATGGTTAAAATATATTTTTGGTTATTATTTATATATGATATATTATTTTCTACTTAATCTTTATACAAAAAACTTTTTAATTTAATTATTATGCCGTTTGTTACTATTATAACACTAAGTATTTGAGTTATAACACAATAAAACATTAAGTACCAAATTAAAGTGTTTAATCTCGATTCAAGTGTGATTTTCGAATATCGAATGTCTCAGACCAAAAAAATTAAAGAGTTTAATTTTAATATACTATCAATATAAAGTTTGATACTATCAATTAATCGTACATCATCAAATATATAATTTTTAAGATAATTATTATAAAATTCAAATATTTTTACTAATATAATGATACATGATTGATTGATTGACACTATAAAATATCTTTTAACTAATCGTAATCACAATTAAATCCAACTAAAAATAAGTGGTATTTTTCGTTCCTATACTTGGTTCATTTATGTCACAGTAACTCCATGTGGAGCTTGCTTTGCAAGGCATCTCTCACTGTTTTATAGCAACGACAAACATTTTTTTTTTAGTCCGAGACCCACGATATATAAAAATCACATTGAACTCTAACTAATTCGAGTCGAGCTGGAAAGAACCATTTAAAAAGACAAAGCTCTCTCAACACTTATTTTTTTTTCATTCACGAGACTCGAATTTGAGACATTGTTAAGGAAAACCAAACTCCTTGCCACTTGGACTAATAGGCATTGGTGACGAGGATAGCTTTGAAAACACGATTGTAGAATTATACACGTAAAGAACAAATTAAAAATGAACATCACATTAAAAATATGCTAACCTAAGAAAATTTGAGAAATTTTCAAATTGCTATTTTTAATAAAAAAAATTATTTTCAAATCAATTGAACACATCCTAATTTATATTTGAAAATATTTGAGATGAAAGAAAATAAAACTCTAAAAAAACATTGAATTACAAGTGTTTTTCTCAATATTATTATTCCATATTTAATCCACAACTAGAATAGTTCTTCTTTCCAATGATTTAAACAACTTATGCGATTCTTCTTGGTTTGGCGAAGCACCTTTAAGTGAATGCAAGAAGTAATAAGCTAATTAAGGTCTTAGCCAAAAGATAAAAACTAAAAAGGATATCGCCATTCTGAACTAAAATCTAACCACTGGATTGTAATAGGCAATAATCGGCTCCATTTTGTTCTTCATATTCCCATTTCCCAAGGCCACGACTCAAAAACAAGAGGAGCAGCCTTGTAGACAATAGCAGATTGCCCATGTCCCTCCATATATTTGACCATTATTTATCACTATTCAAAAGGAACTAGCATATTGTTTACCATTAAATGATACGTATAACAAATATGCTTTTCATGATGAGCTGTTAAGGAAATGTGCTAGTGACTTGTCCGTATCATTGTCATTCATAACCAAAGCTTCAGCAACGCTGCTTGATGAAAATCCCATTTCACGCAGAAGGGTGTAGCCATTGACAAATTCCTGGACCTTCAAATGAGCAATATATTAGGTAAGTAAAACGATTTAAGCAGTAAAGACTGCACCAAGTCTTCTGCATGCTAGTGTGGCAACTGGCAATGCAAAATATGAACTTCAGCCCTAGTCCAAAGAAGAGAAACACTAAACCACCTGAATCCTGAAGGTGATATTGAAACCAATATAAAACACCACATAATGGCTACTTTTAAAAACCATAAACATGCAGCCGATGTGGCCAATACAATACAACCAATACAAAGAACTGTCTCATGTCGTGCATGTAAATTTCAGTATGTTACTCCTTTTGGGTCATTAGTAGTACTTGCCATAAGAATGACAAAGTGAATAGCTGGAACTAAGATCCAAGGTATCTAACAAGCAAATTGATCAGGGAAAAGCTCCTAAAATTCTCCCATGCTCAGAAAGGCCTTTCCTAGGAGACAAGGTTGACAAGTAATTATATTTGATCTGGAAGCAAACTCCAGATGACAAGTAGAAAACTTGTCAATTTCACTGGAAACTTAGTTTAAAACATCTTCCATTTATTTAGGCTTAAACCACAAAGCCTATTGAAAAAAAGGAACCAGTAGACTCCATAGAACACCAAAGATACTCCTCCATCCCAATACAGAGCGAGATCGGTCAGAAGCCAAAGACAATTGGATCAAGCACGACATATGCAAAGTTATATAAACTTTTTAAATGACTATTAATTGACCACTTTATCATTCTTTAAAAAAACTATCAACTCGATGACTATCAATAAGTTCACAGTAATAATTCAGAGGAGAAATTCTAGTATCACAGTAAGAACCATTTGATCCTTGCTATCTATAATCAAGAAACCAAAAAATTGTTCAATCTGCACGGTCAGAACAGAGAGAAAGATGTTTGACATATATTATTATTATTATTATTATTATTATTATTATTATTATTATTATTATTATTATTATTCAGAAGCATAATAATAAAAATAATAATACTTTTCAGCAATGCTATTATCTGAGCATGATGTCCATTTAAGAGATACAGGGATCAAGAACATACCTTGGTTGGATTATCACCATAATTCGCAACAGCAATGGGAACAGCCTCTCGACTAAGCCCCATGGAAAAATATTTGCTCACAATGGGATCTGAAGCAGAAACCTGGGGAAACAAATTTCATTACACACCCCAAGAATTGAAAACAGTAAGCCTGCCTATGTTTGGATGTGGGGGTTTTGGAGGGAAAGGGAAGGGATGACTTATTCTTTCTAATCTATATATGTTGACGGTTGACCTATATTTGAGATTTTTTAAAAAAAATGAAGGAATAAAAGAAAAGATGATCATATAACCTTTCAATCCCCTTTATTCATTTTTATAAACATTCTACAATTCCCTTAATTTAGAAAATGAAAAAACAAGTCTTCCCTTTCATTTCCCTCCAAAACCCTCCATCCAAACATATCCTAAAAGAATTATCTATATGCAGAAAAAAGAAAGTACCGAATTTATGATAAACTAGGAAATAGTAATGTTATAATAAATCGAGGGGGGGGGGGGGGGACAAAACAAATAAGAGAGGTTAGAATAGCAAAAATGAAAAGACCTTTGATGAAGTTGAATCGGAAAGCTTAGTGGGAAGATTGTCTAACCCAAATTTGGTCCAATTAGGATTATCCTTGTGAGATTCAGCCAAGATTTTTCTCTCCAATCCAAAATCGAAATGGAAGTTGCTGCGTGGAATATCAGAGGCATGCGGTAATAAATGAGGCTGCAAAATGAATAGAAAGAGCGTTGAAGAAAGTGAAAAGAGAGATGAAAGGAAAGGGAAAGGGAAATAGTTACTCACCGGGGGAGTGATCCTATATTCTGGTTTTATAGCAACCCTAATTCCCAACCCTCCTCCTCCTGTTGCAGCTGCAAATTCAACAAAATGGAGGAACTTAATTAATTATTCAATTGAATTGAATGAAACCCTAATCCTTCAACTTTGGTACTTACGAGAAGGGGTAGAATTCTGCTGATACGGTGGGACGCCGCTCTGGCCGTGTGGACCAACTTTCGGGTACATCGGGGACGGCGACGAAGACGGTGGCGGACGGTGGTACATTGGAATTTGACCCGTCCTGCTCTTCAAATCGTATTCCATGCTTCCGATTTATCAAACCACTTGCCTTCAACTTTCTCCTTGTCGTGCCGCCTCCGCAACCTCTTCAACTTAAATTTCAACCAAAATGTATGTTTGTAAATTGTATTATTACTACTGGTTCCACATTTTGTGTATATATATATATATATATATATAAAAGACACATGTAAATGTGACTATGGGCTCAAACTGACTTTGTCCCTTCAACTAAGTAAATAACTACTATTTTTTTAGGTGATATATCATCAAACAAATTACGAGTAGATAGTAGATACATCTTACTTATTTATGTTTAAAATAAATTTATTTTAAATAGGCCTTATCCAACAAATATTGAGCTTGCTTGTGTTTTAAAGTAGAATGAATATATTGTATAAAAAAAAAAAATCCTTTGGCCATAGATTTCTAGGAGCCTATTCGCTTTTTTTTGGTATGTGCATAAAGATATCACTCAGAAAAAAATAATCTCTTTCAAGGCGTAAAGATCACTGAAGTGAGTTTTATCTGACTAATTCATTGTGAGATGTAAAGATCACCAAAATTGATTTTGTCTCTCCCAATAAAATATTGTTTCCATATATATGATAAGAATTGAATATCTGACATTATGTTTAAAAAATCCAATTATCTATCAGTTATTTGCATGTTTTCAATTTATACTCTTTCCTGCATAAATCTTTACAAACAAGAAATAAAATAAAAAAATATCATTTTTATAATTATTAATTAAATTAGGAATCTGGAATCAGGGCAAACGGACCCAAAGTTTTCAAATGATAGAATTGGTTAGTTAAAACTCAATTTCTATGAAAATAGCATGACGCTCTTTCTTACCAATTCTCACGAATGCTGTTCTGTGCTGTGCTGTGGTTCATTTGTGTCTACTAATCGAAGCTTATATTTTATAAGCTTATATTAAGGATTACTCACATTAGGACAAAGTCTAGTCTTTGTGTGCCAAAAATATCTACCTACGAGTATTTAAACAAAAACTTTATCTAAATCTTTTCCCGAACCATGTCAGTATGAAAACTTGATAATTTTTACTTACTTTTTGTCACTCCCAATCCAATTGCGAGGAGTGTTGGATTTTTACATTCGAGTATAAGAAAAACATAATACATACATGAAATAATAATCCGATGCACCCACATCCATGGGGAAGTTGGTTGACGGTAGAGAAAGGGGGAGAGATAGTTTAGTCTTTTATCTTCACATCACTTTGGCGGTACTCCAAGGAAAAAAACGAGACCTATTTCATCAAGGAAGAACACAATCTAAAAGGACACTAGTGACTAGTTATGCTACAAGAATAATTGATGGGGTTACAAAATTACAATCCAAATATAGGGTCATTTGCACCAAATATAGAAGAACCAAAGTGTCTCGTATTAAGATCACTGCCATCTAAGGCTGGACCAAAACGATCTAGCCACTGAGTTGGACTTGCATTCTCATTCTCCTCCACCCACTCAAAAGTGGTGTCAATATCATCGAATTGAAGCAGATCAACTTCTAAAGACTTTGCTTTCATCTGCCTAGCTAACTTAAGATTGTAGTTTATATAGACAAGGTCATTCAATATTTCTCTATCAATCTTGTTCCGCTTCTCTGAGTGAATTTGCCGAAAGGTACTCCACTGCCTCTGAAAAGAGAAGGTGCTACAAACTTGACTTAATATTCTAATGGCAACTCGTTGCAACCCGGGAGCAGAGTCACCGTATTGTTCCCACCACAGCCCTAGAATGAATAAGCAATGAGTTTGCAGATTAATAACCCTGCTGTGTAGTGGTATCAGCAGCTTTGCAAATAAAGCAAAAAAAAAAAAAAAAAAATCATTCTTTTATATATGCTGGTTGAAATCCATTGTTCAAGGTCAATAACAGACAGGAAAAATCAGCATCCTTGCTACTGCTTCAGCATTCACTAAAACTAACAATGTAGAACTTGACATTTATTGTATCTAAAAATGATGAAGAACACCAAAAGCACTAAGCATAGTGGTAGATGCAATTCAGCTTGATGTGGTGCCTCCCTCCCAAGAAAAAACAGTTAAACCAAATGAAACAAGAGCTGTTCCTAGGACTGACATAGGCTGGACCCATGTTTCACAGAGGGCAACTGATAGATAAATCAGATGCTAAGTAGTCCAGTGAATGAAACAAAAAATAATCTACAGTCATATATTTAGTAACACCCCCGCCCTTTTTTTCCCAGACTGGAGTAATGATAGTGCTAGAATTAGGGTCAGTAGCTTCCCACATATGCATCAAGCCAAATTTTAAGTAATTAATCCCCAGATAAATCACAGACATTTTTACTTTCCATGCACAAAACAAACTACAAAAATTTTCTGAAAACTTTACTACAGAGGTAACCAAAAACAAACAGAATAATCTTCACAAACTAGATTAAGCTTGATGAGCATTTTACCCCAAAAATACATGGTTTTCTTTATCCACACATCAATGCTGAAGTCAGTCCCTAATATCCATGAAATTTACTGTTGGGTTGAAATATGCAGCTTAAAAAGAGCTTTCATCATAAAATTGGCTATCTGAGAAACAAAATGGTTTAAGGGGCACTAGTTGAAACTTACATGGCGCAACTGTATTTCTTGCCTCCTTTGCTAGGCTACAACCAAACATCCCATGAGCCTTTGTAAAAGTATAGATTTGATTGGTGAGGTCACGCCTCATATCTGGTACAGGAAGTAATTTCTCCAGAACCTTATAGAAGTCTTCCTTTATAGAGGAAAGAAATTTTATTTCAGGATTGTATTGGATACTGGGGTTTAAAAAGGCTGCAGCTGCATGCAGGGGGGAATGGAGTTGGTCCCGCCACTTTTTATCTACTATGTCTAAGAATGTCTTGCACTTGTTCTCATCCATTATGTAGTATGTCCTAATTGATTCCTTGGCCCTGGTCATTAGTTCATATATGGAACCTACAGTTGGTTTCCCATCAGACACTTCCCTCAACACTTTTAAAAAAGGCTCAGAGATGGACACGCACTCTTCCACTGTCCTCCAGAAATCACCATCTTCAGCTATTGCAATACAAGATAGACTCTGTGATTTATGAGCATAGGAAATGGTTGAAGCATATTCAGGGCTGTGGAACATATGCTTCAATCTTGTTCTTAGCTTCAACATAGACTGTAAAGACAGGAAAGTGGATATAGACTTTGTGATCCCAGTCCTGATAAGTTCCTGGCCTCCAGTGAACTTCTTCATAAGATCAAGCAATGACGCATTATTGTATATTAACTTTGTTATGGTTTGTGCTTGTAAAATGCACCTACTAACCCAATCTACCTTGGAGAATTCTTCCAGAATTAGGTTTAAACATTGAGAGGCACAAGGAGACACAAATAGAGTTCCATAGTTCTGAACGATATGATTGGCAATGCCAGTGTAGTTAAAACTGCCATCCATAATAATTTGCACAACATTTTCTGGGCCAAACTCTTGAATTACAGAATCAAAAAGATCAGCAAGCCATTTTGTGTTCTTGAAATATGCAGAGGCATCCACACATTTGTGGAAAAAGGTCCTGGATGGTGATGCGACTAAGAAATTAATCATGGCCTTCGATTTATAATCAGTCCATGTGTCTGCAATAATGGTACAACCTGTGGTAGCCCACTCTTTCTCAACATCTTTTGACTGTAAGCCCACTTCTGATTTTATCCTTTCCAACCACGTTGTTTTCAGGATTTCTGCTGATGGACCTATAAATCCAGGACCACACTTCGCAATGGCATCAATCATCAACTGATAGGATGAAGACCGTGCAACACTGAAGTCTAGCTTATTCTCGAAAAAGAATAGAGCAATACTTCTCTCTGCATTCTCTTGGTTGCTTGTAGAGGAAGGGGTCAAAGGATTGCCAGTAGGGAAAATCTTCATAATAGGGGATGTTGCATCCATAGACATAAGAGCTTTCGTTGCAGAAAGATTAGCAGGAGACTTGACTTCTGCCACTGCTAGTTTTTGCTTCTTCACACTGGGGATCTCTTTGACCTCTTCTTTTGATGCTATTATCGCCCTTACCCTGTCTGTAACATCATCTCTGACCTTGCTACAAGGATTTACTCCTTTACTTGGAAATCGAGATAAATGATGCTTCAACCTACTAATGCCACCATTTAGAACTCTTTGGCAAAATTTGCACCTTACCTTGTTTCCATCTAATTTCTCTGCATATTCCCAACAAATATCTTTTTCTCGAACCACTACCAGTGTTAAAAGAAGAAGAAGAAAAATTACTGCCACCACATTATATGCTAAAATGTTTTTTCTTTCTGTTAATTAGTTCATTTGAATAGACAAAACTAACAGTAAGCTTGACAAACTATTCAAATTAATAAAAAAAAAAGGAGATGCCAAAATGCAAAAGAAGTATTGATATCAAATGAAGTCATTGGAAAACAAGCTATAACTTACTTAGGATGCAGAAACTCTTCTGGAATAGTATATGACAATTGACAACCTACACCAAAAGATCAAATCAGATAATGAAATAAGAATATCATAAAAAACACACTAACATGAACCATGATCATTCAATGAGTAATGCAACAAAGTTGAATTAAGCTCACTGGATTAGTGAACTTTCACAAGATACAGTTTTCCATGACACATTGGAACTCTTCTTCCTTTTCCATGCAAAAGCATTAAGTTAAGCATCTTGTATGGCACCAGGCAATTGAATACGGGAGGAAAAATCATCAAATTTAATTAATCTTTTATTTACTGTTTCTGAAAATAATATAAGATATTCATTCCAATCATTCAAATTTAAGATCATCAAGTATGGAAGAAATTGAATTCAATCTTCCCTTTAATCACAAAGGGAATTAAATCTAATCTGTAATCTCGAATTAAACACTTGCAAAAATTGATTACAATAGAGGAGATACAGAAAATTATCCAAATTAAAAGCAAAAAATTAAAAGGGGAAAAAAATAAAAAGAGATGCTGATGAGATGATTAAGGAAATAATGAGATTGCGAGAAATTTGGATTTGGAGCTTACAGAGTGTTAGAGATTGGTCTATCTCGACGGAGAGATAAACGGAGGTCGAAGATTTGAATAACTTTTTTCGATTTATCGCGATATTTTCGAACTAGGGTTTGTGTGGTGCTGCAATGCTTACTTGTCTTTCTCCTCCTAGTTTTATTTTCTCTTGTATTTTCTCGTTTTTTGAATATTTGTATTCTTTCGTTTGCGTTTGTGCATCTCCGGCGTGGGTTTCCTTTTAGCGATATCTCGCCCACCTTTTTAAGGATTTAACAAATTAGAAATAGCCACGTGGATTTCGTAAGGGAAATATATTTCTGAAGCGACAAGCAACGAAAATTAAGAGAAAAGTGATTACATTTATGTAACCAAAACAAAAAGTGATTAAACATGATAAATTTTTTGGACATGTTTTTTTTTTTTTTTTGATAATAAAAAATTACTGTATTTCATTAAAAATCAAGTACGCAAGACAATTGGGTACATCATCATGATAGCCATATATATAGCCACCCTAGCCAATGTGTGAACAATTATATTGGCTTTCCTTGTAATGAACTCTATCAAAAAGTTTTGGACATGTTTGTTATAAATTAAAAAAAAAATTATTTTCATATAAAGTAATTTAGAGATTATTTTTAGAGGTTTTTAAGTAAAGCAGAAAGTAATTTATGTTTATTTACAATCATAAAAATAATTTTAATGAGAAGTTAAAAAAATAGCTTCAGATTTTTTCCAAATTAATTATTCTTTCAGATTCTAAAAAAACAACTAGTTCAAATTTCAAAAAAATCATACTTCAAATTTCAAACATTGCAACAAACAGCTAGTTCCACAAAATAAATTATTATTTTCTAAAAAAATGATTTTGCATGTGTGCTTTACATGGTCTTTTAGAAGATTATGCCTTTAAGCTCGTATTTATGACTTTCTTCTCAAGCCTTACTACTTGAGTGTCCATCACACAGGGTTGAGGTCGGCAACTCGGGCGTACGATGTCGAGCTCTTTGTACTTTATTGGTGGACTGGACCCTTCTCTTAGTGGGTCGTGTCCTTGAGTTGAGTCCTTACTAGATATGGTAGGACCAAAAGCTGAAACAAACGGGCTAATTGCGTGTTAATTTATAGAGTATAAAGAGTCATCTTACTTTTATGGGTGGTTACGGAATTAAAAAGACAAGTTTTATATGAAATGGTGTAGTCAATGTATTGAGAAGTAGAATTTTTAATTTCCCACATTTTTAGTTTTTTGCATTTGATGTTTTGATTTAATTATGAGATTGCCATTTTTTACGTAATTTTTATTCCAAAAGTGATTCTTTAAGGCAGTTCCAAACACACTAAATGCACTAGTATCTAACATTTGACATATAAGGCATTGGGTCAGTTTAGATTAGATTTAAGATAATTTAATATCTGAACCAATTAATGTTGATTAGATTGGATCGAATTTTACAAATTTTTGATACGCAATCCGAACCCAATTGGATCAAAGAGGATTTTAAGGATTAAGGTTCTTCTTCTATCACAAAAAATGACATATTCAAAGGGGAGAAAATGATTTGCCTCAAAAAAAAGTAAAATATTAATAAATAATGTATTAATTTAACAATAATCGGTTCGGTTCGAGTTGCACGAATTCAATATTATTGAACTTGAGACTCGAACCAATGGTGTTTGAATTCAATAATTTAAATTCAATCCAAATTGATGGGAATTGATGTAAACCGTCAAAATCGGTTTGGTTTGATTCGGATCCATTGATTTCGCGAAGCAGATCGAATCCGCTTACAGTATTATTTGAGATATACCAATGTTAGTGTTATAGCTATATTATTAGGATACTTGTTTCAAAGATTAAAGATTTTATTATTTCTTTAATTTATAAAAATTACATGCGCGGCATGCTTAGTGTAATATGATTGTTTGCAACAAGTCAAAAAAAGAAATAATGTTTGCAATGTTTTGACAGAATAATGTTTTTGCAATGTTATTTTGTATATTGGTATACACTGTCAGTGTAAAGATTTTTTATACAGACAACCAATCAGAATTTGTCACATAAGTAAAAGTGTTTGACTCTTATCCTAACTACCTTAAAAGTCACACACATCATGATTTGTGATTGATTGTCAGTGTAAAAAAACTTTACACTGATAGTATATAACAATTAAACTCATTCTAAATTAGCAATTAATTATAGATAATACTTAAGAATAAGGTATATCACAACTAAATATTTAAAAAAAAAATACAATTTAATGACATTGAGCTAACAACAAGAAGTTGAGTTTGATGTCCTTGCATTCATATCAACTCCATTATAATCTAGAGTTAAATAGATTATCACTCTTAACAAGTTATATAGTTTTTTGGTATGGGTGAAGTTAGTCAAGTTGAATCGAGTTAGATTTAACTAGGACTTCAATAAGAATAAGTTCAGTTTAGGTTTGATTGTTAAGAAAACGAGATCATTTTATTGGCTCAAGTTGGGCTCATTCCTAGCCCATGAGCTACTCGAGCTCAATAAGTCAAATTAAAATTTTATACTCAATAGTTTTTTCTTTGATTTTTATATAAATAAGCAAAGTATTTATTAATATCAAAGTAAAATCAAATACATATCTAAAAATATATAAAATTAAAAATACATTTAATTATCTGAAAACATTATACATATATAATGTGTGTGTATATATAGAGAGAGAACAAATTCACAAGTTTATAAATCAAATATAGAAAGCTCAAATCATCTAACAAATAAGTTATCATTTTCAACTGAAGCTGATCAGCTCAGCTCATTAACTCAAAAACTTAACTTATAACTGAATCGAGTCACAAGTAACTTATGAGCTGGCTTGACTCGCTTCCGGCGCTAGTATTGAGTGGGGACTGCTTAGTAACTTGAAGGTTAAATATGTTACTATTTGGGCTTAACAGTAAGCCGAACAGATGAATTTACATTTGGGCTTAAGTTGAAGACAATATAGACATCAGAGCCTGGTTCCCATACAGTGACTTATGAGCTCACAACGCTTGAATTGGGCTACTCTAAAAATAGATTAGACATCCACCCATTGAATAAGCTTCCAATGTTGAGTTCAATGGTATATCCGAATTCGCAGTAGAAGACTCGACAGGCATAACATGATTAATCATTAACAAAATCATACACAATTCTCTCAATAATTTTCATTTCAAAAACCATTAATAATGTCATCTATTTACGCAACTCATTCCAGGAATGTTACTTGTACAACAATCATACATGTAATACTACGGGTTTTAAGTTGCCACTTCGCTCACGGCAATATCTGACTAACATATTATTGTCATTCTATAGCGTAAACCAGCTGTACTTATTCCTAATCAGTAATCACCCAATCAATTAAGGTTTATCGTCGCATGGGACAAGGCATTAAACACTTTTTTTTAAAAAATAATAATAATAATTGTTACTTTAGAGATGTCATGGCATCAGGGTTTGTCACGGTCTATGGAGGGGCAGCGTTTGACCTTTACCATGTCCCATGCATTTTGTCACGGCCTTAAGTAGCACCCACGAGTCACCAACTATATTATATTACAGTAAGTTATTTGACTTTTGAGATAGCCACTGTCAATTACCAACAACATCCCTTGCCCAAACTATTCATTCTGGTGGTTACAATGATAATATATTTTAATACTATTATTTTTATTATTATTTGACCTTAGGCAATTTGGGTGGGAGAGCAATGTGAAGAACAACATTATTGTCAGTAAAAATGTAAATAAGTTCAATTATCTGTGAATTATTCGAACTCGATTCAATAAGTATTTGACCAAGTTCGTCCGTTTTGGATAAACAAATAAGGTCAAACTTGAAGTTAAGTTTGATTATTTAAATTAGACAAATTCAAACTTTGTAGACATGACATTAATAACTCTTGTATATGTGTATTATCCCGAGAATTGTAATTTTATTTATTACATTTACTTGAAAAATTATATATGTAATGGATTATTATGAATAAAAAATTGTAGTTTATTTATATTTTTATTTCATTTTCTAGCATAAAGATGTTTAATAAATATTTAATTAATAAATTTAAAAATAATTCAAGAAGAAATTTGATAAAAGAAAGAATAATAAAGCAATAAATGAGTACAAATCAAATTCAAGCTTCATATCTTAAGCAAGTCAAACTCAAATTTTAAAATTTGACTCGTTTAAATAAATAAGTAAGCTTAGAACAAAATTTTTTTTCACTGATCAAGTATGAATTTCAAATGCTACATTTGATTTGACATGTTTATATCCCTAATTGTCATTAAAAAATTGTTATATATAGGCTTGTAGCTAACCATTGAACATTTCATATTCAGTTTATCACGTAAGAAGGAAGCTTTCTTTTAACTTTTCAACGACTCCCATATCACAATGTAATGAACCAATCAGGGATGGCCTAAGGGAAAATTACTGAAGCCCTAGCTTTGGGCCCACTAGCAAAAAATTATTGGCATTTGCTTTTCATATCTCATTATTTACTATTCTTATCTCCCCTCTCCATTTTTTCTAATTAAATCCCATAAACAACCTCCATATCTTCCCACCATTTTTCCATAATCAATTTTTTACCTTATAGTTTCCATAATGTAAAAAATGTAATGTATTCAATTTTTTAATACATTTTCGTAATGTATTTAATTTTTTTATATTACGGAAACTATATATATAGTTTCCGTAATGTATACAATTTTTAATAGATTATGGAAACTATAGTTTCTGTAATGTAAAAAAATATAAAAAATTGAATACATATATTCTATTTTTTTACATTACTGTAATGTATTCAATTCTTTTACTATTCAAGTTTTTTAATGTATTCAATTTTTCATACATTACGGAAATAGTTTCCTTAATGTATTCATTTTTTTTACATTAAGGAAACTTCAATTTTTTTACCAATTTGTTTACCTTAACATTACGGAAACTATAATGTATTCAATTCTTTTACATAATGTATTCAATTTTTTTGCATTACGAAAAACGATATTGTAATTTGGAAAAATGTCTGAATCCTTGCGCAACATGCATGAAAGAAACGAATCCATACACGCGTTCTCTCCCGAAAAAAAATATCAACGTTGTGCTTGTTATCTTATTGGTTGTACTCCCCTCTGCAGCTTTCCCGATGTGACAATGGGATTGGGTTGGGAGTAAGAAAATAGAATATGAGGAGAGAGAAGAAAAAGAAGAAATAGAGGGTGTAGGAAGAGTTTGATTACAGGTAGGAAAGTTAAGGCATTTGCTTTTAAAATGGGAAGGGGGTAAGAATAGTAAATAATGAGATATGAAAAGCAAATGCCGAAAGTTAATTGTGGAAAAATGGGTTAGTATGAGGTGAAAGGATAGAAGGTTATTTTAGAAATTTAGTTGGGAAAAAATGAAAAAAGGGAGATAAGAATAATAATAAGTGGGGTATCAAAAGCAAATGCCAAAATTATTTAGTTTTAGTTTTTATAAAGCAAAAAGCCACATATGCTAACAAAAAAGCCTAACCTAAAGCATAATCTGATCCAGATGCACTTTTCCACTTAAAATAAAAAGGTCTTACTCACTCTTGATCCCACCCTATTACACTCCAGCTGGTTTTGATTTGCTTGACATTACTGTTAGGTGGCACAGCCCTCCACACTCGTGTATAACTCTCAACAACTTACTCACAATATCACTCAATACACACTTGCAGAAGAGAGTAGAGAAAGAAGAAGAGATGGCAAAAAACTGAATCCACATCACACTTTATTGAATATTGCACATAGGCATGTATACAAGTCCCATACGGATCACCAACACTATTCAGCTAACTAACATTCTGTTAAACTAGCAGAATTACATCACCAATCACCAACTAACTAAACTAATTAAACTGAATTACACTTTTAACACTCCCCCTTAATTCAGGTTTTACTAAGTAATCATGATATGTATAATTGCATCACTATGGAATCAAATATCCCAACTAGGTTGGCACCCAAGATTTCAACATTCATTTGCATCATACCATGCTTAGTTTAACTCTGAAAAAGACACAACATTCAGTTCATTTCTCAGCTTTCTAAACCTTTCTGCCTTCAGAGATTTAGTTAATATGTCAGCTAATTGGTTCTCACTTCTGCAGTATTGTATCTTCAACTTTCCTTTATTGACTTGATCCCTTAAGTAATGAAACCGAGTTTCAATGTGTTTACTCCTTCCATGAGCTATAGGATTCTTTGCCAAATTAATTGTTGATTTATTATCCACCATCAGCATCATTGGTTTAGGACCAATCAACTGTAACTCTTCTAGCAAATTTCCAAGCCACACTGCCTGGCAAGCACCTGAGGATGCTGCAACATACTCAGCTTCACAAATTGATAAGGCTACAATGCTTTGCTTCTTGGAACTCCAGGAGATTGCACCATTACAGCACATAAACACATATCCACTTGTGCTTTTTCGATCCTCTATGTCACCACACCAATCAGCATCAGTAAATCCTATTACCTCTGCCTTCACACTTTGCAGATTATTTGAAAATATCAGTCCAAAATCAAGTGTTTCCTTGATGTATCTCAATATCCTTTTAGCTGCAGCATAATGAGATGATTTTGGTTTCTCCATAAATCTACTCACAAGACCAACACCATAAGCTAAATCTGGTCGAGTATTACACAAGTATCTTAGACATCCTACCAGTTGTCTATACTTAGTTGCATCCACTGAATCTTCATTGGAAGCTTCTTTTCTTAGCTGTGTACCAGTTTCAACAGGTGTTGAAGCTGGATTACAGTCACACATTTCAAACCTCCTTAGGATGTCAGTGGCATAATTTTTCTGGTGCATGAACAACCCTTTATTTATTTGGGTGAATTCAATTCCCAGGAAGTATGCTAGTTTGCCAAGATCAGTCATTTCGAACTCTCTCATCATGTCTCCTTTAAAGTTCAGGATCAAGTTCTCATCACTTCCTAATACCAATAGATCATTACATATAGGCAAACTATTAAAGTATCACCTGTATGTAGAGTTTGCACATACACTCCATGCTCATTGCTGCATTTGTGAAGACCCTGCTGATTCAAACAAGTATCAATTAGCTTATTCCAAGCTCTGGGAGCCTGTTTCAGACCATACAAAGCCTTGTAGAGCCTGAACACTTTCTCTGTTTCCCCTTTCTTCTCAAAACCCGGTGGCTGCTGTACAAATACTTCCTCTTCTAATGGTCCATTCAGGAATGCAGATTTCACATCTAGTTGATGAAGGCACCATCCTCTGTAGCTTGCCACTGAAGCTACTAGTCGAATTGTTTCCATTCTTGCCACCGGTGCAAAAACTTCATGATAATCAACTCCTTCCTTTTGTAAGAAGCCTTTAGCTACTAATCTTGTTTTGTATTTTGCTATTGTCCCATCTGGCTTCATCTTGATTTTATAAACCCATTTTACAGCTATGGACTTCTTCTTTGGAGGTAGCTCCACCAATTCCCAAGTATGGTTCTTTTCTATTGATGCCAATTCATCTTCCATTGCAGCCACCCACTTTGCATCACTAATGGCCTCCTAAAAAATCACAGGTTCAGCTTCAATGAATAAGGCCATATGAACCAATTCTCCTTCTTCAGTCACAGCACTGTCAGGTATTATCTCATAATCATTTAATCTTTGAGGTACCTGTCTGTTTCTCTGAGGTCTTTGAGACTGCACTTCTTCAATAGGTTCAGTTGGAAAGGATTGAACATCTTGGAGACTGATCTCTACACTGTTACTGGGATTGCTTTCTTCCCAATTCCACCATCTTGCTTCATCTATCACAACATCCCTGCTCACCATACCTTTTTGTTTATTAGATCAAGCAGTTTAAAAGCACCTGTTGGATGGTACCCGAGGAAAACCATTTGCTCACTCCTATCATCTAATTTCCTTCTCAGCTGTTCTGGTACATCTCTGCAGCACAATGAACCAAAATTTTTAAATTGAGACACATCAGGTTTCCTCCCAGTCCAGGCTTCTTCAAGGGTTGTTGCATCTAGTCCTTTTGTTGGACACTTATTCAGAATGAAAACAGCTGTGGTCACTGCCTCTCCCCACAAGTATTTGGGCAACTTTCTTCCTTTCAACATACTCCTAGCCATGTTTAGTATAGTTCTATTTCTCCTCTCAGCAATACCATTATGTTGAGGAGTATAGGGAGTAGTTACTTCATGATTTATGCCTCTGTCATCACAATACTTCTTAAAATCATGGGAATTATATTCTCCTCCTCCATCAGTTCTCAAGACCTTGATTGGCCTGTCACTTTGTTTTTCAACTAGCAGGGCAAAATTCTTGAAAATAGACAATACTTCATTCTTTTTTTTAATAAGATAGAGCCACATCATTCTAGTATACTCATCAATGAAAGCCACAAAGTAATTGTTACCTCCAAGAGATTGGATTTCAAATGGGCCGCACACATCTGAATAAAGCACTTCCAATTTGTTCCTAGATCTATGAGAGCTTTGTTCTTGAAGGCACTTCTGGGCTGTTTACTGATGCAGCAGTCATCACACACCTGCTGAGGGTGACTGATTTGAGGAAGACCTTGCACCCTCCAAACTCCCGAAATTGAGATGTCCAAATCTGTAATGCCACAGCCAGTTCTGATCATGTACCTCTGCACTTAGGCATTTTTGATCAAGAACTTGCATACCAATCTTGAAAGTCCTGTTCTTTGACAAAGGAGCTTTCAAGATCAGCCTCCATTTAACATCATAAACCTTCATTTGATTTTGCTGCATGTTCATTGAGTACCCCTTCTCCACCAACTGCCCCAGACTCAATAGATTATTCTTCATGTTGGGCACATAAAGAACATCTGTGATAAAAGCATTCCTCCCATTTTTCCTTATTATCAGCACTTTCCCAATTCTTTCAGCTTTAATGATCGAACTATCAGCAAATTTCACCTTGCTCTTGATTTTCTCATCCAACTCAGTGAACCACTCCCTTCTACCTGTCATATGGTTGGAGCAACCTGTATCTAGGTACCATAGATCCGATGTATCACCCTCATTCTTGGTAGTCACCATCAGTAGTACATGTTCATCAGAACCCGAGTCTTCTTCATGTGCTAACTGTGCCTCATCCATCTTTCTTGGCACTTTCTTGCCTCTACATTCATCAGCAAAATGCCCCCATTTCTGACAGTTGTAGCACTGAATGTCTTTCTTATTGAAGCTCTTCTTGGTACCTTTAAATCTTTTATTACCTTCATCACCATTGTTCTGTATAGAATTGCTGCTTGACTCATCAGAGGAATGTTTCCACTTTGTACCCTTCCACTTTTCTTTTCTTTGCTTGCTGCCACCCCATTTACCTCCCTTCTTACCTTTACTTTGAGCATGGAAGGCCTGCACAACCTCTTTTCCTCCACTCCTCTCATTGAGTCTCTGTTCATGAGCCTCGAGAGAGTTCTGCAGCTCCTCTATTTTCACTCTCTCAAGATCTTTAGCCTCTTCAATTGCCACCACTATGTGGTCAAATTGAGGAGTCAAAGTCTTGAGAATCTTTTCAACCACTTGTTGATCTGTGAACTTCTCTCCACATGTCTTCATCGAGTTTGTCAGAACCTGAAGTCGGCTGAAATACTCACCAACAGTTTCATTTTCAGTCATTTCCAAGAGCTAATATTGTCTTTCCAGAGACTGCAATTTCACCTTCTTTACCTTCTCCCCTCCTCCATAAGCTTTATTCAAGATATCCCACGCCTTTTTGGCCGTCTTGACATGGGAAATCTTCTCAAAGTTGGAAGGATCCACGCATTGATGAATAAGAAAGAGGGCCTTGGTATCTTTCTTCTGCTCAGCACTATCCCTTTCATCTTGAACTCCGTTCTTCACAATTTCAAGCACATCTTGGAACCGAAAGATAACCCCCATCTTTACCACCCAGTGATCAAAGTTCTTGTTATCAAGAACTGATAGAGAAGAAGGAAAATGGCCATTGCCTGATGTGGAAGCCATGAGCACACTCGCACACTCTCTGGTTGGTCCCTAATCGATTGCTCTGATACCACTGTTAGGTGGCATAGCCCACCACACTCGTGTATAACTCTCAACAACTTACTCACAATATCACTCAATACACATTTGCAAAAGAGAGTAGAGAAAGAAGAAAAGATGGCAAAAAACTGAATGCACATCACACTTTATTGAATATTGCACATAGGCATTTATACAAGTCCCACACGGATCACCAACACATTTCAGCTAACTAACATTCTGTTAAACTAGCAGAATTACATCACCAATCACCAACTAACTAAACTAATTAAACTGAATTACACTTTAACAATTACCACTTGTTACCTGGCTTCGCTTGCGTTTCAACCTAGTGTTGGACATTGGTAGCTTACAGTGACAGAAATCCAGTTGTTATGTAGCCTCGCATGTTAAAGTGCCCAATCGGGTTTGACCATCCTAAAATCTAGTCGCTATAGTAGTTGGAGTATGAATATGTTTGGTTTTAAAATTGTGTCCAATAAAATCAAAATTTTGGTAGTAGAATCGATTTTAAGAGAAAGAAGAATTTCTAAATTTTCTGTTGAGCAAAATTGATTCTAGGTGTGGAATCCAAAAAATTCTTTGTATTTACGCCTCAAAAGTGATTTTACTATCATCCAAACCAAATCAATTCTTTTAAACTCATTTTTAAAATATCATTATCAAAGACAAATCAAATTTTTTAACCTCATTTCTTTGAACATCAATTTTTTGAAAATTAATTCTATCAAGTTACATCCAAATTCACAAAAATGGATAAAGGTGTGGCCGACCTATGGCCCAAGCCACTAAGGCAAGGGCTTTAGCCCTCAAATTAATTTTTTTTTTTTTTACTTTTTTGACATATGTTTTTACTTAATAACCTAAAAATTATTATAATGTATGTTGCACAAGCCCTTATTTTAGATCCACCAACAAAAAAGGCCTCACCTCAAATAAAAAGACCTGGTAATGGATTTTTTGTACTAGATTGATCCCGATTATAAAAATAATCGAAGGCAAAAAATGTCTCACCTCAAATAATCAGGTTAATTTATTGAAAAAGTCTTCGCAATAAAATCACGTTAATATACTGAATTGATCTCTGATTATAAAAACAATCGTAGGGATGATTTTTATAAGGTCTATTCCGCGAAAGTCTGATTTTTCGCTTTAGGGCTTGAAATAACCGACATGAACTTCAGTTCATTTTGATTTGATAGGACTTGCGAGATCAACGGCTTCCATTGGTGATGGTAAAAAGTAGTTTGTCTAAAGCGATGTCACATACGAAATATGCACATGATGAATAATTGAACCTTGACGGCCAGGTGCTGCCTAGCAACAACAATGTTGAACCCTTTCTTTCGGTGGATCAACATCATCATGCTCATGCAATTTAAAAATCCATCCCAAATGTCAACGAACTTGTCTTTTCATACTCATCTTTTACAATAACATACAATTACTGGTAAATGAACTGAATGTGTATGTGTCTGTCTGTTTATGCTTCTGCATTTTGATACAAATAAATAAATCTTGAGGATTTAATCCCCATTAATGTCAAACAAATATTTTATTTAAGGTAAATGATGATTCTTTGACTGGATTTTTTATTTTTTATTATAATTTAATGACCTATCATATACCATGCTAGCGTGTGTCACATGATCGTTGTGATATTTTTGGTCTTTGACTTAATATTCCATGAGCAAATTGTGAGATTAACTATCGGGATGAGGGTGGTGATTAAGTAAAATCCTACTTAGAGTAGTGATTTCAGGATTCGAATTCCTGATATTGCAGGTAAATATCGTCTGGGATCGGAGTCTATTTCCACTTCGACTCATCACTTTTGGGTTTCCCCCTAGTGTTATACTTCACATCGTATGATGTAACGTTATGCTCGCCTCTCCATTCCTTCTCACTCAGAATCCTATTATAGCCGACAGGCCAAAGTCAGAAAATTCTGTCAAGAAATTAGAAACGAAGGAGAAGCAGCATTTATTGGATCAGTAAGTACTGGTTATATTTTGTTTATTAAGGTTCTCCGTGTGAGTTAGTGACTATATAATATTTATGAAAGCATATATATAAATAAGCCTTCATCTTTGTTTCATTACTCTAATGGGCTCCTCCATATGCACCCTCCTATTTGTGCGGCATAAAATAATATGTAACCTTTGGCTTCTAAATGATTACCTAAATGAGTTTCTCTTACTTCATTTGCATGTGATGCTGCTGTTCCCGCAAGCATATACAGCTCATCTTCCATCACTACTACCAATACACCATCATTGCAAGCAATGACCCCAGTTTGGATATCCACCCTCTTAACTGCTTCTGAAACCAGATGGACCTGTATCTGATATGGTTCTGGACCTACTGGTTTTCTTGCTAGTCCCCCCAATTCATCACTTTCCTTGCTCTTGAATATTCGTGGTACGGTTTTAGAAGACATTGTTGGCTGTCTTTGGATCTTTAACTAGTTTGGTGAATTTGGAGATCTAGAAGTGCGTTGTAAGTATTTCTTTTCTCTCTTCATGGAAGTGTCAACTGTCAAGTGCTCTTTTAGCTTTATACTTCTGTTCAGTTGGATTCTTTCCAAAACAAAGGAAAGAATAAACCCAAAAGTTTTATATTTTTATCATGCTTTTCTTAACTATACTTAATGGAAAATATTTCTTGTATTTATGTTTCTGATTTCCATAAAATGATCTATTTTTCAGATGTCACAGTCTTGGTCAGTAGATTAT
Source organism: Ammopiptanthus mongolicus (assembly GCA_039655645.1). Taxonomy (NCBI): domain Eukaryota; kingdom Viridiplantae; phylum Streptophyta; class Magnoliopsida; order Fabales; family Fabaceae; genus Ammopiptanthus; species Ammopiptanthus mongolicus. The sequence continues at coordinate 16,449,370 of CM077345.1, forward strand.
TGGCTATTAAACTGTTTAATCAACTTGTTTCAAAGTTTTGGTTCGCATCGTTTTTTTTTTTTTTTGCTGTAATTAGGGAACCGAACAGAGTAGGTGAAGAAAAAATGCTAATAAGGTTGATCACTTAATTACCTTGTCAAACACGAGCTGCTTATTTTGACCAAAAACACTTAATAGTATAATCTTCTGTCACTATCTTAAAAAAATAGTAACCCCAGTATATCCAGTAATATGCATACCGCACACTCAAACAAGCCTTATACTCCAAACTCAATTGTCTTTGGTCCTCTTTAGTTCTCTAATCCTCTGTTATCTCTCCAGTTTGGTTTCATGTAGAAGTGACCAATATCTTGAGGAGAGCCCTTACTTTACATCCAACTTGTCTTTGAAGTTTGAACTGCTGATCTTCTCTCTTCTAGCCACAAGATGGACAAGAAGCTGGGCTTCTTTTTCATTTTCTTAGCAGCCTTCATGATGGGAGCAATGTTCTTATGTGTTAGAACTGAGCCAGTGGAAGATAAACAAGCTTTGCTTGATTTCCTTCACAACATGCATCACCCTTCTCATCTCAACTGGGATGACAAATCTTCTGTATGCCAAAGCTGGAGAGGAGTGACCTGCAACGCTGACCAATCAAGAGTTATAGCCCTCAGATTGCCTGGAGCTGGGTTGAGTGGTCCAATCCCAAACAACACTCTTAGTCGCCTCTCAGCACTTGAAACTCTGAGTCTTAGATCAAATGGTATAACTGGCTCTTTCCCTGCTGGTTTCTCTGAGCTAAAAAATTTAACCAGCCTCTATCTCCAACTAAACAAGTTTTCAGGCTCATTGCCGTTGGATTTTTCAGTTTGGAATAATCTTACTGTTGTCAATTTATCCAATAATTCTTTTAATGGGAGCATTCCTTTTTCAATTTCAAATTTGACTCATCTCACTTCATTAGTCCTTGCCAACAACTTGCTTTCTGGTGAAATTCCTGATCTCAATATTGGTAGCCTGCATGAGCTAAATCTAGCCAACAATAACCTTAGTGGGGTGGTGCCTAAATCCCTTCTCAAATTTCCAAGTTGGGCCTTTGCTGGTAACAATCTTACCTTTGCAACAGCACTTGCTCCAGCTTTACCTATGCAACCACCGAATGCTCAACCAGCAAAGAAAAGTAGAGGAATTAGTGAACCTGCATTGTTGGGTATCATCATTGGTGGTTGTGCTCTGGGATTTTGTGTGGTTGCAGCTTTCATGATTGTGTGCTGGTACGTCAAGGATGATAAAGATGGGCAACCAGTTAAGTCCCAGAAAAAAGAAGTCACTATGAAAAAAGGAGCTTCTGAAAGTCAAGAGTCTCAAAACAAAAACAACATTGTCTTCTTTGATTGCAGTCTTGCATTTGACCTAGAGGACCTGTTGAGAGCATCTGCTGAGATTCTTGGAAAGGGTACCTTCGGCACAACATATAAGGCTGCTCTAGACGATGGAACCACCGTGGTGGTGAAGAGGTTGAAAGAGGTCACAGTTGGAAAACGAGACTTTGGACAGCAGATGGAGGTGGTGGGGAAAATTAAGCATGACAATGTGGATGCATTAAGGGCATATTACTACTCAAAGGAGGAGAAACTCGTCGTATATGATTACTATCAGGAAGGCAGCATTTCTGCAATGTTGCATGGTATGTTGGACTTTTCCTCTTATCTGAAAAATTACCTTCAGTTTCTCTAATACTTCCCAAACAGCCTACAAAGTTAAATTGGTTTTCTGCATTCATCAAACAGAATTGTTTTTTAAGCATGCCCAGGTCATAACCACTATGTATGTAGTGCAACTTTGAATGTTTTGTTCTGTCCTCCTATGTAGTGTCTCACATCTCAATATAACCTAGTAGGTATTAGCCTAGTAGGATGGCATAAGGGATGTTCTAAATTAAAATTTGGCACTGACCATAGTTGCATTAAACTTATGAATCATGAAACAATCTCTGGGAAGGGGTTGGTTCTATTCAAGTACTCATGGTTACTCGAACAGATGATTAAAGAGGAAAGTGAGAAAAAAAAAAAAAAAAAAATCTCCAAATCCATGTCATCAATGTAACTCCTTCCCTGCATTAGTGGTGAGATTCAATGAATACTACAGCAGGAGCAGGATTTAGGCTAATATTCATTTTTTCCAACACATGCATCTTTCCTATAACTAAAAAAGTTGCATCCAATTATGTGGCTTCCTTCATAGATGTAAATTTCCTTGAGCTTTATGGAAGTGGTTAATGTCAAGTATGTTTCTGCAACTCCTTTATGCAGGAAGAAGCGGAGAAGGCAGGAGTTCTTTAGACTGGGATAGCCGTTTGAGAATTGCAGTTGGCGCAGCAAGAGGCATTGCTCATATCCATGTTCAACATGGAGGGAAACTCGTTCATGGAAACGTAAAAGCCTCAAACATCTTCCTCAACTCACAAGGATATGGTTGCATATCCGATATCGGTTTGGCAACATTGATGAGTCCAATATCCCAGCCAGCAATGAGGGCAGCAGGATACCGTGCTCCAGAAGTAACAGACACCCGAAAAGCAACCCATGCATCTGATGTCTACGGCTTTGGGGTCCTGCTACTTGAGCTTCTAACTGGGAAATCCCCCATACATGCCACAGGAGGTGGGGAGGTTGTCCACTTGGTTAGATGGGTGAATTCCGTGGTCAGAGAGGAGTGGACTGCAGAAGTGTTTGATGTAGAGCTGTTGAGGTATCCAAATATAGAGGAAGAAATGGTAGAGATGCTACAAATAGGTTTGGCTTGTGCAGCAAGAATACCAGATCAGAGACCAAAAATGCCAGACGTGGTGAAAAGAGTGGAAGAAATTCGTCATGCAAATACTGGAAATCTACCATCTACCGAGTCTAGATCAGAAGTTTCTACTCCAACCCCTCATGCAAATTGAGATAACTTCTACCTCTGTTCCACAGTGAGATTCTTTTGTTTTGGGCAATAGTTGTTAATTAATGTCTCAATTGCAATTTTATTTTTAACAGGAGAAATGATATTTGATCTAGTGGGTCTTCGAAGATAGTAATAAAATTGGTGTTAAGTAAGTAGTTAAGCTACCAGATTTAGCTGATGGCAAAATCAAGTTGGGTCCCTGGCTAGTGACTATTGGATTGAATTATGCAGTCAAGGAATCTTCTTGTTGTGTTATGCTTGTGGACATGGGATATACAATGACAGTGGAACCCTTATCCTGACAACACCCGTGTCAAGCGTTGTCCTGAACCGCATACCTAGCAAGTTGTCGTTCAGTTTCAGTCATACAATTAAATTCACTTTCAAATGACCGGAAATTATTTTAAAAACAAAAACTTACTATTTTTTTATTCTTCAGTTTTTTTTTTTTTTTATGTTTCAAGTTATTATCTATGAATTACTTTTATGATATTATCTACTACAATCAACAGTTGAACCTGAACATGATCCCGAAATCTTGCCGATTCACTTTTATGATATATTCCACTTGCTGGACAAAATATCTTTTACTCTATCCATATAGAGAATGGGAGAAGAAAAAAGAATGACAGATTTGATTTTTTATGCACACCATTCTCCATTTTAAAAATATGTACATCTTTATATGCAACTTCAATTAAGTTTAAAGTGAATAATTTAACACCAACCAAAGATTGTTCGAGTGGTAAGCATCTCGACCCCATAAGGAGGAGGACGTGAGTTCGAATCCTGATGGTGACACTCTAGTTGGGAGGTTACGAAAACCAAAAGTTAATTCTCTGCTCTAAACAGTTGATTGGAGAGCCAAAGACCCTAATTACGGTGGTTCATCAAAAGTGAATAATTTAACAGGATTAGCTAAGTGGTTAAGGAGGTATGGTCCATGCATTGACAAATCAGAATGAACCTTCGGCAAGCATTTAGGGAAAGCAATTAATTCCTCTAAATATACCACAATGATGTAGGGGATGTCCTTTAAATCGCCCAAGAGGAATTTAGTCTGGATTAATTGGCCAAAGATACCTTACCATCAAATGAAGTAAATAATTTAAAGATTAAAGCGTGTGCTAGCAACTTCACCTGTATAGCGTGTGTAAGTTTGTGAATGGAAGGAATAGGAATTGAACTAGCATTTTGACAACCTGCACGATTTTTTCTCACTTTATGTAATTTTACCAATTCTACCTGAGCTTATTATGTGAGATTTTTGATCAAATTGATCCATTTTTAGAAACTATTTATCAATATAATCTCATTTTCGAACTATTTACCAAACTAACCCACTTTTTGCCAACCTGACATTTTGTATTCTTTTTTTTTTCCTGACACCAAAACGTTAGTCAAAGTAACATCTTTAGCTTTCAGGAGACAGCCACTGTCCAGGCCGCCACATGGCGCGCTCTGGACAAAGACGCTGCTGCAAGTAACGTCTTTAGTGGAAAGATCAGATGGATAAACATTTCTTTAGTGATAGTCATCAGACGGGTGATCATACGGGTGAAGAAATGTTCACCCATCTAATGACTATCAGAAAAGAACATTTCTTCACTATGATAGTCATCAAACGGGTGATCATTTTTCACTGATAGCATCAAACGGATGATCATTTCTGCACCCGTCTGATAACTATCAGTGAAGAAATGATCATCCGTTTGATGACTATCAGTGAAGAACATTTTCTCACTGTGATAGTCATCAGACAGGTGATCATTTCTTTACTGATAATCATCAAACGAGTGATCAGATGGGTGAAGAAATGATCACCCGTCTGATGACTATCACAATGAAGAAATGTTCTTCACTGATAGTCATCAGACAGATGATCATACGGGTGAAGAAATGATCACTCGTCTGATGACTATCACAGAGTCATCAGACGGGTGAACATTTCAGTGATAATCATCAGACGGGTGATCAGACGAGTGAAGAAATGATCACCTGTCTGATGACTATCAATGAAGAACATTTAAAAGGTTCTTCACTGATAGTTATGAGACGGATGAAGTTCTTCACCCGCCTGATGACTATCACTGAAGAAATGCTTACCCGTCTGATCTTTCCACTAAAGAAGCTACTTGCAGTAGCGCCTTTGCCCAGAGAGCACCACGTGACGGCCTGTGCAGTGGTTGTCTCCTAAAAGCTGAAGACGCTACTGACAGTAACATTTTTCAAAAACGCTAGTCAAAGTAGCATTTTTTAGTGTCAGAAAAAATAATAATAAAAAATGCCACGTGACTAAGTGGGTTAGTTTGATAAATAGTTTCAAAACAAAGTTATATTGATAAATAATTTCTAAAAGTGGGTCAGTTTGATCAAAACGCCTATTATGTCTCTACTATCAAAACTTTATTACTATAAAACTGAAATAGAGACTATGTTTCTTATTACTGCAAAAGATATCTTGGTAGTTAGGATTACTCTTATCAATCGAACAACCCATTTGCTTAAGAGGGGAAAAAAGCAAAGCAATTTCACCATTCGCCATTTACTAAGCTTTGCACTTTGCAGTTACTGAGTTAGAGACAGATTGATGTGTTGATTTATTCCGTGCATTCAGTTTGTAAAGACTTGGTACGCATTCACTCACTGTAGACTCCAGCACATCAATCCAGTCCTCTATAGACTACTAGGCTATGGGGTGGTGACTTAATTTAAGTATAACATCAACATAGTAGGTGGTACCATATTACTATAAAAATCAAAGTCTGCATGAAACGGAGATGGGGAAGGGATTGGATGTAGATAGACCTAGAGGAAGTTCGTCAAGTTTCCACACTGCTGACTAAAGACAGACATATAGCTTATCAAAAAAAAAAGGCAAATAAATAAGCTACATACAAAATGGTAAATATCACAACTTTCATATTCTAAAAAATTGAAATAAATCCATTTCATATATCCAGCTGAATCTGGTTTCAAGTCGAAAACTTACATCACGTATATATTTCTCTTCTTCTAAAATTTCTGATATCAGAATAACAGTTTAACCTTAGGAAGAAAAACCTATGCCCAGAAGAACCTTTCCCACAGTCACCAAAAATTCACTTCATGTAAGTATCTCCTACTAAGTTTACAGGCATTATTTGGAAAATACAAACCGAAATTCACTTCCTCAAAATTCTTGTTTTGACACCCCCTGAAATTTATTCAAACAGAAGAACAAGAAGCTTCAGAAAAAGGCTGCAAGAAAGTACTCTCACCGGAGAAATAAGAAGGGGTGGAAATGTGGAGTGGTGAACTAGATGATAATTCCCCTTCCCCCACCCTCAAAAAAGAAATAAATGAAAAAAGGGGAAAGAAAACTTTTGCCACATACCTTCAACTTCCTCAAACTCAATTTCCTTGACCAAATCGGATGCAGCATTATACTCAAACCTACGACCGAATTGCAAGACATGCCATTAGTGATTAGATTAAAACACAAAAAAGTTTGATAACTGTTAAAAACAATACTCAACTCAGTTTACAACAGTAAAATTTATATGAAGACAGCACAACACACTTAATCAAACAAAGTCGAAACCATTTTAAGCTCGGGATCAAGAAATGGTACAATATGGCTTTAGTTATTGGAGAATGCTGACGAGTGCCCTAAGGGCATTGGTTAAGGAACCAAAAAAAGAAAGACTTCATTGAAAAGTGATGCATTCAATATTTTGAGAAGTGATACACTTGATTTTCCAATGAAATCTTGCTATTTTTGGATTTCTTAACCAATGCTTTTAGGACATTCATTAGCAAGACCTTTAGTTATTATTACAATTCTAACAATCTAATGGTTATTGGAGTTAAGGGCCTAGGGAGATGAGTAGTTTAGAGGCATTGCCATGCAGGTATGTATTAGGAATTTGGGATCTGGAGGCCCAAAACACCGGGGAGATCTGCATCCAATGGACTAAGCAAAAAGTAACATAAGTGAGATTGACACATCTTGACCCAAAACTCAATGTTAGGTTTACAGGCATTTTCTACTTATATAGCCTTTAACTTGTCCATTCATTTCCAATGTAGAATTTCTTCCTCCACTTCATACTCACTTGAAATTCCAAACCCCCCCCCCCTCAAGTATGAGTCATTCACACACAATCGCTCCCCCTCTTTCAAGTATTTGACGGTGTCACCAAAAACTTCTCAAAATTGGGCAATAACTACCCCAACCCCTATTTCGAGTATTTGGTGGTTTCGAGTGACATCCCTTCCAAATTGAGTCACATATTCTCTTCTTCATACTTATACCATTGTCGTCCACTAGGCATCCTCTACACGGAACATGCCACATCACCTCCATATTACTAGGAAGACTTTCGATATGAGTGACCCCACACATAGACCCACCAACTAACGTCTTCTCTCCAATACCCGTCCTAGCCGATCCATCGGCTCTGATACCAATTATTAGAATCAAAGAGCCCAAAATAGCAGTGAAATTTGCATCCAATGGACTTAGCAAAGAACCATGTAAGTGAATCAAATCTTGACCCAAAATCCTAAAGCATTATGACTAGGTCTATGAATGTTTTTCACTTATATAACCTTTAACTTGTCCATTCGTTCCTAATGTAGAACTTCTTTACCCAGATCTTACTCACACTTAAAATTCCCAACACTACTCGGGTGTAGTTATCATGCATGTTACGACTACCTTATGAGTTATAGGATAACAGAAATGAGAAATGAAATTCATTCTCTGGGCATACAGATATAATTAAAGTTTAGGAACAAAGGATGAAAGAATGTAACATCAAGTAGTAATTCCAATTTACCTATTAGAGGAAACCACCTCGAGTTCATAATCAGAGGCTGACTTGGTAGCTTGAACAAAGGTAGTGACAATTTCATTCATACGTGTACTAGCCATAAGTAAATCATACTCTGTTGGAATTATAACTGCAAAAAAGTTATCATTAAGTTTACTGACACAAATCTTGTCAACAGCTGCAAGGGCTATCCTTCGTTTAAGGGAACCAGTGTCTGGGTCAACAATGTAAATTGCAAAATCCGTAACAAACAAAATGCGGCATTTCAACTTCCCTGAACCAGTGAACTTCAGCACTTTATCTGCAAATAAAACTTCCTGGTCCCCTATAAAATAAAAAAGAAGAAATGGAATTAACATCAATAATTCCAGTGAATCTGAAATTAAATCGCGTAATGAAATGAAATAACGAATGGAGAAAAAATATGGAGGTTATTTAAGGGGACATGACCTTGTTTGTGCAAAATCTTCATGAGGAAGGGGTTAGAAGGGACGTTGATATAGTCCCCTTTTGTTGGGACCTTCTCTTGATCGGTCGTTTCATCGTCTTGGGTGTCGTAATCGGAAGGGTGAGATCTGGAATTTTCTTCAATCTGGACCCGCCTCAGCATCGTGAACGGTGGTTGCGTCGTGTAGTGTCTTAGCCTCCAAACAAAGTCTAAAAAAATAAATCATCAAGGGCGTCCGAGTTACGAGTTGAGATTGAGATGAGCCAACTCGGTGCGTTGGACTTGGACCATGTGATGTGCCATACGGAAGGTGGACCCCATCTGCTTCTTCTTGTCCAGCTGGGTCCTACGTCAGCCAGCCGCGCTTATCAGCTGGATGATGAATGATGATCGGCTGCTTTGACTTGACTTACGTACCCCCTCAAACTATATATTTTATTTTGGGAATTGTTCTTATATCGACCAAGTATAATTTAACCTAGATCTAATGAGGATCACAACCCGTTCGGAGATAAGTAGGATTGGATGAGTCATTGCCAGCGGCCCAAACTCAGCAAAGCCCCTTAATAAGCATCCTAAACCTAGCGGAAGGAATGTTCGGGGGAATATTTCCCCATGGCTAGACCAATCCCGGGATACTCAAGATTGGAGACACTATCACATCCTATGCGGAGCCACAGTCACCGGGATGAGGAGACAAACACGGCAGGACAGGATATCACCCATAAAAGGCCTTTAATAGAGAGATTGTATGAGGGGCCTATAAACAGAGTGACCCTGGGTTTTTGTAAGCCATTGAGAATATAGTCCAATAACACATATCCGAGTAAGGTGTTTCAACTCTTGTTGGGAATCTAGATTGTAAAAGAACAGTTGGTGCCCACCATGGGGCCCTATAAAACTTTTCCTTCGCCTCGTTCATGGTTCGAACACGAGCACCAACATACCGGGCCAAATAGAAAATCATCAAGTGCCTCCCATGGATCACCAGATTGATCCGGAAGCCTACCAGCTCCTAATGACGACGGTCGAAAGGCTGAATCAGGGAAACGAGCACATGAAGCAGGAGATGGAGGCACTCAGAAACAAGGAGCATCAGACCGACCAATCGGATGCACATACCAGACAACGCAGCAGATCACCACGACGGGAGGGTGGGAAAACCACCCATAGTGGACATCCATTCACTGAAGACATCGTTAACTCCCCCTTTCCTGAAAGCTTCAAGGGTTTAACCATAACCTATGATGGGAGCATTGATCCCGAGGAATACCTCTCTATATTTAACACACAAATGTTGGTCACCACCCCTTCGGACACGGTCAAATGCCGGGTTTTCCCAATTACTTTTAGGGGACCCGTGATGGTATGGTTTTCACGTTTGCCCTTAAATTCAATTTCAAATTTCGTAGACTTTGCTTCCAAATTTTCCATTCAATTCTCTACAAGTCGGGTCCATCACAAGACCTCGGCAAGTTTGGTTAATTTTAGACAAGGTCGGCGCGAAACTTTACGGCAGTTTATGGCTAGATTCGCTCAGGAGACTCTAATGATCGGCGACCTCAGCCCTGCTGTAGCTCTGCATGCCATTCTGACTGGGCTAAAAGAAGGTCCTTTTGCTGATTCACTAGCCAAAAAGCCTCCCGCTGACATAGACGAGCTCCGAGGAAGAGCGACCCGCTATATGACGAGGAAGTCGCCCTCGCCCGAAAAAACATTTTTCCAGCATCGGAGGACAATTCCCGACAACGAGAAAAAGGTTGATGGCAGAGGCGTGATTCCGAGAGGCATGATCCCAAGTGGTACAAAGGCAATAAGCGACCAAAATTCGACAGTTATGCCCCTCTCAACACAAGCAGGGCAGAAATCCTCAAAGAGGTTTTTCGAGCAGATCTCATTCAATTACCACCTCCAGGATCGACTCCAAAAGGAGCCGACAGAGACAAACACTGTGAGTATCACAGGAACTTCGGCCACTCTATTGAAGATTGTCGCAATTTGAAGGATGCTATTGAAAGACTGATAAGAAGAGGACATCTCCAACAATTTACGAGAAAGGATGGAAGAAGGGGTCAGGACAGGGAGAAGATAGAGATGAACCTTCAAGATGCAGTGCCCCCTCCCAAACAACCTAAGGAGGAGGAAAATAAGCGGCCCGACTCACAAAGTTCCCGTCCTGATGGTCAAACACGTACCAGGGGATTAATCAACACAATCGCTGGTGGTTTCGCAGGTGGGGGTGAAACAAGCTCGACCAGAAAGCGACATTTGAGAGCCATACACACAGTATATGCCATCGCAGCTGTACCACACAACACAGGACCCTCCATAACTTTCTCAGCGGACCACCTAAGGGGTATAGCACCAAACCAGGATGACCCGGTAGTAATAACGGTGGAGTTAGCAAACTAAACTGTCAGAAGGATCCTCATCGACCAGGGCAGCTCCGCCGATATTTTATACTGGACCACATTCAAGAAGCTTGGGCTCACACCTGACATGCTCAAACCACACCAGGGTGTTCTAGTTGGATTCTCTGGTGAACACGTTCAGGTAAAGGGTTATGCTGAATTCTTAACAACTGTTGGTGAACAATGTTTGTGTCGTACCATTCCTATTAAATTTCTGGTAATTGATGCTAACACCTCATACAATATCTTGATTGGTCGGACTACTCTAAATGCGTTGGGCGCGGTGGTATCCACACCACACCTAGCAATGAAATTTCTGACACTTTTAGGCGAGGTGGTGACAGTAAGGGCCGATCAGAAATTGGCAAGACAGTGTTATGTCGACAGCCTGAATATAACAAAACGAATATCCGAGGAGGATGTGGCACTCGGATCTTCCAGCATAGTGAATTTAGTCGACTTAGATCCCAGGGGAGGACACTTCCGATAAACATCCACAGCCTGTCGACCCCCTGGTGAAGATACAACTTGGTGACACACCAGAGAAGCATACCCTGGTAGGAGCAAACATCCCGAGGAAAATACAGGATCAAATAAAGTAGTTGCTGAAAGAAAACGCAGACCTTTTTGCGTGGACGGCAGGTGATATGCCAGGTATTGATCCAGAGGTCATCTGTCATCGGTTGGCGGTATGTCTGGAGGCCAGACCAGTGGCTCAAAGAAAAATAAGAATGGGAGGTGATGAAAGAGAAGCAGTGATCGAGGCAACTCAGAAACTAGTCGAGGCAGGTTTTATCAGGGACATCGAGTACACGACCTGGTTAGCAAATGTGGTTATGGTCAGAAAGCCCAGTGGGAGATGGAGAATGTGTACCGACTATACTGACCTCAATAAAGCATGTCCGAAGGATTCATACCCTTTATCGAGTATTGATCGGCTGGTAGATGGAGCATCCGACCATGGAATGCTAAGTTTTTTAGATGCCTACTCAGGATATAACCAAATCTGAATGCACCCGTCGGATGAAGAAAAAACTGCCTTCATGTCGGACAAAGCCAATTTCTATTACCGAGTGATGCCTTTCGGCCTGAAAAATGTTGGAGCCACCTATCAACGTCTCATGGACAAAGTGTTTGCAGCGCAAATTGAAAGAAACATCGAGGTGTACGTGGACGACATGGTAGTCAAATCATCAGCCGAGGAAGTTCACATCGACGACCAAGGGGGAAAGTTCCTAGCTTCATGTTGACGAACAGGGGAATAGAGGCAAACCCGGATAAATGTTGGGCAATACTAGACATGCCAAGTCCGAAAACAATTAAAGAGGTTCAAAGACTATCCGAGAGAGTGGCCGCTTTGCAAAGGTTCCTACCTAGATCTGCAGACAGGGCTTATCCATTCTTTAACACACTGAAGAAACCATCAAATTTCAAGTGGACAAATGAATGCGAAGATGCTTTTCAGAAATTGAAGCATTTTCTCTCGGCTCCCCCTATCCTAACAAAGCCTGGTCTTGGTAAGCCTTTACTTTTGTATTTATCTGTTACTGACGTGTCCATCAGTGCAGTCCTCATACAGGAAGAAGACAAGCACCAAAAGCCAGTTTACTACATCAGTCGAGTACTGCAGGGGGCTGAAACACGATACCAGCTGGTGGAAAAACTTGTTTTAGCTTTGATAACGGCAGCTCGCCAACTGAGACCTTATTTTCAGGCACACCAGATCGTGGTCAAGACCGATCACCCAGTTCGGCAAATCTTGCAGAAACCAGAAATAGCGGGCAGGATGATGGCATGGCCAGTTGAACTCTCGGAATTCAGCATCAGATATGAAGTTAGGGGCCCATAAAAGCCCAATGTTTGGCAGACTTCGTTGCCGAGTTGACCCCTGCTCTCGAAGCCGAACACGCTCTTGTTTGGAGTCTATACGTGGATGGCTCCTCAAATGCAAAAGGAAGCGGGGCTGGCATAATTTTAGAAGAACCATCGGAGTAACTTTGGAGCAAGCTTTAAAATTCAATTTCCCAACAAGTAATAATCAAGTCGAGTACGAGGCTTTAATCGCAGGCATCAGTTTAGCGATAGAAGTCGGCGCAAAACAGCTCCGGGTGTGCAGCGATTCCCAATTGGTTACAGCTCAAGTAAAAGGAGATTTCCAGGCCAAGGACCCTCAGATGACCGGGTACATGAATAAGGTCAAAAGTTTAATTGCTGTTTTTGATGAATTTACAATTGAACATATCAGGCGGGAAGAGAATGTCCGGGCAGATTTGTTGTCCAAGCTAGCAAGAACCAAAAAAACAGGGCAAAACCGTTCGGTCCTCCAGGAAACTTTGCATGCACCAAGCGTTGAGCAGGAAGACGCTCTGAGTAGTTCACTCGTCTTGACTAGTTCCATCCTCGGAACAACTTGGATGGTGCCAATATGGAAATGCCTGACAAATGAAGAGTTACCAGAAGATCCCGCAGAGGCCAAGAAACTAAAGAGACAAGCCACCTTCTACATCATTGATAACGGACAGTTATACCGGCTGGGGTTCTCGACCCCTATGTTAAAATGCCTACGGGAAGATCAATCCGAGTACGTAATGCAGGAGTTTCACGAAGATATCTGCGGAATGCACATGGGTGGGCAGACATTGGCAATAAAAATCCTGAAAGCAGGGTACTACTGGCCCACGCTAAGAGCTGACTGCGCAAAGAGGGTCCAAAGATGCGATAGTTGCCAACGTTTCTCTCCCGTTCAACGCAACCCTCGTGAGGAATTACATAACATCACATCCCCACGGCCATTTAATACCTGGGGTATGGATATTCTCGGTCCTCTACCAATAGCAAAGGGTCAGGTAAAATTTCTCCTTATTAGCATTGATTATTTCACAAAGTGGATTGAGGCAGAACCACTAGCCACAATTTCCACAAAGTACATTGTGAAATTTACTTGGAAAAACTTAGTTTGTAGACATGGAGTTCCACACACAATAATAACTGATAATGGCACACAGTTTACTGATAAAAAGTTTCGGGAATTTTGCAAGCAGTTAGGAATTCAACACAGGTTCACCTCGGTAGAACACCCTCAAACGAACGGACAGGAGGAAGCAGCTAACAAGATTCTCCTGAACGAATTCCGTAAAAGGGTAACTGTTGCTGGGGGACTATGGGTGGAAGAACTTCCTAGCATCTTATGGGCCTACCATGTAACGCCACACTCAGCAACAAAGGAATCCCCTTTCCGTCTAACCTACGGCATAGATGCAATGATCCCTGTTGAAGTCGGAGAATCTACCTGGCGTCGTGTTCATTTCGTAGCTGATAAGGACGATGAAGCACGTCGAGCCGAGCTTGATACCTTGGAAGAGATAAGGCAGATGGCACATATCAGAAACGCTGCCGCACAGGCTAAGGCAGCTCGCAAATACAACTCTAGACTCAAACCGAGGAAGTTAAAGTGCGGCGACCTAGTGTTAAGATTGTGCCAAGGACCAAGAAAGAAGACTGAGGACGGAAAGTTCGCGGCAAGATGGGAAGGACCTTTTCAGATCAAGGAAGAGCTTGGAAAAGGAGCATATAAGCTAGAAAGCCTAGAACGCAAGGAGATTCCGAGGACTTGGAATTCCACACACCTAAAATTCTATTACAAATGATGTATTCGGACAGTGTACTCTTTTTCCTTGTTGGTTTTTTTTCCCCAAGGGGGGTTTTGGCCAATAAGGTTTTAACGAGGCACGTCCAAGAATAATAAATAAAGTATTCTTACAAGGATATGAATTTTCCAAGTTTGATATATTTAATAATTTGAACGTATGCCGAAGCCCGTGTACAAGTAAAAAACTTGGAACCAGGATGAAACAAAATCCGAGAAATACTCGGACCATACGACTTTCAAATATATAATTTGAAAGTATGACGAAGCCCGCGTACAAGTAAAAAACTTGAAACCGGGATGAAACAAAATCCGAGAAATACTCAGACCATACGACTTTCAAGTAAATAATTTGAACGTATGCCGAAGCCTATGTACAAGTAAAAAACTTGAAACCGGGAAGAAACAAAATCCGAGAAATACTCGGACAATAGGACTTTCAAATATATAATTTGAACGTATGCCTAAGCCTGTGTACAAGTAAATAACTTGAAACCGGGATCAAACAAATTCCGAGAAATACTCGGACAATACGACTTTCTATTTTAAAGAGGGCCAAAATCGACCCTGGTGAAACAGTATCCGAAAAACACTTTGGCTAGGTGCGAGATACACAAGGGGGTACAAAATACACAAAGGCCAGAGTACGAAGTTACTTAGAGTGCAACAACGCACGTAAAAAAAAAAAAAATTATTACATTCCTTCGGCTACGCCGGTGCCACCATCGGGATTGACACCATCGATATGTTCATCACCATGTGCCTCCTCGGCATCTCTCTCTACCTCCTCCTCATCATCGTCAGGAAGGTCCACCAACTCGCCGTCTCGGACCTCCTTCAACAATCCCATTTTGCTGAAGTCATAATCCGGCGTAAGGCACGCAACTTGCTTCATGGCTTGATTGAACCCATCCGCGTACTGTTTCACCATGGCCATCTTCAATTCTTCAATCTCCTTCAACAATTGGCCTTCTTTGTCTCGAGCGGTTTTCTCGGCATATTCCGCTTTTTCCTCAGCAGCTTTCACCTCGGCCGTCAAATTCCCGACTAGGTGATTAAGTTCGGCTTCCTCCTCAATGGCCTGCTCCAGCTGACTTCGAGCCTTTGATAAATCCAGTTCCAACTGATCTATAGCATTAACTCGATTTAAGTAGGCGACAATTTTGCTGTTTAAGCGACCAACTTCGGCCTCGAGCTCTGTTTTCTTCTTAGCACCAGCTACCATCTCCATCTCCATATATCGGCCCATAGCAGCCATCCTCAACCCATAGGCTTGCATAGTACGCCCAGACTGTTGCCCACCAAGCTTGTGATACAGCCGAAGATCGGCATTTTGTAGCAAATGGCTGTCAACAATAGTCTCCGGTTGGAATGTATGGTTCCAGAGGGAATGCACCTCAGGAGAAACAACTGGATTACCAGACAAAAGGGCAGACAGAGTATCCTAGGTACCAACCGTTGCAGGGGGAACCTGACCCACCACCTTTTGTTTCTTCTTCATGGTTTCAGCAGCGGTGGAACTCGCTTTTCTCCTCTGCCTCCTCACCAGTCCCGATTCGCCATCTTTCTCGGCTAAGTCCCCAGCCGCAATCGACGAAGCTTCCCCGGGTGCCGTTAAGCTTTGACCCTGTTGGTTCAAAGCCAAGAATTTCTCGAAGTCTTTCTTGTTCAATCTCGGGGCCATAGTCTCTGCACACAAGAAAACCCGAGAGTCAAATGACCAAAAAAGAAAAGGAAAAAAAGAAAAAGAATATATATATATATATATATATATATATATATCTCACCCATTAGGGCGGTAAGTCCGATCGAGTTATCATCTACGGTTATTAATCCCCGGCTACGCAACAAAGGAAACTTTTCAAGATAATCTACTTCCTCTTTCTCGAGGGGGGTGAGAGAACAATACTCATACCCCGAAACATAGTTCGGATTCGAAGTCCAGTATAATGGAAATTTGGGTTGACCTCTCTCGTCGAGAAAAAAGGAAGCATGGTTGGCCCGAGACTGTACTTTGAAAAAACCCTCTTTGAAACTCTTACAAGAAGAAGTAAAAATATCCAATATATCCCAACGAGGGATACTGTTAAGAGAAAGCCAACCCACCTTGCCCCTCGACCTCACTTCAAAAAAGGAAAATAGCGTACCAACTGTCGGGCGAAAACCTAGAAAGGAACATAGAACCTCAAAAGATTTTACAAAGGCCTAACTATTTGGGTGTAACTGGCTAGGGGCCACATTCAAGCATCGAAGAACCGAGCACTGTAAGTCCAAAAAGGGAAGACGGAGTTTTACCTCGGAAAAAAGGTAGTAGTACATGAAGAAGAAGTCATGCTGAAGATGAGAGCCAGACATACATATTCGGTCATCCTTGTCGCAAGTAGAAATGACGATACCACTGGCTTCTCTCGAGTCAGAAATCTCGTTTTGGATTTTTTCCAATGACCTAACGGTTTGAAACTTAGAAACCCAGGTAAGAGCACTAGGGTCAACCCAATCATAAGACCCCACAAACATAGGTTGACAAGGAACTGGGGAAGGAGTTCTAGAAGAAAAGCTAGGACTGTTTGTTTTGTCTATGGAGGGGGCAGCTCGCAACATCTCCGAAGAACTAGAGGAAGGTGATATTGGGGAACCAGAAGCCATGAGATGAACTATACGAAAAAGAGGAGGGAATCCAGGAACCCAAAAAAACAAATGTGCAGGATACAGAGTTTCAGAGAAAACTTGGGCGTACCTGAGAGAATGGAAAGCTTGAAAGCCTCAAGCGGGAAGATGAAAAGGAAACTAGCGTAGGAACTGTGTTTTCAAATAAGGGAAGATGAAAAGGAAACTGTTGAGAGAACTGAAGAATAAGAGCTAATTCGAAAAAGGAAACCCAAACAACAAATTAAAAAGAAAAACATTTCTGATCCAACGGCGCATAATGTTTAGATATAACGGATCAGGAAGAAGGACAGACGAAGGGCCAGGCGATGCGACAGTTGGAGAGCCAGGAGTCAGCGAGTGAAGAGACGTGCTCTGAAGTATCCACGCTGCCCTAGGCGTGGACGCTCAAACCCCTATGAGGCGTAATAAGGTCACCTCAAGACAGCCACAATGAAGAGATGTAGTAGGTGACAGATATCTCTGACACAAATGACAAGACCTACACCACAAGACACGGGACGTCCCGAGATACCCCGGGTTGGGAACTTCCTCGAAATCCCGGGAACACAGCAGTATATACTCGGCCAAACTTCGAATCCTCGGTCAAAAAATATGAATCCTTTTCGCTGCAAGCAACTCGAGGCCTAGGGGACTTCTGTTCCTATATGGGCCGAGTAAAACCCAACCTAGATCTAATGAGGACCACAACCCGCTCGGAGACAAGCAGGATTTTGCGAGTCATTGCCAGTGGCCCAAACTCAGCAGGGCCCCTCAATAAGCATCCTAAACCTAGCGGAAAGAATGTCCGGGGGAATATTCCCCCACGGCTAGACCAATCCCGGGATACTCGGGATTGAAACACTATCACATCCTATGCGGAGCCACAGTCGCCGGGACGAGAAGACAAACATGGCAGGACATGATATCTCCCATAAAGGGCCTTTAATAGAGAGATTGTATGAGGGGCCTATAAATAGAGTGACCCTGGGTTTTTGTAAGCCATTGAGAATATAATCCAGTAACACATATCCCAGTAAGGTGTTTCAACTCTTGCTCGGAATCTAGATTGTAAGAGAACAGGAATCGATGTGGAAATTTTTTGTATTGGAATCCTAACCCTTAAAAATAAAAAGGGGGGAGAATTTTGAATATTGAAAATAAAGAAGAGAGGTTATTTAAGGGTTGAGATTTAGGAATAGGAGAAAACTAGAGAGAAGAAAATGAGAGAGAATTCATTCCCATTTTATTTCTTGTTAACATAAATATCACAATTGTCTCCTAAGTCACAACAATTCGTTAAGGTATCATATATGAATTACAAATGTGGGAGTTTAAAATCCTGCAATATACTCCTCCTCTTTCCCATTCTTACCCTTCATCTCTTCCTCTCGTATTTAAGGCATCTTACATGTCACAGCTTATACCAAAAAAATTATAATAAATATTTTTTAAAAATAATTTATTAATAAATTAATAGGATATATAAAATTTTTAATATACTTGTGATAAGGTAAATATATTTTCATTTATTCACTTTATAAAAATCAAACTTGTCTATTCTATTCAATCCACTTCCTGCTTTTGATTTCTAATTCCACATATTTTTCTAATTCAAATACAACTTTCTAGAACTAACATATCTTGATCCAAATGTTAAGGAATTTGGTTCCCTTAAAGTAAGGTCTCAGTTCGAGTTTTGTGAACGGAAAAAATAGGCGTTGGGAGAGCTTTGTCCCCTTAAATGGATCTTCCCGGCTCGATTTAGATTAGTCGGAGTCTAGTGTCATTTTTGGATATCAAGAGTGTCAGACTGTAAAAATACAAGTTTCTAGAATAATAGGTGGCCAAGATTCTTATGGTATGATCGAATTGAGGTTTTTTTTTACCAAAATGTTGTAATGCGAGGAGGATTTTATCAAAATGGTGCAAACAGAAAACTATTTACCAAATTGGGCCAAGTCGTGGATGCCAATCACAACTTGCATTTTCTTTCTTGAAAAACTAGAAGTCACCATAGCGAATAATGAATAACTTATTTTTATTTTTTAATAAAAGTGGAAGTTGATATTTTCAATAGCGACTTGCATAATTTTTATTTATAAAAAAATAAAAATGGAAGTCTCTATTAAAAATTGTAATTTGTTGCTTTTTATTTTTTAAAAATAGAAGTCGTCTTTTCCATGGGCGACTTCCAACTTTATTAAAAAAGAAAGAAAGAATAGAAGTCGCCATTTCCTTTGACGACTTCCAGATTTATTAAAAAAAAAAAAAGGAGTCGTGATTACCCTCTACGACTATTTTTTTTTTTTCAAAAAAAAAGTATAGAAGTCGCCATTTCCCTTGGCAACTTCCTATTTTATTTTTAAAAAAACAAGTCATGATTGGTAACCATAACTTGCCACATATTGGTAACTTCTTTTGGCTTTGCACCAATTTAGTAGAATAGCAGAAAAACTGTCCGTTTTGGTTAGGTGTATTCACGGATTAGATTGGATCGGTTTTGAGCTAAAAAAACATCCAATCCAATGATGGAAACAACTTGCAGTTTGGATTGGATCGGTTTGCTTCCTTAAAAAAATATGATCCAATTCAATGTTATTTGGATTGGATTGGATAATTCGGTTTTTATCGATACATCTTTACATAGTTATATTAAGTCGAAAACCAACATTAAACCTATATATACTAGAATTAATGTAGTTCTAGTTCCTAAGTATATGCATGAAATCTTCTAGTACATGAATAACTATTGATTCTTAGGTACATGAATAACTATACAAATTCTAATACATCTAGTATTTGACAATTCCAACAAAAATATTAAAGAGAATGAGAGTATTCGTTCATAAAAATATGAAAAACAATGCTTAAATATGAGTAGTACTATAACTTAAAAAATAATAGTATATGTATATAGTAGGTCGATTTGGATTGGATTGGATCGGTTTTCACTAGGGGATCCGAAATCCGATCCAATCCAATGAAAAAAAACGGTTTTTGCGGTTTTCGATTTTTTCGATTTTCGATTTATTCGGTTTTCGGTTCGATTTTTACGGTTTGAATTGGTTTGGATCGGTTGATGAACAGCCCTAGTTTTGATAATAAAAAAAAAACCTCGAATTGAACCCACATCAATGCTGAGAATGAATGGAGCGTCAGGAAAAGATTTTTTAAACTTGAACATGAAGTGAAAAAGATTAAGGTTATGGTTGAAATAGTTTATCGATGTGGCCTTATCTTATTATACACATATTTAACTGGATGTTTAAAGGAATTTATGAAAATAGTTTATGATTTTTGTAGAAACTATTTTTAGTTTATTTCAGTAAGTTTGTCACTGGAGTGTATGAAATAAACTAAAAAGAACTTATACGAAAGTCATAATCTCTCAAGTTATAAGTGTTTATTGAATAAATGTTTAATTAAAACGTTTACCCATATGCGTCCTAAGTCTCACCTATAAACAAAAATGCTATTTATCTTGACCTTATATGCAATCATGTATATAAAATTAGAGTCCTCGTAGTTGAACGTTAGTCATTCTGTATAATTTA
The DNA here is from genome assembly GCA_039655645.1 of Ammopiptanthus mongolicus. Classification (NCBI taxonomy): domain Eukaryota; kingdom Viridiplantae; phylum Streptophyta; class Magnoliopsida; order Fabales; family Fabaceae; genus Ammopiptanthus; species Ammopiptanthus mongolicus. The sequence continues at coordinate 16,469,820 of CM077345.1, forward strand.
TCTTCTTTTTAATGCATCATGTGTTGTTGTTTAAATACATTTTCAAATTTGCTTACTTTTTCATTTTATTCTTTTCCCTTTTCAGACAAACATTTTTAATTACAATAATTATAATAATTACAATAATTTCATCAATTAATCAATTCATTGCTATAATTACCAAATTTATTTACTTATTTTTTCTATTTGATTCTTTTCCTTTTCAGAATAAATATTTATAATTACTAATATTAATTCCAAAATTGTGTATTAATTGTTAAATTCTAATTTCTAGTTTTTTACTACTAATCAACCCCTATGAACTAAATTAGCGCTCTCATGTTTAAATATAAGTCATTCTCCAGAATCTCTCTCCTTCTCAGTGTGTGCCATGTGACGTCACCTACATCAAACAATTTTTGGTAATGTTTTATTTTTTTTACTGCATTTTCAAAACTGTTAATTAATTTTTATAATTATAAAAATTTTACTTATTTTTTCATTTAAAACTTTTACTTTTCAGGACAAATAATTACTAATATTAATTTTTATCCTCATTATTTGCTATCAAATCTTATTCAAATTGTTACCTTTTTTAAAATTAACTCAAACACTAATTATTTGCTATCACATTTTATTCAAATTATTATCCTTTAAAATTAATTCAAATAATCATTATTTTTTGTCATACCTTATTCCAATTGTTACATTTTAAAGATCAATGTTATAAACTTTATAATTTTTCATATAACCTTTTTTTAAAAATTAAATGTTAACCAATCAAATCGTTGAAATATATATCATATTACATATGTATATCATGCTAATAAATTATAACTTGATAAAACCACGACAAGTATATCAGATTGTAAAATGTAATATAGAGTGAGCGGGGGAGTATCATTACTACGAGGATTGTGAAAACACATATTGTTTCACTAAATCAAACTAATTGGACACGTTTCAAATAAGTGAGAATTCTATTTAAAAGTGACTAAACAATAGTTAAAAAGAAATTGCACTAGTAGAAAGAACAAGGAAACAAACAATGAATGAAAATAGATTCCCTTAACGGACCTTTTTGTGTTTTTCAAGTTATAAAAGTGTTAGGGCTAGATTTCACTTAGTTTTCAGGAGAGCAATTAATACCAAATTAATTCAAGTAACTTATTTATGATTCAAGGTCGGATCACTAAAGTGACGTAGACCTAATGCCTTAGAGTATAACCCCTCTTTAACCCTAAAAAAGAGATTATTTCATATTTCACTTTTCATGAGAAAAAGGCAACTAAAAAGCAGGAATTTCAAAGACCACATAACCATAGACTTCTATTCTTAAAAAATCGAAGAGCATATATAGCAATCAAATCAAGAGATCATATAACCCACAATCCATTTTCCATTATCACGAGGATTGAACAAATCAATGTATGAGAGACCACTTCGTAAAAGCATTTACGCACAAATTTAATTGTTAAATCATAATTAAAGCTTGAATTAAACTTGAGTATCAATTACATCATAATACAACAAGGATCCATCAAACCTAACTAACGGAATTTAGATAAACATGCTACACAGATCCCAAAAATACAGAAAAAGGAGGAAAGAAAAGTAAATTTCATGAATGAGAAGAGAGTTCGACAAGTTGAAGCTGCCCTTCTTCCTTCCTTTTCCTTGAAGATTACCAGTAGGGTTTATTGCGTTCTGCAGCATAATAGAGGCTACAATCCTCTTCAAAATGGAAAAAAAGGCTTTTATACTGCTAAGAGGAAAACTAGGTAGCAACCGGTGCTGAATACCCCACGCGTAGCGCTGGATGATCAGAGACTGAATCACTTGTGTGAGGTCAATGCACAGCACTGGGTGCCTAGTGTTATGAGAGTTGGATCTTTTCCAGGGGCTTTAGCGTTCATCATTAGGTATCTAGCGCCCAACGCTGACATGGCAGAGTGAACTTCAACACTTATTTTCCCAATTCTTAAATCTTCAATGCTTCAAACTCCTCCCAAATTCTTCTCTCACCTGAAAAGTATGAATGACAATAATAAAATGGTCCTAAAATGCATACTTAAGCATTAAACTTTTTCTAGTTAAATGTTCCTAAAAGTGGGGGTGGAACAAGGTCAAAACATTAAATTGAGAGAGAAAATCCGCCCTAAAAAGGACAGCAAGTAATATACAATCCGAAGGATTATCGCTCCCCAAACCTTACATTTTGCTTGTCCCTAAAAAAAAAGAAGCTATATAAATCAGCAAAGGCAAACACCAAGTTAAGAGACCAAGAGACTAGATCTAAATGCAGAAACCACACAAATACACAAGATAAACAATACTAATCAATGCAAAGTTCCTTTATCGCAAGAATCATTTGAAGGAGTTAAATAGAGATTGCTTAGAGTAACAAACCACAATAGGATCACACAAGTTCCCAGTTATAAAGAACCAAGAAACAAGACAATTTCAATTAAAAGAGAACATATGAACTTTACTGATCCCTCATCTAATATTCTGTTTCACTCAGCATTGAAGTGTAAGAAAGGGATTAGTGTTTCTCTCAAAATGACAGGTTGGATTGACAATCCAAAAGTTTTCAAAACTTCTTCATCATCTAAAATCACATGCATCCATAAATCATAAGGACTTGTTTTAGGGTTGAAGGCTTGAAGCAAGGTAGGGTTCATGAGTGGTTAAATAATGAATTAATTAGTAAGCCCAAAAGATAGGAAATGCATTGAACCACTTTGAATATCAAAATGTAATACAACTAGAGATTTAGAAAACTCATAAAAATAGGTTTTTGCAATTACAAATCTCTACTTCTCACAAAATTTGCAGAACATATATGATCATAGTCACTCCCTTCCCCTGTTTGCTTTTGTCACCTTTAGTGCACATACTTTTTTTTAACAGCTTGCTTCTTTGGTCTTCCACATTGTCTTCCCCCAAACTTGTTCCATTGACCCTAAAAAATGATAACAAGGCACCTCTTGGGGTAGGAATAAATACATTGTTTTTATCCAAATGATGCTACCAAGTTTAAGAACAAAAATTGTGTGTACATCAGGCTCAAGGGGGCTGAGCAAGGAGAATTGCAAGGTGGGCTAATTAGTTAGCATAACTAAAGAAGAACAAAAATGCCTCAATCATATTAGTGTTTGCATGCAAAAATTGATTATTTCATAAAAGAAATCAAACAAACACAAACAAGTTCATCTCAATTAATTTATTCCAACATAAAGCATAAAGCAAGGACTCATCACAATTCATCTAAAACTCATTACTAATATATATGTTAATCTTTTCTCAATGTCCATGAGAGATATATGTAGGTTTCGTATTTTTTTGTTGTTGTCAAATGTTAAATTATAACAGTGCTGTCTTTTTAATTGTTTATTCTATTTTATTTATGATAATAGTTTCTTTTCAAATGTTTATCCACTCAAGTATTTATATCTAATATTTATTTTATATGTTTTTTTTAAAAAAATGATTAACAATTTTTAAACATGGGTAAAAAAACCTAAGACCATATAACCCTACTAGTTTTACATAAATAAGTGAATCCTCCGTAGTCAATTTTTGTCCATCCTTTCTTAAGCCATAATTATAAGGATTAATATAAATAATAGATGCTCTCTCTCCGATTATGGCCGAAGAAAGATGGACAATAATTGGCTTAGACGATCCATATTATAGGGTTCATTTTCCCTCATAAGCAAAACAGTACGTAGAACGACATAACCCAAGGGTCGTGCAGGTGGAAGTATGGTTAAAAAAAGCGCGGGAAAACATTGGTTTTAACTTTTACCTTTAATAATTGATTGACGATGTTGTAGGGTATAAAATGGCATCACAATAAGGGGAATAAGTGTAACCAACCAATGGTGTATTGCAAAAGTGAAGGGAAGATAAAGACCACTCGTTTTGGGGTGGCACTTTTTGACCTGTGAGGAGAAATGGATTGGATTTCGTACATAAAACATAAAGCAGGGACCCACATATATCCCCCTGGGATAATACTAAGTTAACAATAATTATTATTAAGTAAAAAAAGAGAGAGGGAGAAAGGCAGTGGATGGATTCTTGACTCGTGAGGCGGCACCAGACGTTTTATAAGACGACATTTCCTTCCTTCCTTCATCCCCTTCCATTCTATTCTATTCTATTCAAACCGCTTTCTTCTCACAAATCCAAATTCATACAAGGCAAAAGGAAAGGAGGATCTGTGTTATTGCTTTTCTCTTACCACTTAGGTATGAATTATGATTACAATGTTATGATCTATTCATTTGTTTGGTGTGATATGATTAGATTTGATCTTAGGTCATTTTGGATTTTGAATAGGTTTTGACGATGGCATCCAAGCGGATCTTGAAGGAACTCAAGGATCTGCAGAAGGATCCCCCTACCTCTTGCAGCGCCGGTATAACATTTCGCTCATGCTTTGTTTCCCCCTCTTTTTATTAATTAAATAAATAAATAAATAAATAATTTGGTTGTGAAGCGCGTATGTGTTGGTGTTGCTACTTGCTAGCCGTTAGAAGGTTAAGATGATAGGTTAAAAAGGGAGGGGTCATAAGGTCATTCAATTATCGCACTGGGGAATCAATTTTCATAATTTCATATTCTAGTAATTTCATTGTTTAAGCTTGCATTCTTCTATTTTATTGCTTGATAATTGATGATGTTTTGATTTCCTGTATTGTTCTTCTTTTTACATGCATATCACTTGTGTTTTTCATCACTGTATTCTGCATTAAGGAAATTGGAGTTGCTCCCATTCACCACCCGTTAGTGTTGCAATAATAATTGTACATACTAAAATCATAGTCTGAGAATGGCCCAGTTGTTGATCAAAATTAACGATCTATGATGTCATTGGTGTTTTTTGAACTTATGGAATTTTATTACTCTTATTCCTTATTTTGACCATGTGTTTGTGGCAAACTATGAACCCTAGATACTCTGAAACGGGAAAGTATCAGTGTCGTACCATATCTAACACCGATAGACAAAAGATATTTTTCGATACGTATCTAAGAAGTATCATATATTTTTTTGATTATTTTAATTTTTTTTTATCTCATATGTTTCAAACATGTTTGCCCTTCTTTTATTTTTCTCACCCATATTATACGATACCCTTTTTTAATTGACCTAATCATATGATATCCCTTTTTTAATGTCTTTTGTTCACACTTGAGACTTGACCTAACCTCCCTTCTCTCGTGTTCTACCTTTCACATCCCTCTCGCGTGGTTGGTTGGTTCTGTTGCTCTCTCTCTCCGGCATCTCTTTTGTTGACATTCTGATATAGGGGAAAGAATATATTATGATATGAGCAGAAAAGATGCTTTTTTGTTATGATCACAAATATCTTTTTTAAAAATTGTGATCATCATGATTATGTATTAGTGAGAAACGATTATATATTAGTGAGAAAAGTATATGGTGCAGGTCCTGTTGCTGAAGACATGTTTCATTGGCAGGCAACAATTATGGGTCCTCCAGACAGTCCTTATGCTGGAGGTGTTTTCCTTGTCACTATTCATTTCCCTCCAGATTACCCCTTTAAGCCACCCAAGGTTCGTAATTCATTCAACTCTCTATTTCTGTAATGTTTCTTTTTTGTCTTTAATTCTGTACCAGTTCGTTATCAAATAATGCTGGAATACTCCCCCCCCCCCCCCCCCCCCCCATTTATTTAGTTTGGAGCTTTTCTGTTTTGAAGGAGCCTTATTAATAGTCAATGCTTCTTCTTTTAAACACTCAAATTTTTATTTAAAAAAATAGTATCATAAGAGCCATATACTTAAGCTGAAAATCTTAGTATGGTTGTACTTTCTGAGTTTCTGTTTCTGTATATATCAGCGAATTCTATTTTGTAACGAATTCTATTTTGTATGCCATCACTAGCACCAAGTAATTTCTTCAACCAAGTTGGGCATACTCATGGTTTGTGAATAACTTTCAGGTTGCATTCAGGACGAAGGTTTTTCACCCAAATATTAATAGCAATGGAAGCATTTGCCTTGACATATTGAAGGAGCAGTGGAGCCCTGCTCTAACCATTTCCAAGGTTTGTTTCTTAATTACTTCACGTAATGAGAACATCACAATTCCTTAGTTTTCCTGACCAACAATATTATTGGGCACATTGTTCTACTTTAATATTTGGATTTAGTATAAAACTTCTTTACACTTTCATTTAATAATGTATTGCCACATCATTAACCAACACATGATGGAATGATGTAAAAAAAATTTCATTGCCGGTGCATGCTACTGTGCACCCTACACAAAATGATGCAATGTGCACTAGTTTTTTTTGGAGTAATATCCACCGTCCTTGTTGACAGGTGGTTGTGTTTGAATTTTCAACTCTTGTTTGACTTGTTATTATATTTTCACAATAGTAGTTTGTATTTTTGTATCGGCAAAAACAATCTTTTCTTTTAAAAAAGAATAAAGATCCAAATTGATCATCGACAAAAAATCAAGAATGATATTTTGGTCACTGAGAAATGAAAAATACTAATTTGATCCTCAAGAATATAAAATGCAAATCAAAATAGTTTCTGAAAGGGACTAAAATGTCCCTAAAAATTATCCTAAAAAGGACCAATTTGACATGTATTTTATATTCTTGAGGACCAAATTGGTATTTTTCATTTCTCAGGAACGAAAATGTTATCATATTTTTTTGTCGAGAACCAATTTGAGCCTTTAATCTAAAAAATAAAACGTTATTTTGTTTACTGACTTTTGTTCGTATCTCAATTCCCATCTTTCTTTTCCATCGTGCATTCTATCATTTTCCCCATCTCCCTCTCAACTCCGTTCATCGGAACCGCCACCCTCTCCCACAGAAGCTCCACGTCACCGCTAGAACCAGACCCACTAAAATATAACCGCGCCCTCTCTCTGCACGGTAACGTCACTAGAGCACAGCCGCGCCCACCTCTACTACATCTTGCCGCCGTTCTTTACGGTTGGTCCAATATTTAACAAATATTTTTCTTCAAAAAATCAAATATGCCAAAAAAAATCAAAAAAAGGGGTTCTATAAGGTGGGATTGGAGTTTCCATGGCTATCATTGTAGGGTTGAATGAAAGGGGTTCTAGAAGGTGGGAAATATGGTTCTATTTTGGTTTAACGTTGCTGGTTTATGCCAATCTGCTAAAAAACCAATAAAGTAGAAAATGAGTCAAATTTTATTTTCATAAAGAATAAATATTAATGCAAATACAAATGTGACACTTTCAAGTGGTTTGACCGTTAGATATTCAACCTGAAAAGTTGCTGCAAAGATGACACTTTGATTGGCTCAAATTATACTTGCTTTATGGTGCAGCTTGCACCTCTTTTTATCAGGTGCAACTTAGCCCACACCTTCATTGACAATGGGTTATAAATGAAATCTTGAATATTTTATGCTATGAGCTTGAATGATTGGTTAATTTGCATAAAATTTGGATTATGTGGTTAATTTTGAATGACTGCCATGGAAGGAGACTTTAGTATGTCGCTTGATATTTATAAGGGATCCGGATTCCCTGCATTAATAAAAACACACATTTACACGCATTAAACAATCTCAACTATTGATTTAAGGTCAAACGGTTCACATTATATTTTTATAAAATCCACTTTACACATTATTTATTACTCTGCTGTAACAGCAAATCCATTTCCACTTACAAGCGGATATTTGTTAAGCTTTTAAGCATCTCCAGTCTAAAAACTACTTTATTCAGAACAAGATGTTGAATTGCAACTAAGCATTGTTTACTTTTTCATTACATCTTTAGGTGTTGCTCTCAATTTGTTCCCTATTGACGGACCCAAATCCTGATGATCCTTTGGTCCCTGAAATCGCCCACATGTACAAGACAGACCGGAACAAGTACGAGTCAACTGCCAGAAGCTGGACCCAGAAATATGCCATGGGCTAAGTGTCCTGTGGTATGTGCGAGTGAGAGCCTTTTTACGTCCAGGGTTTAGGCCTAAACAGCCTTTGTATGAATATTTGTTGTCTTCAATCATTAACGGATTAAGGCCCTCCCTGTTAAAAGATTAATGTGGGAAAAACGCTTCTTCTGCTGTTTGTATTGCAAACGTTAATTTTAGAAAAGTTAAATGCGGCCCAATTTAATGTTTGCTCAAAATTTTCCATCGCATATGTAGTTTTGCTAAATGCTAATTAGCTGGTACTATTCAGTCTTAAAAAAAAAATTGTTGGTACTATTACTTAGGTAGCGTTTGCTACCAGTTTTATTTTAATATTTTTAGGAATGTGAGCATGGAAATAAAAGTTTCTTATATTTGATATAAGTTTTAAAAAGTTATTCTCAGACATAAAAGATGCTTAGGAACACAATTCGGGAATGAAAGTGAAAAATTCTATCCCAAGTTATGGAGGCTAGAAGGAAACATTCTCGGAAATGAGATTCCCGAGAAAATAGTTTTCCTAATAATAAAATATTGGTGAATTTTATGGTACCCTAAGGGTAACTTTACCCTGTCTAGGTGGCCCAATCAGATGGTGAGAACCATTTGACTTGACCTACTAATATGACTCATTTAATTGAGATGACGCATTCTGATTGGGTAGGGTAACTTTTACCTCAAAATTATTGAGAGTACTAAAAAAGTCACCTAAAATATTTCATGAACCAAAAGTCACTTTAAGGAATTAAAAAAGACAGCTTTTATTTAAAAGCAGTGTATTAAATATATAGATGTATTTAGTTTCTCAATAAAAATTTGTCTTGTGATTTTAACAAGTACTTTCAAAATACTAGTAAAAATGACCATTTAGAGAGACCATTTACAGCTAGTATGTTTAGTTTTTTTTTCAAATCCTCTGGCAATAGTGGGAGTTAATTGCTTTGGAGGTGTGTGAGATTTTCGAGATGAGTTTTTGTCTCTCTAACTATAGTTTTTACCATACATTCGATATGAATAGAATCTTTGATAATATGTTTAAAAAGTTTGATTATCTATCTACTATGTTGCACTTGTTGATAAAACCTTTATCAAAGTATAGAGATAACTCTCTTGAAACCAGTATTGACTGATATTTTTGTCTCATATAACTCTCTTGATAGCTGTTCATTAATATGAAACAAGTAACAAATTTTTGGGATAAATTGGAATTAGGTTGTCTAATTTTCCCATCTGAAGTTCCAAGTAATGCTTTTGCCACATGTGTTGTCTCTGTCATATGTTTTCTTCAAATTAGTGGCCTGTAATCTACACCCTTACTTTTTAAGGTGCAGGTTAACATCTTTTTTTGTTTTATATGTCACTACGGGATGGGTAGAACTCAATTTTTTTATTAAAGTTAACTCGATGTAAAAAGGAAATTAATTAGGGATTAATCAAACAAGGAAAAAAGAAATTAAAGCATATTGTGATTCTTGAAAGTTAAATCTTCCGTTAAATTCAATTTTTTTTTTCGGTACACGGGTGGAATTGAGGTTTGAAGATATCAACACCTATATATTTAATTAGCATCTCATTCTTGAATATGCGGTCTCCGCAATTTCTCTCCTCGTGCATCACATGTCATTTTTTTAAAATGTATTTTCAAATTTGCTTACTTATTTTTTTTCGTTTAATTCTTCTCTTTTTGAGGACAAATATTTTTAATTATAATAATTACAATAATTACTATAACTTCATCGATTTATTGGTACAATCATCAAATTAGTTACTTATTTTTTCATTTAATTCTTTTTATTTTTAGGATAAATATTTCTAATTATTAATACTCATTTTAGGATTATGTATCAATTGTCTAATACTAATTTTCAGATTTTTTACTACTAAATGTTTAAATCAATCCCTATATATTAAATCATACTCTCTAACTTCTCTCCTCCTCAATGAATCAAGTGGCGTCACCTACATTAAGCATTCTTTTAATATATTTTCGAATCTATTAATCAATTGTCATCGCTATCAAATATACATATCATTTACTTATTTTAATTTAAATCTTTCCATTTTTAGGATGTATTTTCAAATCTACCAATTAATAGTTATCTATCAAATCAGTTAATTATTAACTTATTTCAATTTAATTCTTTTTCTTTTCGAGACAAAGATTCCGAAAATAAAAATATCCATATATATATATATATATATATATTAAATTAGAGTATATTCTCTTAAGAGTGATTACAGGCTTGTTTGGGTAAACAGGTTAATTAAGCGCTTATTCAATAAGTTTTCCTCAAAATAAGGTAAAAAAAAAAACTTATTTTCCTATGTTTCTATCATAAGCTCATTAGAATAAGGTTTAAAAGAGTTTATTGGAAGGTTGTAAATTGTTTTTAGGTTACAGTAATAATTTGGTCCCTCTACGTGGCACTAATTCTCATTTAATCCCTATACATAAAAAATTTGGAAATGAATCCCTATATGTGTAAAAGTTAGCAAATTCGGTCCCTACATATGCAAACGTTAGCAAATTCGTCCCGGGAGTCAGCAAATTGGTCCTTATACGTGACACAAATTTTTGATTTGGTCCCTAAACCGGAAAAAACAATTAAATCGGTCCTTATATGTGAAATCTATAATAATTTTGTCCTTGCCGTCTATCAAGAAGCTCAAACCTAACTAAAGATTTTTTTCGTATTGAATATTTTTTATATATTATATCAATCTATTTCTTCTATTTAGAGTAAAAATTGTATTATTTGGTCCGTAAATGGTTTTATATTCTGAAATTATCCAAATGAACTCTCAATAGATGAAATAGATTGATATAATATATAAAAATAATCAATACGAAAAGAATATTTAGTTGGATTCGGGCTCTTTGACAGACGATAAGGACAAAAATTATTATTGATTACACATATATGGATCAATTTAATTTTTTTTTCAGGTTTAGAGACCAAATCAAAAATTTATGTCACGTATAAGAACGAATTTGCTAACGTTTCATATGTAGGGACCGAATTTGCTAACGTTTACACATATAGGGACTCATTTCCAAATTTTTATGTATAGGGACTAAATGAAGAATGTGTGTCAAGTATAGGGACCAAATTATTACTTTAACCTTGTTTTTATAAGCTATTTTCATAAATTATCCTCGTAAGTCCAAATAAGTTTTTTATAAGTTTTTCCAAATGTTCCCTAAATCTTTTAGGGTATCCTCCGCACGCAATTGCGGAGACTAATCCCACGAGGTACTGGACGACATTTAAAGGTTGACCTCTTTCAATCAGATTTTCTCCATACGTAAGAGTTAGGGATCGAACCGCTAATCACTTGCTTAAGGAGCCCGAGCTCGTTACCACTCAGACCAATCACATGTTGGTATTTTTAAATTCTAATTTAATTTTATATATATATATATATATATCATTTATAGTTTTAAATAATTTTGTTAAGAAGCTTTTAAAAATCGTTACATTTGTAAAAATAACAAGTATTTATAATTTCTCTTTTTATATTTAATTTTAATTAAACAGTAATGGTATTTTGAGAGAGAAAAATTGTGACCAATTGGTAGAATCCTTTTTATAATAGTATCGAAGAATATTATAGAAACAGATAATAAGTAATAATTAGATAATTTCAAATTTTATATTATAGTTCATTATTCTTTAGAAAAAATACGAATTTCTTTGTGCCTCGGCCATTGATAGAAAGGCTAGACCGGCCCATAATGAACTGGACACTAACCCATTGCTAATTAATGTTTTGGATTGAAGTTTTAACTAAACAATCGAATCTGGAAATGATCCAACAAATAAAGAACAAGCACGAAGCCCACCATGAAGACACTTAAACGGGGTCGGTTGAAAGAGTGAGGACCCAAAAAATATAAGGTTGGTCACATTTCGCAACCTTGGCATCATTACATGGATCCTCATCCTGTCTTGTTATGTTAGAGAACTTTTATTCAAACAAACAATTTTAGTATGGTAACTTCCTCCAAATTTGTCATCAGTATTTTTCTGATCATTTACATTTTACAGATTGGCCTAGGGCTGGACAAATCCATTCGAACCGACCCGGACCCGAAAAACCCGGCAGAGGAAGGAAGCATACAGGCGGGTATTTACGGGTTCGCAGGTCACCGGGTTTTAGAGTCAGTTTCGTGCGGATACCTTCGAGCGGGTTCGGATAAGGAAAAAAATTTCCACCCCCGCTCGTACCCACTCGAGTGCAAATTACTAAACCCAATCAGTCTCTCAATCTTTTGACAGGGTTACCGAAAAGACAAAGTAAAGTAGTAACCTAATTTCATTTTCACCCATTTCAATCTCTCTCAATCTCACCACCAGAAAATGAAACCCTAACCATTCCAAATCAAAGCTTTCATTTTTCTCTCAATCTCTGCCTCCATAACTCATCTCTATCAAATCTGCTATGACGAAGTTCGCTTCCTCTTAGATCCGCTATGACGGCTTTTGCTTCCTCTCAGATCCGCTACGACGACGTTCTCTTTCGCTCTAATCTGCTGAGACGGCGTTCGTTTCCTCTCAAATCTATTGTATTCCACGCCGCACGTCTCAGCTCTGTTGGAAGATGGCGTGCCCTTTGTCACACTGCTGCTGCGAGGATTTCGGTTCCGCTTCCACCGCACATCGATTTGGCGTTCTGCTTTCGCGTGCCTTCAGATTTGGGTTCTGTTAAAAGTTTGATATTTTTTTGTTTTTGGTTTGTATTTGTTCTCTTCATACTTCCGGTTTATTTCTGGTCTTTCTTCTAGTTTGATGGTTTGATATGATCATAGATTTCTGGTCTTTTCCTTTTGCTTTGGATCTCACTTCTATGCTTCTGATTGGGAATTTTCTTTATCCAAAACCGAGCTAACCAACCCGCTCAATCCGCCGACCTGTCCAACCCGCACCCGTCCAAACCGATAACATAAACGGGCGGAGATGGGTGACATGTTCCGGTTGTCGATTTTTCTCGGTTGGGTTTTTTTGGCCCGAAACCGGCCGAACCCTCCCGGTGTCCAGCCCTAGATTGGCCAAATCCAACAAACAGACAATGTCCTTTACTACCTGAGCTGCAATGCCTGGTAGTGGCAGGTAAGGTAAGTGAAAACTCAAAATGCCAACTACCAAAATTAGTAAAATTCCGCACTAAGTTTTGACGTCTCCGTTTCTAACGTAAAAGATATCATATCCAAATTAATAACACGGATTTCTTCCAGCTTAACCAATGATTTCGAGTTTTGAGGGAGAGCTTTGTTGTCCTTATGGTCCTTGTAACACTCCAATTTTCACGTTTTCTAAGACCAATAAACTATATAAATGAGTTTATACTTTTATCTGGGTTTTAGAAAATGATTTTGGGAAAACTAAAATCATATTCATGCTCCAAATAATCGTAGGAGCCTACGGTTAAATTTTGGGCCGAAAATTCAAACGCAGTCCGATCTATGTTTTTCGGATGATAGTGTTTTTCTACTATCAAAACCTCTTTTTAACTAATGGTCAGGAACATTAGTCTTAGAATTTGATCCTCTACCTTTTTGCTAAAATGTGTCCTGACGTCCAAAAATATAAATAATATTTTATATTCAGGCCGATAATCGGTCGGGGAGACGTTTCGAGCTGTCTTAGGGATTTTCGAGAACCTTGAACTGGTAATTTTCATACTAGGGCTATGTTAAATTATTTGGGGACTCCTATCAGTGTCGTGAGGATTTTCAAAATATCGGGATGTGAATTGACCAATTTGCCCTTGGTTAATTTTTTACTAATTACTTTACCTTTTACCTTCACTTATCATTTCCCTATTTAAACACACTATTTCTTCACATTTTTCTCCCCATTTCTCCGAACCCCAGCAGCTCCAACAGCCCTTCTTCTGCCTTCTCTCTTTTCTTTCTTTCTCCTCACCTTTTCTCCATTTTTCGAGCTTGAATAGCTTGAGTTTTATGGAGCTCCTTCACTCATTTTTGAAGGAGGTCATCATAGGAGGTAGCTAGCTCTCTCTATCTCTCTCAATCTCTCTTTATTCTCCATTAATTTTTATGGTTAGATATGTTAGGGTTTTTAACCTCAAACCTTCAAAATTCAACGAAAAATTGTAGAAAAATCGTTTTGATACCAAACCAATTTCTATGGCCTAGGTTCATGACATACTTGCATGATCCAACAGATTAGAGCCAAGAAATCTCTCTAGCTATATTTTCTAGGAAGAGGTCGAAACCCCCTATGGGTGTAGGGTAGGGTTTTTGTTTAGGGTTTAGGGCCTAGGGTTATCACATTTAGTTAGGGTGTTATATAAGAAATGAGAATTTTTGGAACTCACTAGCTATTTTTAGTGTAATAGGGCCGAACCATAGGGGTGTTGCTGTAAGAGAAATCTATGTTTTTTTGAGTTAATACCTTTATGGATTGTGTGTATGTAATGATCGGCAGCTAGCTGAACCAGCTGTCAGATTGATCGGTTGCCTCTAGCTAACCTTGGGACTACAAGAGGTAAGGGGATAAACCTGAGGAGTCCAAATTCTGACAGTTATATGCTGCTTTGGGTGTTTGTAATGTAAATAAATGTCTATATCTGATTATTGGTTGATTATTTTATTTACTGCTGTTGATTTGCTTATGCATGACATAACTGCTGATATATGTGGATACATGCTATAATTGTTAAAAAACTGTGTGGATATATCGTTTGCCCTGCTATGGGATTAGGATCCGGCATCATGTAAATTAAAAACTTTAAAAAGCTTGAAATGTGGAATTGAGAAAATATATATGTTTTATTGTTTCTCGATTTAATTGAAGAGAAAATAATTAATTATCTCTTTTGAAATAAAATAATAATAAACCACCGCTTTTAAGGAAAATCAACTTAAAAGAACAGAGTTTCAAAGATGTGTTTTTAATAATGAAAAACGATGTTTTTAAATTAAATAGAGCATTAGAAACCTTTATTAGTCTTTAAATTAATAAAGTTAACCGTTTGAGCGAATGCGTTTTGAGAAACGTGATTTTCAAATTTATTGGTTTCATTCAAGGAAAAAGGTTTTTACAATTCTTGTTTTAAGGTTTGTGTTTTACCGAAAAACGACGAAAGAAAAAGAAATAGTCTTTGGAGTACGTTTTGTTTTATGGAAAACTGATCCTGAGGACTTTGTATAAGTGTCGAAGATTTGGGTTTTTGGTTTTTGAGTTTTCAAGAAAAGTGGTTTTAAAGCTTAGAAACTAGAAACCGAGACATCGGGATTCTAGGGCTCTGCAGAATCACGTGGATCAAGGATCCGTGTTAGTTGTGGTCCTGTCGGCTTAGGGACGATCTTTGTGGTCCCGTAAGCTTGAGGTTGTTTTTGTGCTCTTGAATCCAAAATCCTAAACTGGTGCATCGGTTAGGGATGTTTGGGTTCGAGTTGTTTTGGACTAGATGTCCTGTTTTGAGAAAAATGTTGTTAAGGCTTAAAGAGTCTAAGACATTATGGTGGTTGTTAGCGTTGATGCTACAACGAGGAAAGATTGTTACGACAAAGATAAACTGACGGAAGCTAAGTAGTTTTCTCATGCATTTGTGCGGGGCAGATGTGCCGTGAAACGAGAGACCTTGATGATAGGAAACCCCGTGATGACTGTAAGTCATTATGTGTCATTATACCTTGATGGGCAATGAATAAAATCCATATAATGTGAAGCATTTGTACAGTGTGATATGGTAATGAAATTTATGTAGAGTGAAGCGCTATGCCCTGTGTGGATAGTGTGATATGGTACTGAAGTCCATGTAGTGTGAAGCGTTAGGCCCGGGTTGGACAACGTGACATGGTAAATAAATCCATGCAATGGAAAACGTTATGCCTGGATTAGACAACGTGGTGTGGTAATGAAATCCATATAAGGAAAAGCATTGTACCTTGTGTTGGTCAGTGTGATATGATAAATATGGTGTGCATTGATTGGTAATCGAGTCTGAGTTGTAATCGAGTCTGATCAACTCATTCTTTTGGTGATGAAATTCGCGGAGATCTAGAATTGAATATTTGTTGAGATATATGGAAGTGTTTCATGCATACGTTTAGAGAATAACGTTGATTATGGGGTACGAAACCCTTGTGTTTTATTGTTAGTACAGAGATATATATGTTGTACTATGTGATGCATGATGATATTTGGTGAGATATACTTGTATGAATCTATTGTTTGTGTTTGGGCATGTAGTTGTCATTTTTGGGTTCATATATTGGTTTTTCACCCTTGCCTGTACGTATTGGACACCCTGTTGTATTTTCTGGATACACGTACAGATATTTTGTTAGTAGTCCTCTGGATCTTTCTAGCTTGAGAGCTGGAAGTCAATAACGAAGAGGTATGGATTGGTGACGACGCGACTCTATTCTTTTGGTATGAGTGAGGTCGGGGTAGTACACTTGGTTATCTTTAGACTTTTTCTGTCAGACTAGCTTATGTTTATTTTGTGGTAGTTACTTTTGGGTAATTAGTCTATTGTCGGCTTCTGATGGCCGTGTGGTAGACTAGTAGATTTTAATGGATGATGTTTACTTACACATTCATGAGTATATATATGTAGTATTGTGAGGATGTTAATGTTATTATGAGTATAGGTTCTTTAATACAATAAGAAGAAAAAAAATTTATCACGATTTTCATGATAAGTAAGATATGAGTAAAGAGAATTTTTTCCGAAAGCGAACCACAAATCTTTTTCCTACTTTATAGTATTGGGGTTACGAAAGTGACACCTGAGATGGAGGGGTATTACAGTCCTACCCAGCTCGATGGGCGCGTGAGGATACCTTGAAAAATAAAAAAAAAATAAATGTAATTCTTCTTTTTTTCAAAATAGATGTAAATCTTTGAGTAATATTATATAAAAAAAATTATACATTTTTTTTATATTTATTAAGTATTATGCTCAAATTTTGTATAATAATCGTATACTTAGTTTTTTTATTTTTTAATATTATTAAAATAGCGTTTATACTCATTTGTGGGAAAATAGTTTTTTATTTAATTATTTTTAACCCTTTTTCTTTTTCTTTTTTTGCACCCAAAAAAAAAAAGGAAAATTAATTACGACATGAAGTATATGATGGGTGAGACTATTTAGAGTCTAAGATGCCTATTTAGTTACACTACCTACGTTTTGACTTTAATTGTAAATTCAAGTTTATCCCTATTTTAATTTTTCATTTCATAAAAAGTCGAAAATATTTTTCTATATTGTATTTACTTATTCAAACTTTAGAGTTAAAGAAGTATGTAATGATAGTGTAAAACTTTTTTACACAGTCGTCCAATCAGATTTTATCATGTAGATGTTTGTTTAGATATTCTAGGAAGCAATATAACAAAGTGAAATAATGGTGAAATCTGATTGGATAACTGTGTAAAAAGGTTTTATACTGTCAGTGCATACTCAATTAACTCCAAACTTTATATTAATTACAACTAATTCTTAATTCTTTTCTAATTCATCTAATTTATACCTTCGTATAATTTACAGATAGTCTTGTTTCTTTATTCTTTTATATTAACTATATATATATATATATATATATATATATATATATATATATATATATATATATATAAGGATAGGATCAAATGACACCAGGTGTCAAACTTTACTTTTAAATCAAATTCTAACTGTTGATTTTAGTTTGATCCAACGACTTAAGCTTATCATTTTTATTATAGAGGGAGAATAATTAATAGTGACTTTAATATGAAGAGAAAAAATAGAATATATTTAATGAATAGAGATATTACGTATCTTAACTTTTCATTAAAATTAAAACATTTATTTATCAGATATTTTATATTATTGTTTCTATATATTTATTATTTATTAAATTTGTCAATAAAGTATAAAAATTTTAAAAATCATAATACAATTATAAGACATTAAATTCATAAAAAAATTTAACAAATTTAAATTTGTATAAATATAATTTTAATGCATTAAATTAGAAAAATAATATAAACATTATAGAATTGAAATTATAAATATAAAAATTTCACTTCAGGATATTATCATATTATTAGTAAAATAATTTTGTTAATTTTTTTTTTGTATCATATTTGTAGATAAAATTATAGTAAATTTTGTTATTGACTAAATAACGAAATAAATTGTAAGATTTTAAAAATTCAAACAATAATTATAAAATTTAAATTCATAAAATATTATAAAGTTATAAAATATAAATATTAGTAGATAGATTAATTGTATAACTATTTTAATAATGTAACATTAATTGTACCTAAAAATAAATAATTTAATATAAACGATATTTTTATATTCTTTTATATGTCTCAAGGAATTTTAGTTTTACAATAAAACTTATTTTAACGCATAAGTTTCTTTTGTAAATCTTGTCAAAAAAAAAGTATCTTTTTTAAATAACACTAGAAGTGAAAACAAACTTATTTGAAAGATATATAAAACCTTTTAATTTATTTTAATATATATATATATATATATATATATATATATATATATATATATCTCGTCAAATGCAATTATATATATCACATCATATTTATTTTTCAATAACGTATTGTTTTCCTATTTATGTTTTTTCATTGCTTTTAACTTATTCACAAGAACAATGCTTTATGTTATTTTTCAATACTTAAGTTTACCTTATTGTTTTTATATTTGTTTACATTCTTTATGATTCAAAGATTTGGGCGAAAATAAACAATATTTTAGAAAGAATGATTTTTTTCATTTCTCCCATTGAAAATATAAATCACATTCCAACTCTTAGAGCTTGTTTGAGAAAATTGAATTATTTGAATATCAGTTGTTTTGGATGTAAAAAGTTATTTTTTAAATAATCTTCTTTGTTTGACATTTTGTTTAAATTTTTTAAATAGCTTTTTTTTGGGGGAAAGCTATTATATGCCATCTAATTTGTTTTATCTTAAGATTATTGTGATTTGATTATTTTTCATACTCGAAACTTTCTTCTCTATTTACCTTTACAAACTTAACTTCCAAACAAATATTATTAAATTATATAAATAACTTCATACTTTTTTTTGTAATTTATTATATAAAAATGATTTTTTTTTGCATCACCCAAACAAAATAGATTATCTTAAAATCGATTTTCAGCAACATATCCAAACAAAAACAGATTCTGATTATAATATTAATCAATTATCACAATAATCGATTATCAGCATAATCTCTTATATGAATAAAGCGTTATCATATAAGTGAAATAAAAAAACAAAAACAAAGGATGGTATCAGCGGTTTATAAAGAGTTTTATGCTTCTTGAATATCAACAAGGTCCAACACAGTCGGGAGCAAAGTCAGACTTAAATGATAGGGGATCAATTATAAAAATTAAATTAAAGTTTATTTAATAAATATATACACATCAAATTTCATACAAATATTCATAATTATTCGTTCCAAAATCTTTTTTTTTTTGACAGAATATTTCAAAATCTTAATGCATTAGTAATCTAAAAAAAAAAAAAAATATCTTACCTTCGAGCAACGATTCAAATCCATTATCAAAGATGGGTCCTTCATCACATTTATCAGCCACTTTGTGTTCCTCAAATCTTCTTTAAGCAACAATGCATCATAATGAGAACTCTCATAGTATTCACTCCACCCAATTTTGCAAGGTGTTGTTTTTCATTTATCACTCTTCCATCCATCAGTCTTCCATATTAGTAATTTTAGATTAACTTTTTGATAAAAAAAAGTCAGGGAGATACGAGCCCCCCAACTGGACACATACATCCGTTCATGAATACAGTTGGTAAATAATTGTGTTTTGTAAGCATGCTATTTAGCGTTTGTTTCTGTCGTGTGTATGAAAACAACTTTGTCGGGAGAGACTGACACTAGTGCAATTAACACGTTTTAAATCGGTTAAAAATATCATTCTAAATCGGTTATGGAACCGATGTAGAAACAGATGATGTAGAATGTAAGACCATTTAACATCGGTTTCTAACCGATGTTGAAATTTACATTTCCACATCGGTTATAAACCAAACTGATTTTGAAAGTGCTCATTCAACAGATTAATAATTTTTTGAAAAAGAACTTTTAATATCGGTTATAATCTAGAACTGATGTTGAAATTTAGAATGCAACATCGGTTTTGTCTTGTAACCGATTTTGAAAGTGATACTTTTCAAATCGGTTATAACTCAGAACCGATTGAAATTGATAGTTCAACATCGGTTCTCTATTGTAACCGATGTTGATAGTTCATTTTTTTTTTAAATACTTTGTTTTAAACCAGTGGCAATCCGTAACCCTGTTTCATATGTACAACCAGAACAATCCCAGCCAAAATACAATCCTAACAATAACATAATCGAAATCACTATACTAAGTAAGCCAAACTACTTTATTGATTATGCAAAAGTCAGCTTCTTTTGATTCAACAAACTCAACTAATTATATAATGTAATAAATTCAAACTAATTAATTAAATACATAACAAAGAAACAACAAAGATATATAACAATTTAAACTAATTAAAGAAATCAAATGTCATCCATAAATTAATGTTCAGTAGTCATCTCAAGAAAGAAGTTTGCCCAACGCTCCTTGATATCCTTATTGTCCTCTTCAGAGAATGCTTCCGGATTGTCGAAAATCTGCACAGCCCATTAACATAAGATAAATTAAACATCATAACTAATCAACTAAAACTAAACATAATTAATCTATAAATGTTATTAGTTAATTACTTCCTTCCATCGATCTATAATACCCGCGGAGACAATGTTGAATATCCACTTCATGACATAATATCCGCACTCCCAGCCGCCACGTTGCCTATGACACTACAAATGAATACACATTTTGAATATATAATGAGTAAAGACATAATAGTAACTATTTTACACTGCAATTGAATCACGGGTACTAATAAACTACTTACATTAGGGTAAATCCACCTAATAGGCTTGGGCCTACCACCATCCAAAAGACGACTTGCGTTCATAGATCTATCATAATTAAGAAAATATGAATTTAAAGTATGTTATAGATTTCAGAGTAATTAATAAAGCAAATGGAGTACAAATTAAATTAGTTAAAAGCTTATGTTTCAATAATAAACTTGATTTCTTTCGTCGGCTTCCTTCCCAACGAACAAAAGAAGACCACAACACTCATACCACGACAGATGATCAATAATTGCCAATGTTTACTGCATTTGAAAACAGTTAGAGACAAGTCACAAATAATTATAAATCACTAGTAAAACTTGTACTTACAGATGGAGGTAAGGTGCCAGGTAGAACTGTTTTTTGCCTTCATCAAGCACACGTCGCGTGTACGCGGTAATCTCATCTGACCTAAGTGTCTCACCCTGAATTAGTTGAGGGTCAAGGAATCCATAAAGATGGAGCTTACCCCTATCAATACACACGCGATGCAGATACCTAAGATATTGAAATAAATATTAATTATAATAGTTAAAAACTTAATTAGTTAACTTACAAATTAATTAGTTGAAATAAAATATACTTACGTGTACCATAATGAGACAACTGTCATGCAAAGCATTTCACTATCAATGCATATCTCCATAATGTCCCTCTGGGGGATATAGAAAGTGTCGGGCCTGCCATCGTGTTCCAAATGTATAAAAGCAGACTACCTCCCACTTTCACAGCCGTTAATGCGAGACGTTCCAGAGCATCAAGTTCAGCATCCTTGTCAATACCCTAAATAGCAAATATAGAACATTAGTAAACACGGTTAGGTTATTTCAATTGTAAATAAAAGAAACTTAACTTATTGAATGATTGTATATACGAATACCTTCGGTGAACCTGACGCCACAAGTTTTCTCGGATCCGACCTAGGCCTTTTGGATCGATGATCTTTTCCATCATCCTAAACAACAGAAGTAAAGCATTAGTAAACATGAGTAAACACAATTTAGTTATTTCAATTGTAAATATAGAAAAACATAAGTAATTGAACAATTACATGAATACCTTGGCTGAAATAAAAAACCTCACAAGTCTTCTCAGTCAAGGGATGAAATTACCGGGGGCCTGGCCAACTGTCATAACCTCCTCGATGGGCACAGGGACTAGAGCATCAACGTCTCGAACATCTTCAACCACTACCCTCACATGATCATCCTCTAATGTCCGGTGGTGTAAGGTATTTCCTAAGTTGTGTACCCTCCCAAATGCCACTAACCGACGATCATGATGATCATCAACATACAACTCACACTGATCGTCCTCCTTATCAGGCTGACGTGAATGATCACATGAACCCTTAGTGCTCACAGGTACAGACGATTGGGCTCTTGTGTTTTGCTGGGAAAAACCCATAGATGCCAACTCTGAGAGAAGATCTCGTTTTATTTCTTCTCGAAGCTGCGCTTTGATGGACTCAATATCATCTCTCTTCCGATGATGTGAAGATCGTCCGTGGTATTGGCTAATGCCAACACCCCATCCAACAGCAAGGACACGGCCTGAGTGGTCCTCTTTCCTAATCGTAACAGCCAAGACATCTTTGCGTCCGGTAGAAACAAAGGTTCCTTGGGTGCTCTGTTCGTCCAAGGAATCCTACAACATACAATTGTCACATTAATTTTTTGTAAGATGATGGATAAGCATGTTACAATTAAAATTAGAATTGAATATATACTTACAATCTTTTCAGCAACAAGACGTGCCTCCTCGGATGTATACTATCCCGATGGTCCTTGTCGGGGTCTCTTCCATGTATGGTGGCGTAGGGGTGGAGGTGGATCAGCCGTAGGATTAGCTTGGGATGCTTCTTCCAAAAGTTGTTTCTTCTTCTCTTCAATCATCTTCCTCCTCAGCTTTTTATATCCCCCACGAGACAAACGATGGGGGTAGAGATTCTTACTCTGGATCTCCTGCCCCTTTTTCCTTTTCTCCTATTATAAATAACATCAACTGAATTCAGTATATTAATAAAATCAATTTGGTTGGCCAAGTTAAACAATATAACTCAAGTTAACCTGAAAGGGGGGTCCAATCGGATTTGAATAAATCTATCCCACGTCTCTTGATCAAGGAACGGGTACATCTCAAGTGGAGATTTGTCCGCACGCCCATGTATGTATTTCCCGCTTAGTTGTGTTTTAAATGCTCTCCAACGCTCACCTGTATACGAAATCCATTTTTTCTTCATATGCTCGGTAACCGACACTTCAAAGGTGAGCTATATTACACAACAAAATGGAGGAATTAGTGTATATGAAAATAATATGGTGAAATAAAATAGATACAACCAAAGAGGGTAAAAGTAAAATACCATGATACTATCCCATATCTGATCCTTCACGTTCGTCGGTACATGGTCACAATCCTCAATAAGTATATTAGCCTTGCTTTTGGCAAGGAAGGCCACAAAACTCTTAAACCGATCTTCCATTGGCCCTATAGGTAAGCAGTCTCCATCAAACTCAACCCTCATCCTTTGATTACCACTACGGTTGATGGCCAATTTTTTTAATCGTGTGGCGCGTCCACCTTTTTTACTTGTCAATGTGGTATCCGACCCGCTGCGTGTAGGAGAGATGTCCGAGGGATCTACCATGTATGCCTGTTTATATAAAAAATAATAAACTATGTCAGTAAAGATGGATAAATAACAAATATTGTTGGAACCAAAGTGGTCATGGTCCAGATAATCTCTTAAGTTTTGATGTTAACAAAGAGCTAATTTAAGATGAACAAAGATTGGTTATGGACTAACGTGTTATATTAAGTGTGCAGGACAAATCTAAATTGAGTCCAAAGACTTTATCTCGTCCAACACCTATTCCTGGTTTACGACTGGACGATAGTTTATAGAACCATTGAGTCCAAAGACTCTTTTGGTTACCTTCTGTAATAGCTAGTCCAATAAATGTCTTTTAAATTTCAAGCGCGAATATCTTTGTAAAAGCATTTGAAATTATTATTCCATGTAAAAGGCTTATACTAGTGGGACAAAACATTCTCTGTAAGATTCGTATAAAGAAAAGCATAAGCCAGAATGTCCCTATCACCTAAAGAAGTTGACCTTCTTGTTTTGGATAAACAAAAGGCAACTTTCTTCTACTCAGAGGATATGTCAGCACCACTTTTAGCTATCTCCCTGATAGTCCTTTCTGCTGATCAGAAACTTCAGAAGCTATCAGACTCAACGGATCAAATGCATTCAATGCTCATCAGAACGGATCCTTTTCCATCCGTTGAAGACTGAAGACTGCCCAAAGAAAAGAGGCTATATATACCTTCATCTTTTGAAAGTGCAAAATTAGAAAAATAGTGAACGAAATCGAACTTAAGCAAAAAAAAAGAAGTGAAGCAACACAAAGCAATTCAAAATCCTTCTTGAGATAAAAGAGAAAATCTCAAAGCTTGCAAAGCTAGAAAAGCTACTCTGATTCTAACTTTCATATTACTCTCTGTGTAGAGTTGTTTTCAAGAGTCTAAGCTTTAGTTTCGAATTCTCACATTTAGTGAGTTAGTAGAACAACCTTTTTCAAAACCTTAGTTTGGTTGAGCCTGAAGAGGCTTGTCTGTAAAAGAATACTTAGAGAACCTGAAGAGGTTGAGAATACTGCCTGAAGAGGTGTTGAATACTTTGTAACAAAAGGTTTTTGTTATAGTGGATAAAGCTCTCAAGTAGAGAGGACTGGACGTAGCTCTTTGGTGAAGAGTGAACCAGGATAACATCTTTGTGTTCCTTTCTCTCCCTTACTCTTATTTTAGTTTATTATCTAATTAACTAACTGGGATTGAATTGCCTTTCATTACGCTGTCTTCCGTCTTAGTCAAAACTAAGTGAGCGTCCAACGTGGTGTTTGGAAGAGCTCTCTTTGCTTTCAATCGTTTTAGCGTCCAATCTTGAGAAAAACATTATCTGCTTACGAAAAGAATTTAAAATTCTCTAAAACACAATTCAACCCCCCTTCTTGTGTTTCAAACAGGTTCCTTCAATTGGTATCAGAGCTCAGCCTCTGGGTTGAGCACTTTGCCGTGTAGAGGAAAAGATCCTACTGCAGATATGTCTGGACCAGGTATGCCAAGCGGGAGTCAACCAGTTATGGAAGGCACTTCCATGACCAGACCGCCGTTCTTCAACGGTACTCACTACCTGTACTGGAAGGAGAGATTCAAAGGTTTCATCCTCAGTACAAACTCAGTTCTCTGGGCTAGAATCACAAATGGTCCTAACGTTTGTCTCAACTCTGACGGGACAGACAAAGCAGAGGACGATTGGACAGATGCTGAACGGGCCAGAATGGAACAAAATCATAAAGCAAGATATGCTTTAATGTGTGCTCTCAGTCCTGACGAATTTCAGAAGATTCACGCATGTGAATCAACTAAACAAATATGGGACACCTTGTCTAATCTCCATGAAGGGACAACCAAGGTGAAGGACTCTAAAATCATCATGCTGGTTGGCCAGTATGAAATGTTCACCATGGCTGAAGGAGAGTCCATCCTTGACATGATGGGTCGCTTTCAGACGATCATCAACAATCTGAAATCCCTTGGAAAGGTGTACACTACCAAGGAGAATGTCACCAAGATTCTTAGGAGTTTGCCTAAGAAATGGAGACCTCTTGTCACTGCAATCACCCAGGCCAAAGATCTCTCCTCTTTGACTCTGGATGATCTTGTCGGGACGCTTCAAGTTCATGAGCAGGAGCTTGATCTTGACAATCCCGGAAAGAAGAACAAGGGGATTGCCCTGAAAGCTCATAGGTCCAATAACTCAAAAGCCTTAAAAGCTGATGAGTCCAGTGATGAAGCTGATCAATCTGATGATGATGTATCAGACGATGACGAGCTATCCTTCATCTCCAGAAATATTCAGAATATGTGGAGAAAGAAAAATGGAATGAAGAGAAGGCCATTCCAAAAGAAAAGCTTCAAGGACCATGCTGAACCCAAGGATAAAAGTCAACTGGTCTGTTTTGAATGTAACAAACCAGGACACTTCAAAGCTGATTGTCCTACGCTAAAGGACAAGAAGAAGTTCTTTAAAAAGAAGAAAAAGAACTTCATGGCAACTTGGGAGGACTTGAACTCTTCTGAAGAAGAAGAAGAAGAAACAAATGAAGAGGCTAATCTATGCCTATGGTCCAACAAGCAAGATGAAGACTCTTCGGACGATGAACAATTTGTTGTTCCCGGAGAAAGAAGTCAGGAGTCTACCTCTGGAAGAGGAAGGAATATGAATGTTCCACCCATCTTCAAGGGAACAGACTACACTTATTGGAAATCAATGTTCCAATTATACGTCCAAGCTCAAAATTATGAGCTGTGGGACATCTTCACAAACGGAGATTATCGTCCAACGATTACCCATGAGGACGGTTCAACATCGTCCAAACATGAAACAGATTGGACGAGTGATGACATCAGACGATGTTCTCAGAATGCCTATGCCAATTGGTGTCTTGTCAACGCCCTTGATCGTCCAAGATTGGACATGGTCTCGCAACTCCAAACAGCTAAGGAGAAGCTGGACGCTCTGGAACATCTGTTCAGACCAAGGAACTCGTCTACCTCAAATCTCTGCCTAATGGCCAAAAGCTCTTCGGACGCTGAATCAGAAGATGACGAGGTATCCGTCTCTGACTCTCTTCAAGAAGCATATGATGAACTGCTAAATGATTCTTCTATATTGCATCATCAATACATCGTGCTTAAGAAAAAATTGTCAAAAGTAAATAAGGAGTTGGAAGAGTCCAACAAATTAAATAAGCAGCTTGTTGAAGAGAATAACAAGCTTAAAGCTGAGAATGTCAGTCTAACTGACAAACTCACCTCTGAGTCCAGTGAACCTCATGAGGTAACTAGACTAAAACAAGAGGTATCTGATCTCACCAAAAGCGTAACTAAGCTTGTTGGAGGATCAGAGAAGCTAGACCTGATATTGAGGTACACTAGATCACCTCATGATAAGTCTGGCCTAGGCTATGACTCTGAGAAACAAAATGCGTCTCAGAAAATATCAGGGTCCAACAAAAATCACAAGGCTTTTCATTCCTATGGAAAGCAAAAAGAACATAAATTGCATGCATCCAGAACTTACTGTAAGATTTGTGGAAAGAGTGGTCACACTTCTTCAAAATGCATTTACAAAAATAAAAACAAAATGCATGGACGAAGACCACCAACTAACCCAAAAGGACCCAAGTCTATCTGGGTACCTAAGAATATGATAATACCTGTTGCAGATCTGCTTAGCAACACGAAAAAGACCCCAGTCCTGGTACTTGGACAGTGGTTGCTCACGTCACATGACGGGAGAAAGGTGTATGTTCCAAGAAATCCATGAGAAGTCTAGTGGATGGGTCACCTTTGGAGGCAACCAGAAGGGTAAGATAGTAGGAATAGGTAAGATTGGTAAGTATCCTCTTCCCTCTATTGATAATGTTCTTCTGGTTGAAGGATTAAAACACAACTTGCTTAGCATAAGTCAATTATGTGACAGTGGGTCTGTTGTTTCCTTCAATAAAGGTGAATGTATGGTCAAGAACCCTGATGGGTCCATCTTATTCACTGCCAAAAGGCAAAATAATCTGTACAAGATTAATTTGGGGGAACTCTCAACTCAAAGTGTATCATGCCTAGTGTCTGTCGAAGATGAGCGATGGATCTGGCACAAAAGACTTGGTCATGCTAGTATGAGATTAATCTCTAAACTAAACAAGCATAACTTTGTAAGAGGTTTACCAAAGATTGTGTTTAGATCAGATGCTCTCTGTGACGCTTGTCAAAAAGGAAAACAAGTTAAGAACTCGTTTGAGTCCAAAAACATTGTTAGTACTTCTAGACCACTGGAATTGTTGCATATTGATTTGTTTGGTCCAACAAGGACGGCCTCTGTCAGTGGTAAGAAATATGGACTTGTCATAGTAGATGACTATACTAGATGGACATGGGTTAAGTTCCTTGCTCACAAGGATGAGTCTATCAAGGTCTTTTCTATATTCTGTAAGCGAGTTCAGAATGAAAAAGGCATATTCATCAGCTCGATCAGAAGTGATCATGGTGGCGAATTTGAAAATGAGCTCTTTCAAAGGTTCTGTGATGAAAGTGGTATTCATCACAATTTCTCTGCTCCTAGAACTCCTCAACAAAACGGTGTTGTTGAGAGGAAGAACCGATCTCTTCAAGAGATGGCTAGGGCAATGCTCAGTGATAATTCTGTCCCTAAGCACTTCTGGGTTGAAGCTGTAAATACTGCCTGCTATATTCAAAACAGAATATACATAAGACCAATCTTGAATAAGACTCCTTATGAATTGTGGAAAGGACGCAAACCCAACATCTCTTATTTCCACCCCTTTGGATGTCAATGTTTTATTTTAAATACTAAGGATCAACTAGGAAAGTTTGATGCCAAAGTAGATAATGGAATATTGTTAGGATTCTCAGAAACGTCTAAAGCTTTTAGAGTCTATAACTCTAGAACGTTGATTGTTGAAGAATCCATTCATGTTAAATTTGATGACAAACAGCCTGATAAGAGATTATCAGAGCTAGATGATTCTTTTGCAGATATGAATCTGAATGATTCAGATGCTCGTCCAACAACCAACAAAGACGAGGCATCAGACGCTACGATGGACGCATCATCGTCTCAGCAAGCTGTAAATACCCCTCGTTCATGGCAATTCAGAACTTATCATCCCGAGGATCAAATCATTGGCAAACCTAATGATAGCGTCCGGACAAGGTCAACCTTCAGAGAGCAAGCTGACTCAGCATTCATCTCTGAGATGGAACCAAAGTCTGTGGACGAAGCCTTATTGGACGAGTGCTGGATCCTCGCTATGCAAGAAAAGCTCAACCAGTTTCAACGTAGTGACGTTTGGACGCTGGTCTCCCTGCCTAAGGATAAGTCTGTAATTGGAACCAAGTGGGTCTATCGCAACAAGCTGGACGAGGATGGCAAGGTGGTAAGGAATAAAGCAAGGCTAGTTGCCCAAGGCTACTCACAAGAGGAAGGTATTGACTATACTGAAACCTTTGCTCCAGTAGCTAGATTAGAAGCTATACGCATCTTACTTTCATATGCTGCACATCATAACATCATGCTTTACCAAATGGATGTAAAAAGTGCTTTTCTAAATGGTGTAATAAATGAAGAAGTATATGTTCTCCAACCACCCGGTTTTGAAGATCAGAACCGTCCTGAGCATGTATATAAGCTTAAGAAAGCTTTATATGGACTCAAGCAAGCTCCTAGAGCTTGGTATGAGAGACTCAGCTCTTTCCTAATGGAGAATGGCTTCTCGAGAGGAAAAGTGGACACAACTCTTTTTAGAAAAGTAAATAAAAAGGAATTTATTGTTGCTCAAATTTACGTTGATGATATAATATTTGGTGCAACTGATGAATCTCTTTGCCAAGAGTTTTCTGAATTAATGCAAAGGGAGTTTGAAATGAGCATGATGGGAGAACTAAAATTCTTCCTCGGACTTCAAGTAAAGCAAACTTCAGACGGAGTGTACATTCATCAGACGAAGTACACAAAGGAGCTTCTAAAACGCTTCAAGTTGGACGATTGCAAACCTATGAATACACCGATGCATCCAACGTCCGTGCTAAACAAAGATGATAAAGATAAAAAGGTAGACCAAAAGGTATATAGAGGTATGATCGGTTCCCTCTTATATCTAACTGCGTCCAGACCTGATATCATGTTTAGCGTTTGCTTATGTGCTCGTTTTCAATCTGATCCAAGAGAGTCTCATCTCTCAGCAGTAAAAAGAATCTTTAGATACTTAAAAGGTTCTACTAATCTGGGTCTTTTGTATAAGAGAATTGATGAATACAGATTAGTTGGATTCTGTGATGCTGACTATGCTGGAGACAGAATAGAAAGGAAAAGCACAAGTGGAGGGTGTCACTTCATTGGTGCTAATCTCGTCTCATGGTCAAGCAAAAGGCAAAGCACAATTGCTCTATCAACTGCTGAAGCTGAGTACATTGCTGCAGCCAGCTGCTGCTCACAACTGCTTTGGATCAAACATCAGTTGGAAGACTACAACGTGTTTGTAAGCAACATCCCTATAATGTGTGATAACACTGCTGCTATTAATTTATCAAAGAACCCCATACTGCATTCTAGAGCAAAGCATATAGAAATAAAACATCATTTTATTAGGGACTATGTGCAAAAAGGAACAATAGATATTCAATTTGTTGATACTGACCATCAATGGGCAGATATATCTTCACTAAACCTTTAGCCGTAGATAGGTTTCTATTTATAAGAAAATATCTGAACATGCATTTCATTGATTAACTGAGAGTCCAATGCATGCGTCCAATATTTGCATTACGTCCAATATATGCTCGTCCAATGTATCTTCTGAATGATCGTCTAATGCATTAATGAAACTCAATCTTTGTCGAATGAAATATTATCCTTCATTCCCTTAACTGAGTCAGTTCTTTATCTTTTTTATTTGCCAAAAATGCTTTTTACGGTTTCAAAGGCTGAACGTGTGTCAGACATTTAATGCACGTCGTTTCGCTCTCTCTCTCTTTGAAAATACGAAAGGCTTTCGCTCTCTCTTCTTCTTCCTTTTAAAACCTAAGTTTTGCTCTTTGATAAAAATCAAACCTTTACAAAAAGCTTTAACCTTTCTTCTTGCTTCTTCGAAAAGGAAAACCCTTTCTGAAAAAAAAAAAAACTCTTCTCTTTCAACATCCTCTCTGAAACCATGGCAACCTCTTCTGCTGCTGGCTCAAAAGGTAAAGGAAAAACCTTCAATGCTCAGACTGCTGATGTTATGGTCGAATACAAGTTTAACCTACAATTCCTAGCTGATAATGGGATTGACATCTTCTCCAACATCCATGCCGCTGGATGATCAAGCTACTTTGAAGGTTCTCCAGTAATCTACCCTGCCCTTGTTAGGGAGTTCTGGACAAACCCCATTGTCTCTGCAAGAGAGATTCGCAACAAGGTGCTTGACACTGAAGTCATAGTATCTGAAGCAACAATCTCCAATGCAACTGGGTGTGCTCAATCAGGCATAACTGTTGAAGATAACTGGGAAGAAGAGATTGGTGATGCTTCTACCATCAGAGATTGTTTGTTGAAAAACTCTGGTGACAAGCTCATAGCCTCAAAGATGACTGACAAGGCTAGGGTTCTTCACCAAATCCTGAACAAGGCTATCCTTCATAAAGTTGGGTCAAAGGATAATGTTTCAAAGGCTCATCAGTTTTGCCTAGTTCACCTGATTCTTGAAAGGCAAATAAACCTTCCCCACCTCCTCTTTTCCTTCTTCAAATACGCCATTGAAGGCTCTGGGAAGAACACTGCACTCATCTATGGCGCTCTTCTCTCCAAAATATTTGAGAAGCACATGGTCTACGACGACCTCAAGAACTTAGCTCCAGAAAGAAAGTTCAAATACTATGGAGTTCATGGGATTGAACGGGTGCATCAGCCTGAGTTTAGCAAGCAAAGTTTGGTAATGATGCAGTTGGACTGCTTTAAAAAGTCCAAACTTGAAGGCCAACAAAAAGGAGCTCAGATGCAAGGCTCAGAAGAAGAAGCGTCTGAACAATGTGTCTCTGCTGGATGCTCTGCTGAACGAACTCGTCCAATGGCTAAGACTTCTTCGTCTCGTCCAAAGCCAATCGTCCAACCTTCAATTTCTTCTTCTCGTCCAAAGCCAATCGTCCAACCTTCAAGAAAAAGGAAGCTGGTTCTAGCTCCCATAGATGAAGATGAAGAGGACAATCTACCCATCTCCAGGGTAGTGAAAGGACCAAGATTGGAAACCGCACCTGCTGCACCTCTCTCTACAAGGGCAAGGTCATCTCGAAGAAAGACGAAAGGTAATACTGAACCTATCTCCAGTTCAGTTATTATTTCTCCTATCGTCCAATCATCCGAGATGGAAGACTTAACCTTTGAACCTTCCCTACCTCCCTCACCCACTAACCTACCACAAACCCAAACTCTAGCCTCACCAAATGAACCCGAAGATTGGTTCACATCCTGGGGAGATCATCCCTTCCAACCCTATGGTGCCCCCTACCCTAGACGGATATTTCCCTTAAGCAAATATAGGCGCCTCCCTGGAGTAGACTACAACAACAAATGCTCAATTTGGGCTGATGTTAAACGCAAATTTCCTGTTCTATTCCTTAAACGCTCACCCCCCACTACTGAACCTCACCCCAAAAGCCCCTTTCCATTACCCGAATATGATTTTGAACAACCCTCCACATCATCCACCTTACCCCCTAAACTTGTCTACCAACCCATCCCATACACTTCAACTCAACCTCTGCCCTCTGAAACTTACAATGCCCATGGACCATTGGTTACCTACCTTGAGAAGAAGACTTTTCCTCCAAGGAAAATCTTTCCCAACCTCATCAAGGACAAGGCATTCAAATGGTGCCATTACAATATAAAGAGGCATGTTGTTCTTCGCCATGAAGACAAGAGAGGTTGCAAGACGGAGTATGAAAGAAGGGCAAGGACGTATGGCTTAAGTAACTTCATCCTTGATCCCGACCTTTCTTTCATTCCAAGCTATCCATCATCTTGGAAGGAGTATTCTGATGTCCGAGACTTTCTTCCTTACTATGCTGTGCGGAAGGAGTGTGATATGCCTCGAGAAGCTAAGATCCATCACAACCTTCCAAAGAGATTTTGGTCAAAGTCTTCTCGCACTAGCGTAGGAGTTGTTCCTCCTCGAGCTTGCCCAAGGCTCCCTATCCTAGATCCCAACAAGGATAAGGACCTTCGCAAAAAGCTTGAGTCATGGACGCTGCCCTACCAACATGCTTTTGATCCCCTGTTTTGGACAAAACATCGAGATGACTCTGGGGCTCTCGAAAGTATATGGAAGAAAGATCCTCGCTTCAGATTTGACCCAGATGCTCGGATATATTGGGAAAATCACATCTGGAGATGCTCCCAAGAAGCGTCATCATCTGGTTTATCAGTTGAGGAGAAAGCTGAGATTCGAGTCTACCCGAGACAATACCGAATCCGTGAAGCAACCTTCATGATCGTAGACGATATCTTTGGGATACCCCTTTATCCTAGAGATGTTCTGCCTATGCCTCCTATCAGATGGCGTGAAAACAAGTTTGATGATGCTGATATCATACTTGAGGTGCTGCGTCCACCCGAGCCTCTTGTTGTTCCTCTTGCTCCTCCTACTCTTCCTCCTCAGCCGGCCATTCCTGAAGAGACTGGGGACACCGAAACCATCTATGTGGAACCCTCCTCTGAAACTCATGGTAACGAAGTGGAACAAGTTGAAGACTCAGCTCAGTCCAAGTCTCAACCGGTCCCTCTCTCAATGGTCCATCCTGATGCTCCATCTCCTTCTCAGGCTCTGAGTGTAGTTCCTGATCAAAGAGGTGTGGACGCAACCCGGGCCACTGCTGAGAGCTCTGCCTCAGTTATCCCTCCTGAGTTTCAAGAGTTCGTCCAACGGACTATAGAAGCTAACAATGCGGTGCTCCTTCAGCAGATTGCGGTCATGTTCAAAGATTTCATTCCCAAACCTCCTCCCTCTTCTTAAAATTTTTTGTTTTGCTTTTTTTTAAAAAAAAAAAAAAACAACTGACTATGATGTGTTTCTCACTCTTTTGTCTGATGACAAAAAGGGGGAGAAGATGGATTTTGATTGATTATTGTTTGATTGATTATTGTTTATTGATTGATTATTGTTTGATTGATTATTTTCAATAATTGATTATTATTGATTGCTTATTTAAAGTCAAATTTGTTTATTGAATCCTTAAATTTGTTGATTGAATCTTTAAATGATACATGTGCTCATATTTGTTGAATGATGCTTTAAATGATTAAATGCTTTAAATGATTAGAATGTTTGTCTTAGGGGGAGCCCTTCAGCTCTCTAGGACTCTTTGTTCAAATCAAAATTAGCATGTTTTGTCATCATCAAAAAGGGGGAGATTGTTGGAACCAAAGTGGTCATGGTCCAGATAATCTCTTAAGTTTTGATGTTAACAAAGAGCTAATTTAAGATGAACAAAGATTGGTTATGGACTAACGTGTTATATTAAGTGTGCAGGACAAATCTAAATTGAGTCCAAAGACTTTATCTCGTCCAACACCTATTCCTGGTTTACGACTGGACGATAGTTTATAGAACCATTGAGTCTAAAGACTCTTTTGGTTACCTTCTGTAATAGCTAGTCCAATAAATGTCTTTTAAATTTCAAGCGCGAATATCTTTGTAAAAGCATTTGAAATTATTATTCCATGTAAAAGGCTTATACTAGTGGGACAAAACAT
Source organism: Ammopiptanthus mongolicus (assembly GCA_039655645.1). Lineage (NCBI taxonomy): Eukaryota > Viridiplantae > Streptophyta > Magnoliopsida > Fabales > Fabaceae > Ammopiptanthus > Ammopiptanthus mongolicus. Next base: position 16,504,087 of record CM077345.1, read on the forward strand.
TCTCTGTAAGATTCGTACAAAGAAAAGCATAAGCCAGAATGTCCCTATCACCTAAAGAAGTTGACCTTCTTGTTTTGGATAAACAAAAGGCAACTTTCTTCTACTCAGAGGATATGTCAGCACCACTTTTAGCTATCTCCCTGATAGTCCTTTCTGCTGATCAGAAACTTCAGAAGCTATCAGACTCAACGGATCAAATGCATTCAATGCTCATCAGAACGGATCCTTTTCCATCCGTTGAAGACTGAAGACTGCCCAAAGAAAAGAGGCTATATATACCTTCATCTTTTGAAAGTGCAAAATTAGAAAAATAGTGAACGAAATCGAACTTGAGCAAAAAAAAGAAGTGAAGCAACACAAAGCAATTCAAAATCCTTCTTGAGATAAAAGAGAAAATCTCAAAGCTTGCAAAGCTAGAAAAGCTACTCTGATTCTAACTTTCATATTACTCTCTGTGTAGAGTTGTTTTCAAGAGTCTAAGCTTTAGTTTCGAATTCTCACATTTAGTGAGTTAGTAGAACAACCTTTTTCAAAACCTTAGTTTGGTTGAGCTTGAAGAGGCTTGTCTGTAAAAGAATACTTAGAGAACCTGAAGAGGTTGAGAATACTGCCTGAAGAGGTGTTGAATACTTTGTAACAAAAGGTTTTTGTTATAGTGGATAAAGCTCTCAAGTAGAGAGGACTGGACGTAGCTCTTTGGTGAAGAGTGAACCAGGATAACATCTTTGTGTTCCTTTCTCTCCCTTACTCTTATTTTAGTTTATTATCTAATTAACTAACTGGGATTGAATTGCCTTTCATTACGCTGTCTTCCGTCTTAGTCAAAACTAAGTGAGCGTCCAACGTGGTGTTTGGAAGAGCTCTCTTTGCTTTCAATCGTTTTAGCGTCCAATCTTGAGAAAAACATTATCTGCTTACGAAAAGAATTTAAAATTCTCTAAAACACAATTCAACCCCCCTTCTTGTGTTTCAAACAGGTTCCTTCAAATATCACTTTAAACATAACTTACACTATAACTTAACATATAAATATCAAATTAAATAACAAAAAGAACTTAACTTATAATTATCAAGATAAACATAACTTAACTAATAAATATAACTTTAAATATAACTTACACCATGGTCAAGTAGTAATGTTCACCCATATCCCTTCATGATGATAATCACGAATGGCATGTACATCATCCGCTTCATTTTCCTCATTGAAAGTAGGCATCCATGTTGAGAAAGAAGGAGTATCGAAAATATCAAGAGTTGAATTTTGATTTTTCTCACTACCATTTTGCATGTTTTTTCCTTGGAGAACCATTGACCACCTTTTGTTAGAAGGGTCATGAATATAAAACACTTGTCTTGCTTGGAAAGCCATGATGAAAGGCTCTTCTGCATGGCCTACCTTGCCAAGATCTACCAATGTAAATCCTAACTCATCGGTTTGTACACCACTGTTACTGTCAACCCACTTACATTTAAAAACAGGTACTCTAAATTTTGTGTAATCGACCTCCCAAATCTCTTCAATGACTCCAAAGTAAGATATAGATGCCATAACGAGATTTGTATCTTTTGAACTAAAGAAGTGCATGGACTAGGCTACAACCATAACCCCACTGTTTTGCACGGTACTCTTGTCATCCCGGGACTTTGTATAGAAGGAAAACTTATTGATATCGTATCCACCCCAGCATATGATATCAAAGTTAGGCCCGCGTGCTAACCATTTTAATGTATCGGAAGCAGTATTATCCTCCGCAATTTGTTCTTTAAACCAGTTTAAGAAAGTCTTATTATGCTTGTTCAACAACCATTTTTTCGTTCATTCGAGGGTAATTTTGCTTGACAATGGTTTTATGATCACATAAGTAAGGATTAACCTCATCAATGTTATTCAATATATACAAATGTGCTTGAAGCACTTCCTCTCGGCCCATGCTCTTAACAGTAATGTCTCGTGTACCCTTACCATCACATCTTCCCTCATGACGAGACTTAGGAAGCCCTATAGGTTCCGCTTCTGACATGTAGTCTGTACAAAACTCAATAGCTTTTTCTGCAACATACCTTTCAACAATAGATGCTTCAGGACGGTGTGAATTCTTCACATACCCTTTTAAGATCTTCATGTATCGCTCTACTGGGTACATCCACCTTAAATGAACGGGGCCACACAATCTAATCTCCTTCACTAGATAAACAATTAAATGAACCATGATGTCAAAAAATGAAGGAGGAAAATACATCTCCAATTGACACAAGATAATATCTTACTTGTGCTCAGAGTGAGGAGATGGAGAGTAATGAGTGAGAGGGAGCTCGAGATGGGTTAAAGCTTGCCTTCACCCTAAATCAAAATCACAAAGCAAAGAAAGGGTTTGAGAGAACTGTGAGAGGATTTTTTAACCTAACATTTAAAAATCGTTCATATTAAACTAATATCCTTAACTAATATGCCAAACTAATATACACCAAGTGTTTATAAACCAAGAAATACAAAACATTTGGCCAAAAGAATAGAACTAGGAATGAAGTTGTTATATGAGGCAATGCATATCTACATTGATAGAACAGAAACAGAAAATATGAAAGCGATGAAGGAGAAGAAGCAGCAACGAGCTAAGAAGTATCAAGATTCTGATTTCAGACTTAGCTCAAACAAAGTCATGTACCAAAAAAACAGCTTGAAAAAGATTATCTACTACCAAAAGAAATTCTAACGGAGTTAACATACTTTTGACACTACTACAATCTGATATGATAAGCAATTCTTAGGCTATATAACAGATCATCACCATACTATCAATACAAATAATATCAATTCCCAGAGGCTATTGTTTCTGCGGTTTGCAGCAACAACGTGTTCAATGTTAGAATTATATATAATCAAATTGTCTGCATGTGCTTGAAACAATTCTCCTGTTGGTGGGTATCATATGTGCGCAAAAAGGGGTTTAGCAGAGACAAAAGTTGGGTTTTAGCAGAGACAAAATAAAGGGATTTACAGTGTCTCCCTCCATCCCTAAAAACTTGGGTATTACAATTATTTTTTAGCGACAAAGCAGGCTCATTGCGTTGGAAACCAACTTAGCATCTTCAAAACAAGTCACAGGTGACATAAATCAGAGAACAAAAATGAGAGTTTAAGGCTAAAAACTTTAACATACTTTATGGGTCCGTTCAGAATGATAGTTGGATACATGACGGCGGAACGAGAGCAATGCAGAGAGGAAGGGAGGGAGAGAGCGTTACGTTTTCTGTTCGGAGCGTTGCGTTATGGGTCTCGATGATGAAAAAGAAGAAGCAGAAACGAGGGAGAGAACAAACAGTGAGGAGGGAAATATGAAAGCACAGTGGCAAAAGAAAGGGGTTTAATAAAGATTTGAAATCGGTTGGTTAATAGAACCGATTTTGAAAGTTTAATAATGAGATCGGTTGTCAAATAATCGATTTTGAAAGCTTATTAATGAGATCGGTTGTGTAATAACCGATGTAAATACTTGGCGGGAATAAATCAATAGTTTTTTATTTAAATTTTTTTCATCGGTTGAATTCTGAAACCGATCTTAAATGTTTTATACATCGGGTTCTTGTTAAACCGATGTAAATAGTTTTCCACTTATTTTCAAAATTGTCACCGCCTCTTTTTTTAAATCGGGTTTTTATCTACCGATCTAGAAACCTGTTGTAGAATCCATATTTTGTACTAGTGTGTATCCACTTTTGTAATCTCTCCGTTTCGAAAGAGATTAGTCTCCGGCTGTCAGCTGGAAGACACTCTTGGTTCACACCAAACCAAAAACTTGAATAAGAGTAAATTTGAATAATGTAATTAAAGTTAGGTTAAAGTAATAATTTGGTCCTTATACCTGACACATATTCTTAATTTAGTCCTTATACATAAATTTTTTGGAAATGAGTCCCTATATGTGTAAACGTTAGCAAATTTGATCCCTACATATGCAAATGTTAGCAAATTCGGTCCCTACATATGCAAACGTTAGCAAATTCGTCCCTGCCGTCAGCAAATTCGTCCTTATACGTGACATAAATTTTTGATTTGGTTATTAAACCTGAAAAAAATTAAATTGGTTTCTATATGTGTAATCAATAATAATTTTCGTCTTTATCGTCTGCGAAAGAGCCCAAATCCAACTAAAGATTCTTTTCGTATTGATTATTTTTTATATATTATATCAATTTCTTCTATTAAGAGTCAACTTGGATAATTTCAGAATATAAAACCATTTACGGACCAAATGATACAATTTTTACTCTCAATAGAAGAAATAGATTGATATAATATATAAAAAATATTCAATGTGAAAAGAATCTTTAGTTAGATTTGAGCTCCTTGGTAGACGGGAAGGACAAAATTATTATCGATTGCACATATAAGGACCGATTTAATTGGTTTTTTCAGGTTTAGGAACCAAATCAAAAATTTGTGTCACGTATAAGGACCAATTTGCTGACAGCAGGGACGAATTTGCTGACGTTTGCACATTTAGGGACCAAAATTGCTAACTTTTACACATATAGGGACTCATTTCCAAAAAATTTATATATAAGAACTAAATGAAGAATCAGTCTCACGTATGGGACCAAATTATTACTTTAACCTTAAAGTTAAAACTAAAACAACTGACAAATATTTTTGGGTTGTCCAGTCCCTTATTTTTTAACGAATCAAACACACCCTTAATAAGCATTTTGGAGTGGGTTACGAGAATTTATCAAAAGATCTTACGAAGGCTATGTTTGGGAGAATAGAGTGGGATGATTAGTAATAGAGTGAAATGGTAAAAAAAGCTTAACCCATTGTTCCAAAGTTTCTTCATTAATGGAGTGAGTGGTTGAGGGTGGGAACCCAAACTACTTCATACCCCTCATTTCTTTATTTTTTCATACCCTCCAAATTGGGGAGTTTGAGATTTCGCTCCAAACTTTCAAACAATGGAGTTATATAAGTTTACCTTTCCACCCCATTCCACTCTATATCACTCCATTGCTAACCACTTCATTTGGTCTCCTTCAAAACTCTCAAACACAACTTAATGTGTGTCCTACAGACATTTGTTAATGAATTAACAAAATGAAAGTTTGTATTAAAAAGTTAAATATATCATTTTTTAATATTCTAAATACATCTTTTTTCTATATAAAATTTATTTTGTTGATCCATTAAATATTATACTAAAGGTTCTCCTCATCATTCTCCTTTATCAAAACATATAGTCTAGTTGTTTGTCTTAACTTCTTTATTTTGTTCCTCAAAACAGGTTAACTAATTAATAACTAATAATAGGCAATCCGGCGTGCCATCTAACCTCAATGTAGCAACAACAATAAAGGGACAATGAATATTATTTTATTTTATGTGAGTAGGGAACCGTTGACGTCCCTAATTCCAAAGGACTAATAGTCTAATATAGAACCTAAAAGATACGTAATATATATAATAATTATAATTATAAAAGTAAATTTTATCGGCGACAATAAATGACACCTGCCTTATCAGCCTCGTTTGCCCATCAAGCCCCTCATGGGTCTGAGTCTGACGCTGTATAACCTCAACTCCATGAACCGAGCAGGGTGCGTTCAGGGACGGTTTTAACTGATTAAAAGGGAGAGATCTTCATTTTTAAGATAAATATTATTGATACTCTAAATTATTTATCTACACTTCTTACTAATCAATAATAGTTTTAATTTTTTATTTGATAAAACTATTATTTGTTAACTATAAGTGTGAATGAGCAATTGAGAGTGTCATATTCTCACTCCATTTTTAATATCATATAAAAATAATAAATTTTGTACTATATATATCTTGAGCCATGAAAGTTATATATATATATATATATATATATATATATATATATATATATATATATATATATATATATATACTTGTACACACTCTTTGTGCATTGTGTGAATAAATATGTATACGTTGAGTCGTGCTATATAGCAGGAATGGTTTTCTCTCTGATATTGCGATCTTTTAACCAAGAAATGCTATAAAATAAAAATAAAAGTGTACTCTTTGATAAAGAACAGCTAAGTCACCGACATGTACTTATTGGTCCGAGTGATAAGGAGCTCAAATACCTTAAGCAAGCAGTCAGGGATTTGAATTCTGACTCTTGTGTATGAAAAAAACACATTTAGGAGGGAGAACTCATCTTGTGTGCCCAACAAGTTTTCCGACGGAGATTAATCTCTGTTAATAATGGTGTATACTCCATACCTTTAACACGATTACAAAAAAAGAAAGAACAACTATGTCATTCAAAAATAGTTTTGTTCATAACAGTTAATCTTTTTTTTTTCTAACCGGATAACAATCTAACATTTATCTGTACGTTATTTTATTCATACCAATTGCGTCTCTTTGCTACTTTTTTTTAATAAGGATGTTATCAAATGATAATTTGAAACTAATCTTTTTTGAGGCGTAGAGATCATAAAGTGAGTTTTATCTTTCTCAACAAAACTTTTTACATACACATAGTATAAATCAAATATCTGACATACTATATAATTAGGGAATTTAGTTATCTACTAATTCTATTGGGCGTGTTGGTTGCTAACCTTTGTTTTACTCGATCTCTTTTCTAACCATGAAAATTAATAAGTAGTTAAAAAATTAACAAATGCACAATAGAGCCTTGGATGAGAACTCAAACTCCAATTTCCTTGTACTAATTCTATATATGTGCCGCTGCTCAGAAAAAGCCAAGACATAACATTACTTCTCCACTAAATCAATAGTTTATGTGTTTGAATATCTTTTGTCCAAAAACGGTGTTTGAATATCTAGGGACATCGTGACCAATGTCGTGTAATTTTTTATACTTTCTTTTACGGGGGGTGTATTTGAATATTCTATTTTTATATTCATAAGCATCCGTATCAAACATGTATGTACCCGTTTGATCTACTTTTCAAAAATAATCAAATCAATTCTTTTTAACAAAATGTAAAAAGAAAAACAGAAAACTTGCAAATCAGTCGTGCCCACGAGTGGGTTTTAATCTGAAGATAGCATGGCCCCTGAAAATCCGGTTGATTAATTAGTAAAACCCAAATACCTAATCTCGGTTCCATGTACTTCTGGTGGCCTTGTCTCTTTTGATGACAAACCCACAATGCACTGTTGAATATAGTATCTGTAATCAGTGGAATTTTACATATCATTTTGAACTCACCACTTAAGAGTCAATGCAGTTCCTGAGCTGGAGCTGTCGACATTCGACAATTATATACTCCATTAGCTCTTAATCTATGCAATTATTAATATGATCATTTAGATTTGATATACTTAATCACTTGAAATTATTGATAAAAACAATGAAATTAGGAAATTATGTTGGGTCGTGCAGCCCACTTAGAATTTCAAATAATATTAGTGACCAAAATGAATTATGAGAAGTTTGAAGTGGGAACCAACTTTTTATGCTGAGACAATAAAAGGAAAATCACATGTCTTGCAGTATACAGGAATTAGGAAAATGCATATAGTGTGTCATTATATGCGAATAAAGCTCAACGAGTGAGTTATGCTTTTGCAGGACAGGTTTTTGGAGTTCCGCTTTTCCTCTACCAAATTCCCTTATTCTCTGAGTTTACCTTGTCTTTCTTTCCTTTGGTTCTTTGCTACTTTTCTTCCTTTTTATTTTTATTTTTTCTCTTTCCCACCTCTTCTAATCAATCAAATAGTATATCAAATATTCCATGTGTCTAACCAAACCCATTTGTAGCATTTCCGTTCTTCAATGTTGGGATTAAAGTTTTGGTGAGAACCAAAGCATGTTACTTCCTCCACCCCTATTTTGAGGCAGATAATTTTGGTTGCCACCAAATCCTCTCATTCTGCCTATTTTTCAGAGCAGATTGGGATTCCAAAGTCGGAAATTAACACAAAGTAGTAATCAACAAAAAAAAATATACACTTTTTTCTCGTTTTTAAATTAGTACGTACGTGTAGACTGTTTTTTGGAATTAGTCTACCAATGTTTTCAATATAATCCGCACCTTCAACTTCTGTTATAATATCAGTTGACTAATTTAGTAAGTTTTGATTTATCTAAAAAATATTCGTTTAGAGACTCATTTTTTTTTTAAAACCACCATCATTAGGTGGTGTTCGGGGTATTCCTATAAATGTTATTGACTTCTCTATTGCAGCTCCTATATTCAATAAGTGTTCCTGCTTTTTTATGTAAAATATTTGCTAGAAACTAAGTTGACCGTCTTATAATAGAAATTTAAGGTTAGAACTATTGTACAAATATTTGTAATTATATAATGAGTTTAATTGTTATGCATTGATAGACAGTGTAAAACATTTTTATACAGACAATCAATCACCAATTATAATATGAATGATTTTTAATATAGTTAGGATGAAAGTCAATTTTTTTTACTGATGTGATAACTTATGATTGGATGTCTGTGTAAAAATAATTTATACTGTCAATGTATAGCAATTAAACTCTTATATAATACATATACGTAAAGACAAAATTTAAAATAAATAAAAATTATAATGATAATAATTAAAAAGAAAAAAAAAAACACTAGGAAGCACTAAGCTACCTTATTCTATCCTTTTCTCTTCCACCGTCACTTGCCCTTTCTTGGGAAATAGGTAGTCATTATTTAAGAGTTTATTTGTTATATATTATCATTGTAATTTTTTTTATACCGACAATTAATCAGAAATCATGATATATGTAACTTTAAGATAGTTAGGATGAGTCAAATATTTTAGATGACATGATAATTTATGATTGATTGACAATATAAAAAAACTTTACATTAAAAGTGTATATAAATTAAATCTTTATTATAATTATAATAATATACGTTCACGCGGTCTCCACATGATGAAGTACAGGTACCCCTTTCACGGTGCCTAAACGGCGCCGATAACCGGTTGCGAACGGTGAAGTGTCAGTAGGGCCAACCGGCTCAACATTTACCTTTCTCTGTCTTCTAGTCTCGAGACAAAATCGCCACCCATACGATACGATACGATACGACCCGGTTTCTGTATTTGCACTTTGCAGCTTCAGGCTTTCCCAAAGTCCATACTCCATGCCCACACTTGTTGCTAAAAACAACTATTTTTTAAAACCAGATATTATGCAAACCATATTACTATATACTAATTTACTATACAGTGCACGTCATTTTAGACAGTAATAATAACATACATCGAATCTTAAATCAATTTACTAAAATGTAATCTTCTTAAGATTAGTTCCATACGGAACCTGCAACACCTCAAAACCATTTAGAAAATATTATATTTGCCCTCCATCAGTCCATTGAGTGGGTTGATTTGTAATAAATGAATCCTTATATATTAAAATTCAGTCCTTGTTTTAATTTAGTATTTTCTGTAATCAATTTAATTGTTTATTTCCTTTCCTTACTGATTGGATTTTCTTTCACTGGAGCGAAGCAGGGTCTTGTTCGACACTTTTATTACTTTTAAATTAACAAATCCAAATATAATAACCAACTAATTATAGAGTTTAATTATTATATATTATCAGTATAAAATATTTTATATTGTCAACCAATCAAAAAATATGATATGAATGACTTTTAAGGTAGTTAGGATAATGGACAAACATTTTAGCTAATGCGATAAATTATGATTGGTTGATATTGTAAAAAATATTTATATTGACAGTGCATACCAATTAAATCCTTAATTATATTATTCATTTTTTAAAATTTTACGATTTAACATATTCCACGGTCACATATCAACACTTATACAGTAAATTAGCGTCTACATTCTTAAACGGGAGTCATCTCTATGACCTTTCTCATTCTCAATACATCACGTGTCCTTTTTGAAATACATTTTAAAATCTATTTACTTATTTTTTCATTTAACCATTTCCTTTTTCTATAGGACCATTTCTAATTACTAAAATATAATAATTACATCATAAATTAATTGTTATAATTATCAAATTCTCTTACTTACTTTTATTATTAAATCATTTCTTTTTTAGAACAAATATTTTTAATTACTAATATTAATTTCAGCATTGTGTACTAATGTATAATACAAATTTTTACTACTAATTGTCTGCTAGTTTTAATCTACTAATTGTCAACCCCTATACATTAAATTAGACTCCTCAACCCCTATTAAGACAATACCCAGTGTATTTTTAATTAGTATTTTCTAAGGGTGACAAAGTGAGTTGTGACTCGCGGATCAACCCGTCAAAAATTGACGAGGTGGGTTGGGGTCCTCAACCCACTAACCCACTTTGACCCTCCCCGCTTAACCCACCCAAAAACGGGTACGTGGCGGGTTGGCCCGCCAACCCGTCATATTAAAAAATAAATTTTTTTATTAATTTATTACTTATTTAATATTATTTAATTTAATTTAATTTAATTGTTATTTGGAATTATTTCATACTAAAAAAAATAATATCTTTAGTTTTATAACACGAATTATATGCTATAAAATAAAATTATTCCAATTTTTTAATAATAATTTAAGAAAAGCTATCAAGATCGCCCATAAAAAGAAATGTTATATGATTTTTTTTAATTTTTTAATTTTTGTTGCGAGTAAACCCGCCAACCCAATTTAAGGTTTCATTTGTTTGACAGGCCAACCCGTCAACCTGCCAACCCACCATTAGGCGGGGTGGGTTGGGGGGTTCAACCCACACGACTAAAACGGGTTGGTCCGCCCCGACCCGTTTAAGGTGGATTAATGACGGGACGGGACTGGTTGACCCACTTTATCATCCCTAATATTTTCAGTTATATAATCAACCTTATATATTAAATTGGAGTGGTCAAGTCTCTTAAGCTATTCCTATTTAAAACATAGATGTTATTCGTAATTTATATTTTTTTTATTATTTAAATTTAAAGTTATAATTAATTATATATATATATTCTATTAAATTTGACTATTTTATATTTTATTTTAAAAATTTTAGTTTTTAATTTTTACTTGAGTTAATTACATGTATATTATTATTTATAATTTTAAACATTTTCTCTTAAATATTTTTATTTATTTTAGTTTTTTTATAATTTTAAAAATATCCTGCAATGGGGTAAACTTGCTAGTTAATTATTTTCACATTTGAGTCCTCACTTTTGGACGTGTTCTCCTTGGCCACTCTCTTTCTTAGCGACCTATGTGGCTTCACGTACATTAAATATATTTTTATGATATTTTTTGTTTTTTAATGTATTCTCAAATTCGTCAATTAATTTTTTATAGTTTTATTTAATATTAACTTGGCATATTCCTCAATCAAATTAATTGCTTATTTTATTTTTATTGATTGATTTTCATTTCAATAGACCAAATTAGGGTCTTGCTCCAAGCTTTTATTACTTTCAAATTAAAAGATCCCGATATATGCTAACCAATTAATTGCATTATTCATTTTTTATATTATTTCAATTTAACATTTTTCATAACCATTTTGCTGAGCACAAGCGCTACAGGCAAGGGCACCCATCGACAAATAATGCAGGAGTATAAGAAATCCCATGATATCGTTCCTAAAGAGATTGTTTGGCAACTATAAGTTTTATTAGATCCTTATATTATTTAGATAATCAAGAATATATTGTCTTTATGAGTAAACTTATGAATTATAAAGGATATATAGAATAAAAGTAAGGAAATTGAGAAGTCAAAAGCGAAAGGTTTAATTATTGAAAGCCTAGGGCATCTGTTTTCACTCATGCCAATAGCTAAAATATTATCCAATTTCTCTATAACACGTGTTCCTTATCAATTACCAATCACCTACTCTTATGTAATTAATAACCAATGGTCATGCAATATTTATAATATTTTCCTTCATCAGAAACCCTCAATGGCCATGCAAGGTAACTAAGTAATAAAAGCATAAAGTTCCATCAGGTTTGTTGATTCAATTAATAATTGAAAATAAAGGGTTGAGTTTGATCTTTCAGATCCCCTAATTCGATTTATCTTATAGTTTCATTAACTAATTGTGATACGATTGCGAGTAAATTAATTAACTCTGCAAATGGTGATCAATATTTATGAAATTTAAAGTAATTGGACAAATCCAATTAATAAAGAAAATAATACAATAATATATTAAAATTGGGAAAAACATCGAAGATATCAATGCATAACATCCATCGAAGCCCTAACTATATATGGTTTTATTTACACATAGTTAAAGAGAAGTACAAATCAAAAATCAAATCCATGAAAGAATCCATAATTTAAAACAGCAAAGAAAACCAAGAACAAAAACCCTTTTCGATAGAAATAGCCTTCAATGTCACAAGGGGAATCAGCCTCTTACTTGCAATCAACGATAAAATCAGCCTCTTGCTTGCAATCAACGACAAAATCCTTCAGAAAGGTCCGTAACAACTTGAATATGATAATCAAGGGCTACAACAGCTTCGAAAATTGCATATCTCCTTTCTTAATCCTAGTTTAGGGTATTTAATGTGAAAATTCACAACTAGAAAGTCCAAAACGTCCATGTTATGTTGCACGACCATGCACAAAATCGATGTCCAATTTTGGATATTCTTCATGGGCGTGCTAATGGTATTTATATTAACCGATGTTTCCAATTAATATTGATTCTACGTTTATATTATAGAATATTATCAACTTATTTTTTAGAAAATTATTTACATGTTAATGTTTTAACAAATAAAAAATCCGATAAAAATCCATGCAACACACGCGCACTCATACTAGTTATGAAGAATCCTTTGATATCATAAATAATAAAGTTAACTGTCATATTTTCTGACAAAAATAAAGTAGCGTTTGGTGCGTGCATATAACATGAAATGATAGATATTTTGTCTTTTCTCTTTGATTCCACCCATTTTGATGAAACCAAAATATTCCACTTTTAAATCTCATGTCGTATTCTGGTATATTTGTAATTATTTTTTTGAAAAAAACAAAACTTCATTAATGGAGTACCATAAGTAATCTATTCTTAATACAAATAGATCAGCCACTACATGCATCACCGAGTAGGTCTGTATGTCCTAATACTTCACCAAGAGAACGGGGCATCAAATAAAAGTTATAAAGACACTTCTAGCAATGCATCAACAAAACCAATTAAGCCAATAGAAATACACAGAAACATTCTACAAAACCAAGACATAGTTTGACCTCCTAACAGGGTATCAATTGAACAACTAAGAAAGGTATAAGGAAACGAATAGCAACAACATACCCAAATCTGTTCTGGTGTAGCAGCAGCAGAACCATATTTACATTTTACAACAACTTATCCAACTAGAAAATGGTATCTGACCTGGCATAGCTGCAACATAACCATATCTTTCCTGGCATAGCAGCAACAAAATCATGTCTCTACAGCTAACAGGGTGCTAAAAGAACACTTACTAGGGTATAATGACCCGCATAGCAGCAGTGTAACCATATCTATCCTGGCATAGCAGCAGAACCATGTTTGTACAACATAAACTGAAAATGAAACATAACGGAATGAGTTAATTATTACACCAGTCGGAACAAGTACATGAGGCACATGATGGTCTAGCTAAAAACCATTTCCAAGAACAGACTTTTACCCAATCCAACAGATAAATCATATCACCATATTTGTCACCAAAATTACACTGTTTCTAAGCTCCTAGATTGACCAAATCGCAGCATGCCATAACATGATCCAACCCCTTTTCTTTACTAGCTTCATAACAGCATCACCAAAAGTAACATACATTCAAACTTGATCTTCCAGAAAAGTAAAGGACAACCTAAGCCAATTGAAAAGCAATTGCCAAAACCTAGATGTAAAATTGTAATTATAAAACAAATTTTCAACATATTGCAAATTACAGAAAAACACATTTCAATTTATTAAACTCTAAGATCACCTTCCTACGAAGCAAATTACTCCTTGTAGAAATTTCTGTTGAGAAACATTTGCCAACAGAATGCAGTAACCTTATGTGGTGCCAAACTTTTGCACAGGATTTTAAGGACTTGTTCCTCCAAAGGAGAGTTCAAGATCGGATGAACATACCTTGAAAATAGAAAGTCATATACTGATTTAACATTGAAAGCTCTCGAGATATCTAACTTCTAAATCCAATTGTCCCCCCTATAGGAAAAAGAGATCAAATGTAACACATATTGAAGCTCCCTTGAAGACCCTCCTCCCAAAAAAATAGGTTTCTTCTCCACCTTAAATCCCAAATCGAAACATCATTTACCCAATGGCCTAGAGCAGAAACTGTTTCGTTTTGCAAAGTAGAAACAGATATAGCCTTGGGAAAAGATCTTTTAACGGGGAGCAACCCAACTACCGATCCTTCCAAAAAAGTACACTTTTTCCCATCTCCAATGATATTCCTAACCCCTTCAACTAGCCAATCACCCACAGATCCCCTACAATTCCCCACAGAACACAAATCCTTCCACCAAACCAAAGGATATATATCTAAATTTGCCTACTTCACACACATTAAGAATGGAGCACACACCCTCACCATATTTAGCTTTTAAAACTTTATACCAAAGAGTCTCCTTCTCGACTAAAAGCCTCCATCTCCATTTCCCAAGATGGCTATGGTTAAAGAAAGCTATGTTCTTCACCCCCAACACCCCTTTGCCTTTTGGTTTACAAACATCAGACCATTTAACCCAAGGTATCTTTTTTCTCTCCAATGTACCCCCCAATGAAACTCCATATGAATTCGAATAATAGATTTCCTAACTTTCACTAGAAATTTAATAATGGATAAGTAGTATATTGGGATACTATTAAGAACCAAATTCAGTAGCAAAATTCGTCCACCCAATAATAGATATTTATTTTTCCAAGAGCCCAACCCCATAGCAAGAGAATCTTTCATGGGTTGCCAAGTGGAGATTTCCCTTGGATTGGCACCTACAGGTAGACCAAAGTATCGAAATGGGATCACTGCCACTTTACAATTTAGAAAATTAGCTATAGAACTCAAGAAAACTTCTCTAGCATTCACACCCATAAGACTAATCTTATAATAGTTAATTACAATCCCGAAACCAGCTCAAAGCACGTTGTTCTCATGCTTCCCCTACCAAGAGAGTATCATCAGCATACTATAAATGAGAAATTATCAAATCTGAATCTTCTACCTTAAAACCCCTAAATTTACCAAGGGAGATAACATTTCTAATCAATCCACTTAGCCCTTCAACCACCAAAACTGAAAGTTGACTCGTGAAAACACAAGCTCGAATCCATGATCTCCACTTCTCATAAAAACCAAATCGACCAAGCATATAATTTAAGAAGTTCCAACTAACGGAATCAAAAGCTAGCCTTCTCAAAATGTACTTTAAAGATGATGCATTCCTTGCCCGACTTCTTGGCCAAGTCAATTACCTCATTAATGACCACAACCCCATCTGAAATTTGTCTTTTCTTAATAAAAGTCGATTGGGTACTTGAGATTGATATCCCTCATTACCACCCCCATTCTAGATGCAAGTACCTTAGCAACAATCTTGTACAAACATGCTAGAATTGAGATTGGTCGGTAATCCCCAAGATTCAGCGGGCAAGAATGTTTTTTGGCACTAGAGTTAAAAAGTAAGATAAAAGGCAGTTCAGGAGTCTTGCATTATAATGGAATTCCATTAGCAAGTCATATACTTCCTCCATCAAAAAGCCCCAACAGCCTTTGATCAAAGAGAAATTAAAACCATCCGGACTCCATTCTTATCCCCGTCACATTTACTATAATTGATTCCTCTATTTCTTCTTGTGTAAATAGTTCGGTCAATCTTTCATTTTGCTGGACTGATGTAGTAGGAAAGAGGACACCATCTAGACGTGGACGACCCCAGCAAGTCTAAGAGAAATGATGTGAGAAATACGTGACCACCTCATTTTTTTACACCCATAACATCCTCCATCCCATGCCCCACTTACTCATTTGCCAAGTCTAGTTCCTTGATTTTCTCCATTGACGACTGAATTCTAGAGTCCATATTACCATATGCCTCCAAACTCCAACTCCAATAACTCCAGTTTTCCTTCAACACAAAACCCTTCCAATCCTGTACATTAGCTTCAATCCAACTATTCTTAACTACATCGCTGAATTCCACGTGTGTTTATTTGGAGGCATATGGTAATATGGACTCTACAATTCAGTCCTAAATGGAGAAAATTAATCAAGGAACTAGAGTTGGCAAATGAGGAAGTGGGGCGCCTGTCAAATGAAAAGGTGGAAAGGAGGAATTATCTGTTTGGTAAAGTATGGGAATTACTTAAAAATAATAAGAGTCTTGCTCATTAAAAGTCTACAGTGAAGTGAAATAATGTCAAATTGTAGAAATCAAATCCAATCAAGTACTATTAATAACCAGTACCAACTTAAAAAAATTTAATAAGATTAAATTTTTCAAAAGTTTGTTCAACTTTTTTTTAATTTAAAAAAAAACCCATTGTATCAAATTAATCATATTCACTACAAGAAAAATGATGTTTAGCTACCGAATTTTCCGGTAGCTAATATTCAAAATTCGGTAGCTAAATTGTTTAGCTACCGAATTAGCGACCGACTGGAGTTGGTAACTAAAGTGCTGGTAGCTAATCGATTTAGCTACCGAATTTCACTACGGTCGCCAATAGCTACGGAATATTTCGGTAGCTAAATATAAACATTGTGGTCGCTGAAATGGTCACGTATACCAAATCTGTTACCAGTTTAGCGACCGAATTGGCGACGTATACAATTCGGTCGCTAAATATATATTTTTGGTTTAGCTACCGAATAAGATTCGGTAGCTAAATATATATTTTGGTTTAGCTACCGAATCCTATTCGGTAGCTAACGTTTAAATTTGCAAATTTTATTTAGCTACCGAATTGGATTCGGTAGCTAAATTTTAAATTTGCAAATTATATTTAGCTACCGAATCCGATTCGGTAGCTAAATATCATTTTTTTTTTTTTGCAATAATACCAAACTTTTACCAAAATTACCATCCTGCTTAATCATACAAAACAGAGATAAATTACATAAAATTATACTCAACTCAAACATCAATATAAATCCACCATATATATAAACATCTAATACAATATCCAATATCCAAATAGAAACAACACATGTAGTACAATAGTGGTAATAACTAAATGTAACAAATATAATATCAATGTGGTGGGGGGGGTGGGGGGATCCAGCCATTATCGTCCTCGCCATCGTCCTCATCGTCGGCACCTGGATCAGCATGCGAATCATCTTGTGGAACGGCACCAGAGGAACCGGGCCTGTATCCTAAGTGCTGGAACAATGCGTGCATCTCTCTCTGTGTCTGATCCATCGTCCTCTCCAAGTGGTTTATCCTGTTGTCCTTCGCTGCCAGCTCAGCATTGAGATTGGCGATAACCTCTCGTACGTCGGGGGTAAGGTCAGGATCGGATTGAGTATGTGACGTCGATGAGGTCAAGTACTCATCCCCCATCCGACCCAACCCATACACAACACCCTTCTTGTTTTTACCACCCACCACCTCCAAGAAAATGGCGTTGTCGGATGCAGCAGAGTGCTCTTGTCCCTGACTGGTGGCATCACCCCGTCTTTCATAAAACTTTTCCTGCATAATAAATCACATTAGGATTTTTAAATATTAAAAATAATAAAACATATAATAAAGCAGCTCTCACCATAACTGATGTTGATTTTACCCTTTGTTTTCCACATATCCAACAATCAAAAGTATTAGACAAAGCATAAAACCAGGGCCTCTAGCTCATATGCAAAACAAAACAGTACCATATCATATTCTAAAAGCTGTACTGGCATCATGCACTGATGTACTGGTCACAAGCATTTCCTAAACAAATGGCAAGGCAACCCGCCCTTTAATTATTTAGCAGGTTAGGGTCATAATGCACTTTAGATCAAATCAATGGTGAATATGCTCTTACTTACTCACTTTAGAGGAGTTTTTTCCTTGTTATGGAGGATTCTACAATACCTCTAGTCAAGTGATGTGAATATGAAGTATGGTTAACTCAGCTATATAAAATGGTTAATTGCATATTACTGTAACCATACTTTATGGTTAATCCCTCAAATAATGATAACTTCAAACCGACATTCATCATATCTCTAGAATCGAGAAAGCAATACTGAAGTTCACCCCAGTTTTCCTTCCCTTTCTGAAAATTTCTTTCTTTTGGTGAATATAAATAGAATTAAAACAGATGAAAGTCCCACAACATTTGTTACAACCGAGCAACCTAGTACAAAATAAGCTGAAATCACTGATTTTGAATTTACATAAAATCACAGACAGAAGCCATCAGAGGTTTATACAAAAGCAACCAAAAGCTCAATATACCTAAATCCCTTTATATCAAAGAAAGTTGAAGTAAAATTAGAGCAATCAGTCGACTTGGACTCCTATACAGGCGAAAACAGGACATATCAAACTTCACTTGGAGAGACTATCGAAGCAGATACTCATTTTCTATGCGCAGGGAAACCACTTGGTTCATTATTGGCAGCTTTATTGAGGTGGATGATTACAAAAGGTTGAACTCAGAGAAACTACAAAGGTTGAACTCATAATATATAATAGTTTGTTCCATTTTATACTATTCACACTCTTTATTATTTAATTGACAATAATTATGTTGTAACAATAACTTACAGCAATCGTCTTGGACTTCCCGACCCAAACCCCATCCTTCGTCTTCTTGGTCTCCTCCAAGACCTCAAATGCTGTGGGGAGTCTCTTCTTCGCTTTTGTCTGCATATATAAAGTAGGTATTAAATTTGTAATTAATAATAAAGAGCACAATATATATGAATATATAAATAAACATAAATTTAAATTAACTTACCAATCTTTTATGATGGCCGGGAATAGACACAGAGCCACCTGTGTACAAAGGAGCTCCTGAGTCCACGGCCCTATTTTGCTTACCGACCGCGCTCCTATGGGCGAACTCCTCATCGGTAGCCCAGTAATCCCTCAAGCGCTGGAGCACATCGGGGCGGATCCAATCGCCCTTATCTTTGTTCTCTCTGATCTTGTTCATAGCATTCTTTACTATTGAAGACCCTCTGGTCTCAAATGCTTGGCGGATCTGTCGTTCATGTTCAGGCAACCACTTGAAATGTGCCTGGAAGACAAGAAAATATCAAACCAAGTAAAGAAAATGAACATATAGAAATTGAAATAAATTAAACTAAGTAAATGTAGAAATTGAAATAAATCAAAATAAATAAATGATGAAACTTAAATATAATCAAACTAATTATAAAGTCTAGGAGTTTAAATGAAACTTACACCGAAATCGTGAATGAACCAGTTTTTCCGAACGGCATCCGGGATTTTCTTCCATGTGGGCCAGGGCTCGTTATATTGGCCCCTGACACACCTAGAAATCTGTTTACTAGGCCCCTCTGGAGGATCAAAACTTTTGACACATAATATATAATACACAACTAAGCATTAGTAATAATTAACCAAAATTATAAACCATAAAATCAACCATAATTAATAAATAACTTACTCATTGGTTCCAAATGGGCGAAGCCAGATCCTCCGATCCGTGGGATCTCTCGTCCCTGGCTGCTCAGCTGACACCGTCTCGTTATTCTGCACGGACGATGCTGGTGTGACCGGTGTGGCGGGGGTGGCTGGTGTGGTCGGTGTGGGTGCTGCGACAGAGTCACCTGTGCTCACTCTGAGTTGGTCGGATGTTGAGGGTGGATGGGTGGAACCCTGTCTCCCACCACGACGACCACGACTATAACGTCCGCCACGACGACCACGACCAGCGTCGTCTGCCATCTGTTTGGAAGAAAAAATAAAACCAAGTATTACAACGTAATCCACATATATCTATGTATATATATCAATAAGTGACAAACATTTGTTGGAACCTAACCTTTGGTTTTCTACACTAAAACATTAGAGTCATCTTCTCACTCATGTTTATTGTTTCTTGTTCAATTCACAATATAATCAATCTAGTGGATATACAACAAATAACAAAACTTAAAAAAAGCAGTTGATATGTGTTTATATATAAATTACCTATGTAGAATCTCTATCACTAAATTCACCCTCAGTCTCCTCACCATCGGATGTTATGTATGTATCTTCGCTAGATTCGTCCATGTCATATTGATCCAGTAATACAGTGTCAATTATCTCATCCCCAGGCCGAGCATCCGCAAGAATATCATTGTAATCGTCCGGATCAATATGCAACACTACTTGGATTTCGTCAATTTCATGAACATCTTGGTATGGAGCCTCTGTCTCCGGTTGACTAACTACATTATCCGTGATTGCACTGCGTGCCTTTATCTTGATAACACCCAACCAGTCTTGATGTCCCTCGGGATACGGTGTGTAATAAACTTGCTCAGCTTGTTGTGCAAATATGAACGGGTCATATACTTGATATCTTCGTGACTGCTTAACTTCAACAGTTCCATACCTATTGTCTACTTTTGTGCCCCTGTTGGGAGTAGTATCAAACCATTCACACCTGAATAGGACTAAGTTTTTACTAGGATAACCATAATACTCTAATTCAATAATATCAGTCAATATCCCAAAAAAGTCATCCTCTAATTGTCCGTTGGTCCCTCGTACACAAACACCGGAATTAGAAGTTCTCATGCCTTGACCCCATCCCTTTGTGTGAAACTTGTAGCCATTTATAATATAAGTTTCGTATGTTTCAACCCTTCTTTTTGGGCCCCATGCCAAAGCTTTCAAGATCGGATCTTCAATTTGGTTTTCAATATCTAGAACCTACATAATGAATATGAAATTAAGTTGGAGTATATAAAGCATGTTACGAGGACATAGTACATAATGAATTACAAAGTAACTTACGTAATTTTTGAACCAATTAGGAAAATGGTTGGCAATCTCCTGTTGAATTTGGGAGTCCGAAATGTCGGCATCTAGCTCTTTTAGCTCATTGGCATATTTACTAAGAAGAACCAAGAAGAAATTAATGAATCGGAAATAATAGTAGGAACAACAAGAAATTATATGAATACAGACCTACCCTAAATATGGCTCCACCTCGTCACAATTTTGAAGCACATACAACTCAGCAACTTTCTCATCACGTACGTCCAACCAAGCTGTTTTTGATGCACCACACGCACGGCCCGGATAATTAAAAATTGATATCTGAGGACTAGATGAACAACCTTCACCTGCGTCAACATTACGTGGTATTCTAGTCCTCCTGGTCTCTATGTCAGACGGATAGTAAAAAGAAGCAAAAGTAGATGCCTCCTCCACTAAATATGCTTCACAAATAGATCCTTCTATTCTAGCCTTGTTTTTCACTTTTTCTTTCAACGAACGCAAGAACCTGGAATATTGGTTGGTTGTTTGAAGATATTGTGATTAATGAATATATATATATATATAAAAGACTAACACGTTTTATGATTAAAAGGGATGTATACCTCTCAAAGGGATACATCCAACGATATTGAACTGGACCACCAACTCTTGCTTCATATGGTAAGTGGATGGGAAGATGTTCCATTGCATCAAAGAAGCTCGGAGGAAATATTTGTTCCAACTTACATAACAAGACAGGGATCTCACGTTCCATAACCAGCAATTGTTCAACATTTAATGTTGTGGAAGTCAACACTCTGAAAAATAAACTGAGCTCAACAAGCGGCTTCCAAATATCATTCGGTAAAGAGGCAAATGCAATGGGAAGCAACCGTTGCATGAATACGTGACAGTCATGACTTTTCATACCATGCAACTTTCCTTCCTTAGAGTTGACACATCTTGATAAGTTGGATGCATATCCATCTGGCAACTTGAGTTGTTTAACCCATTCACATATAGCTACCCTTTGGGGTTTACTCAATACATATTTTGCCTTTGGTTTTCGAAACTTGCCACCTCCAATGTCCATCAACTCAAGCTCCCGTCGTTTACATATTTCTGCTATATCTAAGCGAGCCTTATATGTATCCTTCGTCTTACCCTTGATATCCATCACCGTGTCAAACACATTCATAAACACATTTCGCTCAGTGTGCATGACATCAATGTTATGGGGGAGGAGGTGCGTTTTCCAATACGGTAAACTCCAAAATATACTTTTTTTTGTCCAATTATGTTCAGTGCCATACCCAGGTATCGGTTCTCCTCCAGACTCATGAATAAACGGGAGTGACTCAATCATCTTCCAAATCTCTTCTCCAGTAAAACGTGTGGGAGGCCGAGCAGTCTCGACACGCCCTTTCTTAAATGCAGTTCTATTCTTTCTGTAAGGATGGTTTTGTGGAAGGAATTGGCGGTGACAATCAAAATAAGAAGTCTTGCGACTGTGGTTAAGAGTGTAAGCCTTTGATTGCCCCATACAACAAGGGCAACCAAGCCTCCCCGCGGTCATCCAACCCGACAACATCCCATACGCCGGAAAGTCATTGATCGTCCACATCAAAGCTGCCTTCATCATGAAATTCTGCCTCAATGATACATCATATGTTGCGGCACCATGACTCCACAAACTGGTCAACTCTTCTATCAAAGGCTGCATGTACACATCAATCTTACTTTTCGGATTCGAAGGACCTGGAATTAGAACTGTCAGGAACATAACCTCCCTCTTCATGCACATCCCAGGCGGAAGATTATACGGAGTCATAATAACCGGCCAACACGAGTAAGCTTTACCGTACTGGCCGAAAGGATTGAATCCATCCGTACATAACCCCAATCTGACGTTTCGAGCCTCTTGAGAAAACTCAGGGTACATCCTATCAAAATGCTTCCATGCTTCTCCATCTGACGGATGACACAATACACTTTGATCTCTTTGTTTGTTATCATGCCATCGCATGTGAGGTGCAGTGGCCATTGAAGAGTACATTCTTTGGAGTCTAGGAGTAATCGGGAAGTACCACATTCTTTTTAAGGGGGTTCTTTTTTCAATTCCCTTTCGATTGGTTGTGATCTTATACCGATCAGTGCCACAAAATCTACAAACAGTAACCGTCTCAACCGCATATTCGTTACGATATAACATGCATCCATTCGGGCAACATTCAATTTTCTCAACACCCAAACCCAAATTTGCCACCGACTTCTTAGCCTGATAAAAATTTTGAGGCATTCGATTTTCACTTGGCATAACCTCGCCCATAAACTGAACCATACGATCGAAACAACCCTCCGACATATTATAATCAGACTTGAGGCTAAGAGCAACCAAGGAAGCCGACAATTCCGAGTAATCCTGACAACCATCCCACAACGGGGCTTGCGCAGCCGCCAGCATGTCATAAAATCTTTGTGCATCAGGATTTGGATCCTCCTCTATGTGTACCACATTCTGTTGAATGACCCGACCAACTTCAGGGCCAACATGATCCATAACCATCTGCTCGAAAGGATTAAATTGTTCCCTCTGTTCACCAGGACCGTAATATGCATCGTCCACCATAACCGGGGATATCTGTGGCACGGATTCACCATGGCTGGTCCAATAGTAGTAATTCGGCATGAAACCCTTGTTGTAGAGATGTACCATCACATCATCCCCATAATGGTATCGTCGACACTGACATTTCTTACAAGGACACCTCATTTTTGGATTCACTTGATTTAGATAGCTCTCTTCATTGCTAGCAAACTGAACGAACTCAAGCACCCCCTCTACAAACTCAGGGGTCAAATGTCCACAATCTTTCCTTCTATCCATCCACCTCCGATGCTCAGGTGCTTCCATCGCTGCTAACTAGAACAAGAATTCTTAGTCCAAGTTCTCCACCTTATTAAAATACACGTGCTCATAATATGGAATCTCAAACGGAAAACTAAGAGTTTAATAAAATAATTTAAAACTTTAATCCTTAGTACTTGAAATTAAATTTCATATGTTCAACTTAACAAGGAGCAAGGAGACCATGACAATGAAACATTACATATCATGGTAGTTAGCAAATATAATAGTAACATTCACTTTAAACAATCGAGATTTCAAGATCTCAAAGCTAAATCACAGGAAGGTGTGAGAGTGTTGCTCCTTATGTGGGATGATCCTACTTCTAGAAGCTTGCTTGGATATAAAACAGTAATGAACTTGGAATTATGTTTCTAAATTCTCTTATATACAGCAGCAGCAGCAGCAGAACTAAAAAACATTGAGTCAGTCTTCCTAAAAATAAACAAAAAAATATATTTCTTTTCAAAAGGCCTAGAATGATCAGTAGCTGGCTGGTAACTCAGTATTACTCATGTAGGCAAGAAATTGTATTAAATTTTGCATGACATGTAGTGTGAGACATGATGTCTAGGTATTTTGCATTGTTTAGAGCATTCACTTTTTCTGTACAATTCAATGACAATGAGTAATTTGCCTCATGGTAGCATTATTATTGCTGCGGGATGGTATCTTTGGAACACTTGTGCAGCAGGATTTTATGCCTATGTGTTGCAAAAAAAAAAAATGTACAAATTCACTCTGCCAATACATGTGCCATATCAGTTGTGCAAATTCATTTTGCATCAGTTTAACAATTTTGCATATCAGTTGTGCAAATTCTTTGTGCCAGTACAACAATTGTGCAATTATGCCAACCAACATGACCAGAACTCAAAACTCAGCATGACTAAAATGTTTCCCAGTGTTATAACTCAAAACCAGAACTAAAAACTGAAAGAACATTAAAACTCAATGCAACATAAATTGAAATTCACAGTTAACTATTATTTTTTCATTACAAATAAAACTAAGTACATTCGGTAGCAGCCTTGTGCTTTGATTACATTCAAAAGATAAAATTGACCCTCAATGGGTATATAAACTACAAAAAAAAAACCATTGCAGGGAACTACAAACAAAAATCTTGGGTAGATCTTTTTTTTTCTACACCCTCTTATGCCTCAGATTTTTGTGTGTTTGTGAGTTTTTAATCAAATCCGCACTAATTATAAAATTGTTGTAATTAAGTCCCTAAAACTTGTGCTAGTAAGGACCTATTTAAAAAAGTATATGGACCTACTTAAAACGTGTTAAACTATAGAGACCTATTTAAAAATTTCATGAAACTAAAAAGAACAAAGGAGTAATTTAACAACAACAAAAAATCTCAGTCATCAACAACGATCTACAGATCCACTATATTCTCACAACATGCTAGAAACAGATTGGCTTTTATACTTTCATCAAACAGAATATATTCAAACTACCAAGCACGTTGTCTTATCTTAAAAAGAACTTGAAAGTCATGGCTATGCAAACTATCAGCACATAGGAAAAAAGGAAACATTCAACTGTAGGAAACCTCAAAGAGTTGGTACCTAAGGAGTTGATCACTCAGAGAATGCAAGCTGGTGCAAAAGGAAGATCTTGGGAGGTTTTGTTGAACCTTTATATCATCATACTCATATCACCTTCATAAAAAGAAGAGAAAATAATATAGAGCACCTTTAAAATATATACATTAAAATAGAGATTAAATCCATTGAACCTCAGTACAACTCTTTAGGCAAAAAGTCCAGCTTTTCACAAATAATGCCCAATACATACTTTCATTAACATAAGTCACATTAGAATTTAAATTGGCATAATTTATAACTTTACATGATCATTAAATAAATATTTAATTTAGCACACACATACCTCTTAGTACTAAGTATTTCAACCTAACTACCTATTTTTCTTTTACATCCCCACAGTAGGCTAACATCCCCTGTTTCTTTTGGTTTTTAGCAGCAAAAAGCCGCAACACCCAAACTAAAACTGGGCTAAGGTGCTGCCCAGCTCTATTCCAGCAGCTTACATTACACACCTACCTAAATAAACTCTCAAATTCCAAACTATAGCACCTTCTAATTTACTAGGCAATTCACGTGAGCTTTATCCCAAGGTAAGGAGATGCATCAAACTTCTATTTATATATTATTACATCTAAGGCACCACATTTACAGGGCATTATAGTACAAAAAAATATATGAAGAAAACTACATGCCTAGATCATGCATAAAAGGAAAAGAACAAGTTAAAGATTATATTTGCATTTTCACAGTACCCAGCCCAACAATTTTAGAAACAAAGAATGGACAAACCCTTACAACATATACAAAATAATACATATATTCCCTCACCTTGAGCTGGAGATGCTTAGGCTTCAAGAGACAAAATGCTTAGGCTCATCTTGTACAGCTTTTAGGGCTAAATTTTGTAAAAAATTAGGTTTTGAAACACCATAACCCACCTAATTTGTCCCTCAAAATATCCTTACAACAGCACATGGGCTGTTGCCTAGATGAGGTCAGAAAGATTCCCAACCACTCTTCTAATGTTACATAATACAAATGCAACTCTTCTGGTAATTTTCAGAGATAACACAATAACACTCTCAGGCCAAGACCCATGATTCAAAACACATCATTTTCAGAGAATTTCTTAGCAACCAAGCAAAAAAACACATTATACATTCAAAACACTTAAAAAAGATCCATTTTTTAGCTCAAATTCAAATACCCATACAGAAGAAAAAGAGAAAAAACATGAAGCAAGAACCAAAGAAGCATACCTTATAAACAAGCAAAGAAACACCACCAAAATCTGGTGAAGCAACCCAAGGCTTTGGTATTTTTGATCAGTAGCAAAATTTTTATTTGAGAGACAGAGAGGGAAAAAGGAGGGCTGGAAACATCAGTTCAGCAGCCTAAACGTTGATGGAAGCTCCGGCGTTCGAGCTGGGTGGTGAGGCAGCTACGGCGGACGTTGAGAGGAGGAGCAGTTGCGGCGGTGGGGATGGGCACCGAGGGAGAGCAACGACGGACGTTGAGAGGAGATGCAGCTGCGCGGCGGGGATGGGTACCGAGGGAGAGCGACGACGGCGCTGAGAGGAGATGCGGCGGCGGCGGTGGCTATGGCTGATTTAGGTTTTGCAGAGAGAAAGAGAGTGAGAGTGAAAAATGGGGGGGATGGACGGGATTTAAGTTTTGTAATTAGCTACCGATATAAATCGGTCGCTAATACCGTCTCTAAGCTCTTAAGTTTTTAGCTACCGATATAAATCAGTCTCTAATACCGTCGCTAAGCTCTTAAGGTTTCAGCTACCGATATAAATCGGTCGCTAATACCGTCTCTAATCTCTTAAGTTTTTAGCTACCGACACGTTAGCGGTCGCAAACAAAAAACAATACCCAGTTGGTCGCAGATTCGGTAGCTAAATGGTCAACAAGTATGACTTTCAAAATTATGTATTTAGCGACGGGAATAGCTACCGATTTGTTGCTACCAATAATTTCGGTCTCTAATTCGGTAGCTAAATGAAATCCGAAACCATTTTTTTAATAAATCAGGATCGGTAGCTAATTCGGTAGCTAATGGCGACCGATTTATTTCGGTCGCCAAATTCGGTCGCTAAAAACACATTTTCTTGTAGTGATTCCACAATGTATCACATATATAACGAGATATTAATCTTAGATAGGATAAGGTGAACATATTTCAGATACTAATAATTCTGGGGGAAATATATTCAAATAATTATTATATAACATGAAAAATGGTAAGAACATCGTAATTACGTGGAAGTTCTTGAAATAAAGCAAGCTAGTATGCTTCAGAAAATAAAACTCATGTTTTATTCATCCCTTTCTAATACGTGTACGAAACACTACTTACTAACAATGTACTATCTATAAAAGCAAAACAGCCTCATATTTTATCAAAAGAAAACAATTTTTTTTGGGACCAACTTTATGGATGTTCGAATAATTTTGTGGCATTGAAGTGCAACTGCATGACTGATACTCTCTTCTTGACACATTCATGTACGTCCCAAACGCGTCTCTGATGTATTAGAAAAATTAGAGTAATGTTTACAAGATATTGTTGTTTAAGTAACTCAAATTCCATAGAGGGGCACGTGATCTGCTTGAAATTTAAGTGAATCTTCATCCTCTGTCAACAGAATTAAAGACTTCAAAGTTTAAATAAATCCAACCCTACAGGAAACCAAACAAGTACTTGCTTTATTTCAAGAACTTCCACGCTATTACGACTTTCTTACCATTTTTTCATGTTATTAAATTATTTGAATATATTTCCCCCTAAATTATTAGTATCTGAAATATGTTCCCCTTATCCTATCTAAGATTAATATCTTGTTGTATATGTGATACATTGTGGAATATGCTTAATTTGATACAATGTGTTTTAAAAAAAAAAAAACTTTAGCAAACTTTGGAAAAATTTATAGTGCGTTTATTTAAGATTATTTGATGATAAAAATTATTTTTAATGGTTTTAATTATGTTTGTTTAAGATTTTTTAGGAAATCATTTTTATGGTTAAAATGAGAAGTTATTCACATTAGCTTCTCACTAAAATCTGATTCTATAGAGAAGAAAGAATATATGTTTGTTACAGATTATGAAAAAATGATTTTCATAATCTGTAACAAACTAACCCTTATGCTATGTTTGTTTCCAAAGAAAGGGAAAGGAAAGAAACTGGGGGGAGAGAAAGAAGAGGGAAGGATGGATCTTCTCTCGTTTGGAAGAGCAAAAAATGGCAAAGGAAAGAAAGGGGCGGCTGGGGCCCACATCAAAAATCTTTCCACGCACATCTGGACAAAAAGTGGGAAGGGTGCTGCATTTTTTGTTGAAAATACCTAAAAGTCCTTGATTTTATTTCATGGTGTGCACCTCTTTTTTTTTTTTTTTTTTTTACTAAATGATATTTTGATCATTTCATAAATATATTTTTTATTTTCTCTCCCATTCTTCTCAACCAAACAAGAGAAGAGAAAAGTTTTGGTTTTCTTTTCTCTCATTTTTCCTACAACCAAATGACTAAACAATCCTCTTATTTTTTATTCTTTTTCTTTCCTCTCCCTTTCTTTCCTCTCACTTTTTTTCCTTCCATTTTCTCTTCTACAACCAAACAAAGCCTTAATCTTATTAATATTTTTGAGTTTGTACTTATTAATTGTAATTGATTGGGTTTTTTTTTGTTATCAATTACTTGATTGGATTTGATTTCTACTATTTTACATTATTTCATCTATATAATATTCAATAAGGAGGTGAAATTACTACAAATTAATAGAAGATAAAATGTACATATAAGTGCTGATGATGATAACACGGGTATGTCTTTGAATTGAATGGATAAAAGGAATAAACAAAAGGACATCACTAGCTAGATCTGACCCTTTATCGTGCGAATAATAAACTTCCGTAAGAATATAAATTAGCATTTCAACGGGGGAAAAAGAACAAAAGATGACTTTAAGCTAATAAAATAGACTAATGGTCATATGGGTAAAAAGCTTGTAGTCACTTTAAATAGAAAAGAAAAAGGAAGTTAACCTAACCCCTATATATATCCCCAAAAAAGAGTTTGGCAAGGCAACTCTTTAAGAGAAAACTGCATAATATTGTAGTTCTTTTCTTTTTCTGCTTTTCTCTGGTTTCCCTTTTGGGAAATATATTCATTGCATTATGTCATACGGGCAGAATCTTTGTTTCCGAGGTCAAAAAATTCCTTCATATAAAGGGAAAAGATTTTGAATTTCGTAAGTGATATTTTATTTGCAAAAAAATTGATTGATTTGATTACCTTCCTAATTAACTATTTAAGAATCACGTGATAGAAGTTAACTTGCTGACTTGCTAAGGAAAGAAAATGAATCCTAGCAACTAGTGTGATGTTCTGATTAACTTTTCATATTCAGTGCTAGCTGTTCGCTTGTTTGGGTATTACAGGGGGAAAATGCCATCATTTTTCGTTATTATTTTTCTTTTAAATCTTATGGTTCAAAATTATGACACACACAAGACCAACATCTCTTGCTTCAAAGAGAAGCTTATGGACGCCTTTCTTAGTCAAGGATAAAAATTTAATTGATCACTGAATCTTTGTATCATTATTGTTATATATTAAACCTCACTGCCCTGAAGGCTTGCCACCCTTCTTTAAATTTTTCTTCCTTGGAAATGCGAGCTACAGCCTACAGTACATTGTTTGATCTCGACCAACAGACACAAATATGAAGACCGACATGATACTAATTAAAGCTTCAAATTCTGTGGCAAATGGCCCTTCTTTTTAGAATAGATCTTATAGTTTCTTTAGTTTATGTTTTGGGATTTATTACACGGTAACATACGAATTATTAATATTAGTAAAATAAAAGAGCCTAGTGTTTATCTCCTTTCTTTCCCAAAAAAAAAAAAAAAGAACTATTTTTCCTAGTTCCAATCCTTCTCATGTTAAGTTTATTCATAAACTGAAAACACACACTCCTTTCTCCTTTACATAATTGTTCTAGACCCTATCACTTAGACCAAAGAAGGGCCCAACCACGGAGCTGGTCCAAACAGAGAACCTGAGGAGTGAATAACCTGGTATACGTTAAGTTGACCTATTAGGGAGCATTGCTCGGCTGCTGCATCCGGCTCTAGCTGAGTACACGCTAAAGCATGGTTCTCGATCCCTATAACAATAAGGAATGACCGTAAGACGTCCCTTCACACGTCACAGAGAGGCTACGCGTACATGCTAGAACGGAACAGAACGCCACATGTCTCCCACATTCGCCCTCCCTGATTACGGGAATAGATTACGCCAACCCTCAGTCTTCACAACGCTACAAATACAGGGAGTATCCACCTCCAACTCTATCTCTCCTTCACTCATACTTTCATGTTCTTAAACTTGTAGGGTAGTGCTTCTACAGGTACCCTCGCATTATGTGTTCCAAATCCCGACCATCGAGGATGGACGTTCGATCACCGAAGCGGTCCGACCAAACACACATCCCCCCTCGACTATCGGGAAGGAGCATCCAAGCAGAACATCAAATTGGTCGTGCATATTAATAAAGTTATTCATAAATTAACTAGTTTAACTTGTTAATTTACAAAATTCCAACTTCATTAAGGTACAGGGTTTCAGATAAATTGGGATTTACATCCGGGTATTAAGCTATAGAGGAAAATCTCTTTGAAGATCTATTAAAACTCATAAAAATAATAATAAAAGGAAAGGATGGAAAAGTAGGATGAATATTTGTCATCTCAATTTATTGTCATACATTGATTTGTCTCATCAATATAGCGCTAATTTTAGATAAATAAACATTAAAATTGTGTCAATTTAAATAAGTGCTCGTTTGGTTTAGATTCTGGATAGGTTAGAATCAATTCTAGAAGCAAAAACAAGGCCAATAGAATTGAAAGTTGTTGTACTTGTGTTTGAATGACAAAATCGTGGTGAATAAAATTGATTCTGTGATTGGTAGAATTGATTCTGATGGAAGCAAAAAATTTTAGCTTTTACATTGAATAAAATCAATTCTGGTGTGGAACCCACAAAATTCTTTATATTTATACATCAAAAGTGATTCTACTTTTATCATCCAAACGAAATAAACTTTTCTAAACCCAATTTCAAAATATTATTATCAAATATAAATCAATTTTTTTAAAATCAATTTTTTTAATATTAATTCTTCATTATTAATTCTATCAAAATCTAAAACAAACAGAACATAAGATGTTAGCGTTTGATTAGTACGACACATACCTAGATAGAGTTTGGGATTGAAGATTTTCGTTAGGAGAAACAAGAAAACATTTAGAAGGAAAAAACGTTGAAAAAACAAAATAATGGAGTTGCAAGTGGAATCGGGATAGTGGGCGCAATGCAACTTGCACCTAATTAGCCAGCGTGGAATTAATTCAATTGAACCCAAAGGAGCGTAATAAGCCGGTCACACTCAAATCGAGGGCATCGCATCTACGTATACGGACACAGAAAGAAATACTTAAATCATCGAAAAACGATTAATTAGTAATTAAAAATTAATCCAACATTTAGGATCTTGGACTTGATATGCATTGAGCTCTACCCCATATCTAGGTACTAAAACATGGAGACTGAAAATTTTAGAAGTAGTATATTTTTTCTAGAATACCCCCACACTTAGTGCAATATTATTAAACTCGGACCCATTATTTATTTGATCAGATCTAGAACACTGGATAAATGGGTTACTGATCGAATTAGCAAACCATTGATTGAACCGCATATATCGGTATATATTAACTTTATAAGTTTTATAGTATATATATATATATATATATATATATATATATGTGATACTTCATCTGGACCTATATATAAGCAAAAAAAATTAACTTCACAAGAATTAAGAAAGTTAATTGTATTAGTTTAAGTGTCTTAATTTGTGTAAAAAATAAGTTATAGTTACTAAACTATCTTTTCTTGGGAGTGTATAATGCTCTTGGAAAAAAAAATTAACCAAAGGATATTTTTGAATCACTGACATTAAATAGAGTTGATTTGGTTGACCTTTGCTTGTATTTGAATCCAAAAAATGTAGATATTTTTTTACTTATATATAGGTCCGGAGGGGATATTTGCAATATATGTATAATAAGTGAGTGTTAGGACATAGTAACATTTGTCATATATCTATATACAATAATTTAAAAAATCAATCTTAGAACTACATGCTTAAGGTAATCAAACCAATACACATATTAGAAAATAAAAAATAGTTTGAACGTGAGAAGAGGTGCTGAGATTAATTAGATGTAGAGAAGATTGAAGAGAACGACGACGTTCTTTGAATTTTAATATAAATGAGCAAGTTGAACGTAGCCCACCGAGTGATTTGTCGAATTCGGTGTTTTGATGTGTAAATAAAAGGATTGTTTCACTTGGCTTAATAATGTCAATAGGGAGAGAGTAGTTAGGACCATTTTCCAAGGACTCCCTCAACATTGATTTTGTCTTTGATGATCCATATATTATTTGCATTGGTGGAGTGGCTTAGCTCTCTTATGCCATGGGATCTTTCAAAAACATATCCAAACACAATTCGGTTTGAAGTTTAGGCCTAGTTTTATGTGAACGTACGTAATTAAAAAGCTCGCTCTCAAAATCTGCTAAAAGGGAAGGATCAACTTTGAAATTAATTTTTCTATTATATAATCAAGCTAAAATGCTCTTGTATTTTTGTTTCTTCTAAAACCAATGAGTTAAAATATCTAAAGTAATGTTACCGTATATTGGGGAAGCTTG
The DNA here is from genome assembly GCA_039655645.1 of Ammopiptanthus mongolicus. NCBI lineage: Eukaryota > Viridiplantae > Streptophyta > Magnoliopsida > Fabales > Fabaceae > Ammopiptanthus > Ammopiptanthus mongolicus. Next base: position 16,537,230 of record CM077345.1, read on the forward strand.
AAAGACAGGAAATGGGTAATACATTGACTAATAGGCACAAAATAGTTAGAAAGGAGACCTCCCACTGACAAACCTCATTTTGTCGGAATACGTTTTAGGAAATATCAAATGAGTCCACTTGTAGAATACAAGTTGTATGGGGTACCTCTTTATCCCTATCACTACCCATGTCAGGTATAATATAGTGTCCTTAATTTGACTTATATATTCCTCAAAACTTTATTGTTTTCTTGTATCATTTTGTCTAGTATGGATGCAGTAATATTTGAACTCTCAATTCCAGGACTACAGTTTATAGAACAGAAATAGAAATGCTATATATGTACACACGCGCATAGAAACTTACGTTGAATCATCAAATTGGTTGATACGCAGTTGCCATTTTCAAGCATTTAAGTGCTTTATTATTAGAGTATTATGCATAATTAATGTTACTGAAAATTGAAAAAGAGTTTTCTGAAAATGTAATAAAGATCAGTCAAGAAAAATGTAATAAAGACAACATGATCGTGAATAAGTTCAAATCAATAAAGAGTATCTAAATGTAGTACTAGTACTGTGAAAACCATTCATTAATTAGCTCCACCTATTTTTGCGAAATAGTAAGTCTAGGAGACAGCGTGAAACGAACTTATGCAAACGCAACTGCAAACACCACCACCAGTGTACCACTCACCCTACCCACACAACATGCATAATGTGTTAGTACGATAAATATGAGTAATTTTAAGAACCAAGCATATGGTACAAACGCAGGAGCAATTAAATAACAAACCAGCATCCAAAATATATAAATTAGCTTCATATAGTCCTTTCGCTTTTCCCTGGCAGAGGTACACGTACATTCACATACTCCCCTACTCGTGACCACACCTACATGCATGCCTGCCAAATTGCTTAATGTAATATATTGCAATTGCAATGTACATATGTTTGGCTACACATATATGTTTACTCTCTACACCTTCACACGAAACCGCCTGTTATGATAACAACGATAACATTAATTAATATATGCTTCCCCCGTTGAATACCATATGCATCTAACCACAAACGATGCTGCATAAACCAAAACTGTCTTTCAATTCCAAAACCGCAAAAGCAATCTCTTGGATTTTAGCAGAAATAAACTAAATAGCTTTACATTTTTTATGGTAAATGTTTAAGAATTCAAAATGATAAGTTTTGTTGGAAAATAATGTAGTAGGATTTAATTGGTATGTAATGGTGAATCTAAAAAAATCTATACAGTCAACCAATTACAAAATTGTTACATTATTAAAGACATTTGACTCTTATCATAATTACCTTTGCTTATTAAAAGAAAATCATAATTACCTTAAAAATCATACATAGAATAATTTATGATTGATTGACAGTGTAAACAATTTTATGAAAATAATATATCAAAATTAAACTCAAACTATTTTATGAATTGAAAATAATACATTTCGTTTTCTAATAAAAACTTACCTATTATTATAAACTAATTAGTAGTGATGGCAATGGGTAGGGTCTGAGTGGGGTACTATAGTACCCATCCCCATATCTGCGTTTGAAAAAAATACCCGTATCCGGATCCATACCCGCGTGGGTAGTAACTTAAGTACCCTTACCCGTACCCTCTGGGTACCTAAGTACTCATACCCGTACCCATTACCCGCACTTTAACTAAGAAAAAAGAAAAAAATAAATAACACAAAGAACATCGGCGGCTGTTGTTAGTGCTTAGGTCAGAAAGTGATTAAGTCTGAGGGGAAAAATAGTTAAGAAACCCTAGATTACATTATTTTTATTTTTAAAATTTGATATATAATCATAATTATATGTATTAATATAAATAAATAAATATATAAATATGTATATTTATATATGCGGGTGCTGGGCGGGGTGGATATTAGAGTATCCGAACTCGCACCCATGCCCTCTCTTGTTTGTGAGCAATTATCCAAATCCGTACCCGTACCCATAAAATGGGTATTTACTTTATCCATTATGGATATTTTTTGTGGATACCCAATGGATAAGATCCAAATTATCATCCCTACTTATTAACAAGTTTTTTTTTTATTTTTCCAATTTTGATTTAGAAATCATAACCACATATACTTAGGTGACACATAAGACGTATGTCATAAATGCACTTACGAGAGCCGGGTCACAAGCATTAAGACCCCCCTTTACAAGTTATATCATTTTTGTCTTTTTCGGTTTTTTATTAATTTCGTGAAATAAAACTAAATAGTCGGCCTCTTTGTTTTATGCACTGTTTTGGCCTTTCAGGAATTATTTTGGTGATTGGGTCTGCAGCCGGACTTGGCCCATGAATTTACATTTTTTAAGCATATTTTTATTTTATTTTAATTTAATTTTTATTAATTTTGCAAATTTAACAAAATTAAGTTCAAAACTTCAATAGTGAGCTATGCTTGTCTTGTTAATTTTACCGGGCAGAAAATTATCTACGACTAAAGCTAACTTTGTATCTTTCTACCATTAAAATTTCCTTTATTATCGTAAGTTGTATGTAATCTGTAATTTGATTTGTTGTGTATTAATTAACCTTGCTTAGTTAGTTCTCTAGTCGTTGGAGCTTTCACACAAACAGCATGGGAACGCAGTCTTTTTTTTTTTTTTTTGATGAATGAACGCAGCCATATAAATACACCACATGAATTATACTAATATATGTTGACAACACGAGCCTTTAGCTAAGCACAAAAAACAGAAGTAAACCAAGAGTACTTTGGACATAACCATCCACTCACATTTTTATTCCAATTATCAGTTAGGCAATATATATGCCAAAGTTCCAAAACTCTGTCTGGCTGTTTTCATATTTTATTTTTTTGTACATATAGACGGGGTTTATTTTGGCTTAGCATAAGCAGCGAAAAAGAAACAAGCCATACAAAGTGGTTCGCCATCAGAAATTAAATTAAATAACTGATTTCACTTTTAAAAGTAGTTCATAGGAATTTTCGTTCTCAATTTTGAAAATAAGACATTATTGGTGCAGTTGTGTATATTTCTATAAATATTCATTTTGAGTACGTTCGGACAAACAACTTAATTAAACGTTTATTCATTAAGCTAAAAATCAATGTTGTTAAAATCAGACTGGATAGCAAACCGAAAAAGGTTTCGATTCAGGTTCAACCAGATGATCTATAACATAATATTTTCTCATAAGTAACATGACATACTAAAAAAATATTATAATTATTAAAAGTTAAAACAACAAATTAAAAACTGAACTTATCATCTCTATAATATAAAAATATTATCAAGAAGTTTATAACTTTATACGTTTTAACTTTTAAGTTTGGGAGAATTGAGGATCTGGAATAAAGGATTAGTCAACCCATTAAGTTTTATTTTTTTTGTTTCACTTTATTGTTTTTAAATTTTGATTTTTTTTTTCTAGAAAACCGACCAGATCCAACTTCACCTAGTCCAACAGGGTTTTTGACTGGTTTCACTGGTTTAAAGTGATTTAATGCAGTCTAACAGTAGAAGCGGTTTTAATCCCTGACCAAGACCGGACAAGACGCTGGTTCACGGTTCAACTGGTCCGACCGGCCAGTCTGATTTTCATAACCTTATTAAAAATAACTTATTTTTATAAGCTTCTATGACAAGCTTATGAAAATAAGTTAAAAAGAGTTTATGAGATGTTCATTAACTATTTTCATAATTAAACTATTTGTATAAGTTTACTTTCATAAGCTTTCTATAAGCTTTTCCAAACACACCTTAAAAATCTTATAAGGATATTTGTAAATGTCTTATATTTAAAAGCATATTTTATAGGCATTATAAATGTTTATATATTTTAAAAGTAAGGAGGTGAAAATATTGAGGAATTGGATTTCCGTCATATATATGCACCTTTATATCTTTATACGACGGAATTAAGGCTAATCCTCGATCTGCTGATTACAACAGATAATTAACCTTTAATTTTCGTAACCTCACAACTAGAGTGTCATCACAAAGAGTTGAACGTATATCCTCCTTCATATGAGATTGAGATAAACTGGACCAACCTTTGATTATTTACTTATTTTTATTTAATCCTTTTTATTTTCAAGATAAAGATTTTAATTAATTTCTATTATACATATTTTTTTTTAAAACTTTAAATTGTTATCTTTTAAAATTAATTCAAATATTAATTATTATTATTTTCCTTTTATGATTAACAAATATCTGTTATACAATATTCTAAAATTCAATCAAATAAAGATTTATATTTTCTATATCTAAATATCAGTTATACACTTATACTTATTTAAATAATCTAATCTTTTTTTAAGAAATTTAAATAATCTAATTAGTGAATAACACATCTTATTTTGATTGTTAACTTTATTTTAAAATATTTCAAATACTAATTGTACTTATTTATTAAATCTAATAAAATAAATATTTTGTTTAAAATATTTTTAAATTAATTCACTTATGAATTATACTTATTTACCTATTATAATCAGTGTGATTGAATGTCATTTTATTTACTTGTTATAATAAATATATAATATTACGTTTCTATTATAAATATAAATCAACTATATATTATTTATTCATCTACAATATCTATATATATTTATTATTCATCAAAAAAAAATCTATATATATATATATATTTATTACAATATTATTGTGAATAATAAATTCTTTTTCATATAATATAAAAAAATTGATATATTTTTTTATTAATTTCATTTAAATACTAGTTATCGGGAATTTTCCATTAAAATATTAATTAAAAAAATTTATGAATTAATTAGTTATTTTAATCAAAATTATCTTAATTAATTACTATATTATTTAGTTATTTATATTTAGTTCTTTTTCATTTTAGAATAAAAATTTCTTAAAGATAATTGTACAGTAATTATATGTATCCTTTCAATGATTCTTAATATTTATTATTTTAATTATTTAATATATCATTTAAATATTTTGATTTAATGTTATATTAATTTGTTGTATATCCTCTAACACCTATATATATATATATATATATATATATATATATATATATATATATATATATATATATATATATATATATATATATATATATATATATATATATATATATATATATTAAATTAGACTATACACTTTCAATAGTGGTTAAATCTCTTAAGCTACTCTCTTTTATACAATGACATTGTCATTCTTAATTTCTCTTCTTTTAATATTTAAATTTTAAATTTGTTAGCTAAGACCATATTTATAAGTTGTCATTGGTAAATGACCCTCTTAAACAATGAAATGATATGGTACAGTGTATATTAAGACAACATTAAGTAATAAAAAAAAAGACAAATATTGAAGAAAATTTGGATTGAGGAAATTCAACCTTTGATCACACATTGCATTTCTGCGGACTTATGTCCAATTATATTGAATAAAATTACCTTTTGTGTATAAAAAAGGCAACATTAAGTAATAGAAAAAAATAAAAAATTAAGGCAAATAGGCTGCCCCACAGGCCAACTAATTTTCGAGTCGAGCTAGATTAATTCAAAATAATATCCGGCTTGTATTTTTAAAATCCAATCTGCACTTTATATTGGGTTAATTGGATCAACTAATTTGGCCGATTCTATTTTGATACCCTGAATTTTAAAGGTTAACGTTTTAAATATAAAATAATAATTTTATGAGAAATTAAGCTGAACATTTTGGCTCACAAATGGCATCCATTAAACTTGGGCCACGCCACTAAATTCATTGCAATGTTTATAAGGGTACTAATTTAAACTTTTTCTTTCTTTGTTTTCTTAAAAAACAATTGTTAATTAATAATTTTTTAGCAAAATTTGGAATTATTATACACACTAAAAAGTTTTGCTTAAATTAGATTTTGCAATCGTTCGATGCATCGAGTAATATAAAAAAAAATCATGGAATAGTATAAATATAATAAAATAAAACGTGATCACATTAAACTGTTTTTCATTATTGATAGATTAAATTGTAGATAAACGATACATTTATTATGCAGCAATGTTTTTTAATTCAATTTAAGAAGTATATAATTTTAATTCAATACTACCTAAAATCTATTAGATAAAATACAAAATCAATTTGTTGGATATTCGATCCAACTATGTGTGTGTTTGGTATTACGGTTGGAGCATCAGAATTGCTTCAAAATAAAAACATCCAAATATAAATCAATTCAATTTAAATTTAATTATGTTAAAATCAATTTTACAAAATCAATTTTACACAAAATTATGTTTGTCAAAAAGTTCATCCAAATATATACTAAATAAATTATGCTATAACTTTATTCACCAATACACCAACGCGGATTTTGTAACACCTGTGATGCAGGGGTGTCTTATGTAAGTGGTGTGCTTGAATAATAGGACTCCTTTGGTGGTCAGGATAAAATAAAGATGGATAGGATATGAGAACTGGATAAAGATAGGATAGGATATGGGCATGATAAGCTCTTATCCTGTTCGATGTTTAATGCGCATCAGATAATGATAGGATATGATATAAAATATCCATAAATAATAAAATTATCCTTGTATCAAAATTATATTTTTTTTTCAAAAATAAATTTTAATATTATGTGGTTTTTTATACATTTAAATTAAAAAATATTTGATAATATATATTTTTCGGCTTTTTAATTATATATTAGTCCATGTTTTAAATTATAAAAAATTAATTTTTTTCGTTTTTTATAAAAATTGCTAATTAAATCACATATTTTAATTAGTAATAAGGTTGACTAATTAAGGTTGCAACCATAATTAAATAATAACAATATTAAGGGTAAGAGACAAAAGAGAAAACATTTTCTTATCCTATCCTGTTGGTTTTAACCCAGCTCCACCCTCAGGATAGAATTATAACTAAGTAATAGGGTAGGATAAGATAACAGGATAAGCTTATCGTATCCTGCTGATTCACCAAACTACAGATTAAAGCTGGGCAGGATAGCTTATCCTATCCTGCCTCTCTTATCCTGACTATCAAACGGGCCCATATAGTATATTTTTAAGATATGTAATAGGTTGTGTAATTGTATTATATATTTAACTACTTTAATTATTATTTATATTAACATATATGTATAAATAGAAATATTTTGAATATACATATACAAAAAAAAAAAATTTAACGCTGTTGATTAAATTTGATGTGCATAAATGGAATTGCTTTAATTTTATTCATTTAATTTAATATTTCATAATTTTATGTACGTGGAGGCCAAATATAGTTGGGGGCAAAACGGCACATGCATAAACACGTGCAACGAAGATGTCTCACTTTAACACAAATTTAAATATGAGAAATTAAAATGGTCCGGGTTTGCATTTAACGACCAATTTGGCCACCACTTTGTGGGGTTGCAAAGGTGATCGCTAAAAGGTCAAATTTTGAACCACTTAATGTCTGTTTCGGTTTTACTTATCGATCGAATTTTCCCATCACTAATAGCGATTGATTTAAATTCGTTCACAAATTCAATTTGTAATTATAACTGTTCGATCGCAAATTTGGTCACTAACTTATTTAATAACTGATTATATATCATTAGCAATCGATTCCTTCAATCACTAAATACCTTTTTTCTTGTAGTCTAAGGTGTCCAATTTAATTTGGATAGCCGTTTATTGTGATCAACTCCTCCACTCGAAAACTTATATATTTCAATTAAGTTAGCATTAAGTAGCTAATTACATGTTGAAATACATTTGCATGCATGTGCTATACAAGAGTAATTAAATTATGAATAAATTGGATTTTCAATAACCCCAATTCGGTACATACGACTTTGAGTGGTTTAATAGTCGTCCAACATAATTTGGGAATAATTTTTACATTTAACCTGTATTGAAGAAATTATATTAACGTTCCTTAAAGTTTGTCTTAATTTTATTCGATTCGATACTTCTATTATTTCATAAGTTATAATTATCTCTTCTTAAATTTTGTTTTAATGTTTCAATCAAGTCTAAACATCAAAAACTGAATATGAAGTACACGACTCATCTCATGTTTCAGAGTTTCGTCCTATTTACTGCGGTAACACCGTCTACAAGTATATATCGTTGATTCTTGTTGATAGGCTTAAGAGTGTTCTTTCGGGGATTATTAGTAAAACTCATTCCACTTTTGTTCGTGGAGGCATATTGCCGACAATATCTTCTTGTCTCAAGAGCTATTGCGTGATTACCATCTTCAAAGTGGCAACTTATGTGTGCTATCAAGGCGTATGATAATGTGATTAGGGGCTGTGTTCGTTGCATGGGTTTCCTTGATATTTTATGAGTTGGATTTGGGAAGGTATCTCTATCCAATCTTTTTTCATTAACATTAATGGTGAATTGGTTATTTTTTTTCCCAAGGGCTAAAGGGATTAGACAGGGTGACCGCATTTTTCCATACCTGTTTGTTCTAGTCATGGAGCTCCTTTCTGCTATCCTTAGGACTAGTGAAAAGAGGAATGATTTCCATTATCACTAAAGATGTAAGGAGCTCGGTATTACATACTTCTGCTTTGCAGATGATATTCTTTTATTTGTCAACGCTCATGTTTCATCAGTGAGTGTTTTGATGGATTCTTTGGATGCGTTCCATAGACTTTGTAGTATGAAGCTGAGCCCTATTAAGAGTAGTATATTTTTTGGTGGTGGTGTGTCTTCAAATTTGGCTGCCACTATCCTGTCTAAGATGAGTTTCGAAAGAGGTGAGCTTCTGGCTCACTACTTGGGTGTGCCGTTGCTGAGCACTAAGTTGTCACATCGTAATTGTTGCCCTTTGATTGAGAAAATTACTTGTCGTGTACAATCCTAGGCTTGAAAGTTCCTTTCCTATGTGGGTAGATTGCAACTCATCCAATCCATCTTCTATGCTATTCAAAATTTTTGGGGTTGGGTTTTTATCGTCCCTGAAAGAGCTACAAAATAAGTGAGTCATATCCTTAGTAAGTTTCTCTGGCATGGTAGAGTTGATTTGGGTCACTATTCGAATGTGTCTTGGGAATCTGTCTGCCTCCCTAAAAATGAAGGTGGTTTTGGCCTTAATAATATCTAGACCTTATATATTGCAGCCATTGCTAATCATGTTAGGGTTATTCCAAAAAGTGGACACTTTTTTTTTTTTATGAAATGGATGTTTTAACATCTCATTCGGCGTTATTCCTTTTGGCATATTCGTACTCCTACCAATTCATCTTGGGTATGGCATAAAATTATTATTGTTCGCGATATTATTCTTTCCTTTTGCAGGTGCGTGATCGGCAATGGTCAGCAAGTCGCTCTCTGGTATGATCCTTGGTTGGAGATTGATATGATTACCTCGAGGTTCGATGAGTAAATTATTTATGACTATGGCCTCCCAAAAGAGGCTGAGGATGCTAATATTATCGTTAATGATAGGTGGAGCCTCTCGCCTTCTGTGCTGGTGGAGCTTGTTGAGCAGAGGGAGCTTATTTCCAAATCTGGTCCTCCTCGAAGGACTCATGAAGATCAATGGATTTGGACGTCTCTTGCTTCAGGAGTTTTCAATGTTGCTACTACATTTATGTTTTACGTCCGGTTGCGCCTACACTTTAGTGGTCTCACATTTGGTGTCCAATGGCTATGCCTAGACATTCTTTTTTTCCTTTGGCTTGTGGTTAGAGATCGTCTGTCCACTAGGGTTAGACTTCAGCAATAGTGTACCATTTGAGACGACCCTCCTCTCTTAGAAGGATAATCCCATTAGTCCCAAAACTCCTACTATTATTAATTAAAACCTAGTCGTGTATAAAATGATAGCGTGGTAGTCAAACAACGTCGCGGAAGCAAACAAGCAATAACGACAAGCATAGAAAGATTATGAGAGTGACACGCAACATAAAAGTAACCTTACAAATACCATACATATCTTAGCCCATCAGTAGGGCACTGTACATACATATACATGCTGTAAAATGAAAACCAAAAAATACATCCACATCCAAAAGAAAAAACTCTCGGAGCTCACCAGCACTACCCGTCCCATCTCAAAAAGTACACAAAAAGCTCTCAGCTCACAACCTAGGACGCACTGGCAGGCTCTTACCATCAGTGGTGAGGATGCTCTGAGCTAACCTGACCCTCGCCATGAGTACGCCTGTACCGCACCAGAGGCTCATACTCTGAGGAAGAGCCGGACACCACAATCTTATGCCTACAGTAGGTACTCAGATACCGCTCCGTCCTCCGGCGCTGGCCTCGGTAGACGTAGCCTCTCCTGCTGGACACAACTGAGGACTGGGGTGCTGATAAGTACCGCTTTTACTTAAAAACATTAGAAATTCAAGGCACTTATTGAACTTAAATAGATAAAATGTAGTCACTGGACCCCAAAAAGATTAATGTGTAAATAGTATGATCAATAGTAAATATTTTGTGAAAATATTTTTGAAGATTATATCTTAAATCCCTATTTTGTGTATGTAGGTGAAGAAATGAGGGAGTAGAAGATTTTGAAGAGTCTTACGAGACAAAGCTGGAGACAATTCGCTTAGCTAAGGCCTCTTCACTAAGCGAAAAGTACCAACACTGCCACAAATTCGCTTAGCGCGAATATTTTCGCTTAGCAAATTTGTCTTAGGTGATCAGACAGTTATCATAGACAGATGATCATAGACAGGTGATTTCACAGACAGGTTTTGAAGAACCAAATTCGCTTAGCGAAACTGAATTCGCTAAGCGAATTTGTCACAGCAACCAGCGAAGTTTGGAATATCAAATTCGCTTAGCGTGATCATTTGCTCTAAGAGAATACCTTTCCTCCACCTGAAGAATTCTTCATGCGCTTAGCGAATTTGTATGGGCTAAGCGAAATTAATCATTTACTAGTTGTCCTGTTTTGAAATTCTGGGGGATATAAAAAGAAAAGAAGGGGCTCTCTCTCGGTCACACACACTCTCTCTCTCTTCTCTCTGATTAAGGAACGAAGACAGAAGCTGCTTCAACTGTTCAACCATTGAGGAGATTCATCATTTCACCTTTTTGTTCTAAGCTTCCATGGAAATGGATTGCTAACTCTCTTATTGGGATTGAATGTAATCAACTCTTATTTATGTATCTATAATAGATTCTAGTGTTTTCATATTAATCTCTGTATTGGTTTATTGATTCTAATATGTGTTTAATGCTTGGTTTGGCTTGATCAACCATTTCATGATCTTGGATGTTTGATTAGGTTGGAAAACTGGTTTTACATTTGAACTTATTAGAATCAGCTATAATATTAAGTCACTCGGAATAGGATTAATATGTTACAATCTTGTTTACCTAAACTTAATGCTTTTGATTAAATCACTTGATTAAGGAATCATCATGTATTTTATTCAAATGACCAATTCAACTTTAACTAATGAATTAGTATAGTTGAAAGATTTGGTAAGATAAATCAATATCAGATTTGATATGGAAATGCGACGAATAAACTAGATACCGCTAAACGGAGTTGATGAAATTCAATCCCAATGCTTTTAAGTATTTGAATCACAACCTTTTAATCTTTGTTCATGTTACAAGTTTAAAACCGCATCAAAATTCTCTTTACACTTCATTTTAGTACAAGAATAGTTGAATGGCTTGTTAATATTATCAAATCCCTGTGGATACGACCCTGATACACTGTATTAGGACGACTATAAGGCTTATTCACTGAAAAGTCTTATCAGGTGCACCCACATGTAGTCTTGCTCCCTCTGCCTAAGCGGTCGCCACATCCTGGGAAAAGGAAGAAACCGGTACACGCGGTAGGGACCAATGATGTCCACGTATGGCGGCGTGCCGCTCTGAAAGATCAGACTAACGGGTCCCGTGTAAGCCATCAAAAAGGTCGAGGGATCCACCCGCCATCTCCTCTCAGCATGATATACAATCTCGAGGTATTAAAAAAGCTTTTTTTTTAAATACCTTGTCGAGTTTAATACGACATGTTTGTTGAATCTGATTTGATTAGGAAAAAACAATTTTATAAAAAGATATGATTTTAAAGAAGTTAAAAGTTTTAAACTTATTTAAAAAAATGTTTAATTATTTTTTTATTTTTTTATGAAAATATTTAATTATTTAAAACCAACTACATTTTTCTTATTTCATACATGCAGGACTAACAAGTAAATATTATTAATATATATAAACAACATTATACTCTTTATTATAATTTGCTGTATAGAAATTATTTTTTTACGCAACTCAAATCAAAATATCCAATCTAAGTATCGAGATAGAGTTTGGGTGAACTGGAATCCATCCTAACTTGTCTCGTGTAAGTCCTTAATCCTTATACACAATGTTTAAATTATAGAGTACATTTTATTTTTATTTTAAACTAGTACGAATTTAACCAGAACATTAAACAGGTCATGATAAAATCGGAACCAAATTCAAAAACTTGGTCAAATCAAGATATATCATATCAAAATCAAGTCATACTCTTTAGAGCATATTTACCTAGTAAATCAAAGGAGAAAGAGGAATATCTTCGGAATAAAATTAAATGCATATGTGAAAACCTCTCACAACATTATTTTTTTAAGGATCAAGGAAATAAGTAAGGATGTATGTATTCACTTTTGATTTGATAAATATATTAAAATATATATTGATAAAATGATCTAAAAATAAGTTTCTTAAATAATGTTTTTAGGGTATTTGTTAGGAAGATATTTTTTTTAATTTAAAGCGAGTTTGTCTTTTAAGTAAATTATTAAGAGTGTATCTATTTTTAAATTATTAAATAAATTAAATCTGTGTATTTTTTTAAATTTGTTTAATAAATTAAATCTATATATATTTTATTAAATTAAAAATGAATACATCCTTATATATTTAGGATTTGATTTTTTTAAAGTGAAAAAATCTTAAAAATGATAAATTAAAGATATATTTATCCTTAATTTGATAAATATATAAAAATCTTAAATTATTAAAAATAATTCAAAGATTAATACATGTATACTTTCTCATTTTAAAGATTTTCTTTTCAAATTCATATACTTACTTTAGACAAATTCAGATAAAACTCTATGCTTGATATTCAGAAGTAAAGAGTGTGTTTAGCAGGAGTCATATGGGCGCGTAGATTTGGCATATGTCTCCACGTAACAGTAAGCAGAAAAAACCCAGAGACGTACAGAATGGAATTGTAAATGGCGGCGAATTCTAGGTTGCCCGCCACGTTATGTTCTACCTCTAGCTGTAAAAAGTTAGATATAAAAATCAATTTTACAGGAAAAACAAAAAAGTTAAACATAAAAAGAAAACATTTTCATGGCTAAAAAAGTTATTGACCCACACACATGACACACCCACCACCACTGGCCAGCACAAAATGAAGTGTTTCCAGTCCATGGAGATCACATTGCCAAATTTACCCTCTTAACATTTTTGGCATAACACAAGTAAAAAAGTTAAATCATTAGAGAAAATATCCCCTCGATTAGTCAAAACAATATGACTAATTAATGTTAAAGGGCCGGGTATCTTGGCTCTCACGTGACACACATCACAATACTCGAGACTGTTTACATATGATTACTCAGCACACTTATCACCGTTGATAATATCTCATTGGTCCAGATCTCCTCTGTGGGACCCACCTTTGCAACGTGTCATGATCAAAAGAATGCGGCGGGTCGTAGAGTCGTGCCTTCTCCATCACACACCCTCCATATGTTCATATCATTTTTTGTTTGCAAAAAGGAAAAAAATAAAAGGATTTAATTAATATATATTATCAATGTAAATATTTTTTATATAGATAATTAATCAAAATTTATCACATAAGTTATAATTTTTAATTCTTATTCTAATTACCTTAAAAATTACATATATCATGATTTTTAATTGATTATCAGTATAAAAATTTTTACAACGACTGTATATAACAATTAAACCCAATAACAAATTCTAAATTGAAAATAAAATCAATTTTATATTTATGAGAAGAAAATTTAGAGAAAGTATTTATGATTGAATTTAATTTTATTTAATAGACTCCTAATATTGTGATAGTTCCCGTTTCGGCTGTTTGATCCTATAAAGCAGCGATTTCGGTGTTTCGGTCTCCTCAGCAACAGAACTCTTGGTGTTTCTATTAGTTCTTAGCTCTTTACCCATTCAACCTCACTGGTACTACTACCCATCAACGCTTCAAAATCTCCATCTTTTTTTGCCTTCTATTCTCCTATTCGGAAGGCTATCAACAAGGACGCCACCACAAGTTTCAACCAAAGTAGTCTCTACTCCTCAAGAGTCACCACCATCAAGCTTCTCTTTTAAGAGAGAGAGAGAGTCTAGTCTAGTGTGGTGTTTTCTTTCTCACTCGCTCACTCACTCACTCACTCACTCACCCTCATGATGTCAAAAAAATCTCCTCTTTTCCCTTTATTCCTATCACTCTCTACCATATTTCCATCTCTTCAGTTTCCTTTTCCTTCTCTTTATTGATCCCCTTTTAATTCCCACCTTTTAATGTCATAAAATAACCTTTGGAGTGTCAGCTTCAACCAGGGCCTATTTGTTTTCCTTGAACCCAACCCTTTTATCCTTAACGGACATCATGGAACAAAGTATCCTATGCAAATACACCGTCCACCAGAGCATCACCAAGAAGCTCGCGAAGCCGCTTTCATCTAAGAAGGCCTCCGGTTCTATAGAGCCGAGAGTGGTTCGCATATCGGTCACTGATCCGGACGCCACCGACTCCTCCAGCGACGAGGAAGGAGAGTGCTTCAACCGGAAGAGAATGAAGCGTTATGTCAATCGTATCGACATTGAAACTGCCACCAAAAACGTCTCCACCGTTGTTCCCAGGAAGAGGCCAGCCGGAGGTAATTCCTCCCGCCGAGCGGCGAAGGCTTCCGCCGCCTCTAACAACGGGAGAAAGTTCCGCGGCGTGAGGCAGAGACCTTGGGGGAAATGGGCTGCGGAGATTCGAGACCCGGCGAGAAAAGTGAGGGTATGGTTAGGTACCTTTGACACTGCAGAGGAAGCTGCTATGGTTTATGATAATGCTGCTATCAACCTTCGTGGTCCTGATGCTTTGACAAACTTCGTCACACCACCGCAGAGGGAACAAAAAGAAGAAGAAGAAGAAACTCCGGCGGATGCTTTGAAACCGGAAATCAAGGTCGTTGTTAATGCTGAAGCTTCCGGCTCCAGTTACTGTTCCAGCGATGATCAGTGTCTCAATCTTTCTTCTCCCACTTCGGTTCTTCAATTCAGAACCAACGAAGACAACACCGAATCTCAAAAAGCTGCGGAAGAAGGGTCTGTGGAAGAGTTTTTTCAAGAGTGTGAAGGAGAGACTAGTTTGTTTGAGGAGACAGGTGAGTTTTTCCAATTTGAGATGCCTGTTTGGGATGATGTGTTTAATTTCGAAACGCCAAAATATCCTATGCTTTTCGAAGAAGAACCGTTGCAGATTTTGGGCGAAACGACACCGGTTTCCTCAGATGAGGATTTGAGGGACAATCTTATTCTCGCTGATTCACTTTTCGATTTTGACAAAGCATGCTCTACATCAACATTGTGCCAAGTGGATAATTACTTCGAAGATATTTTGTTAGCCTCCGATCCTTTGGTGGTTCTCTCAGATTGAATGAGTCTGAAGTATGGTATGGGACAAAAATTTTGCCTATTGCCTTGCACGGCAGTTTTGGTTCAGCTGGCAAAACAGATAAATAAAATGGTTTAGTTTTTTTTTTTTTTAAATTTTAATTTAAATATTAGTATTTTATTTGTTTTATATACTACTCCGTTACAAATAGCCAACGGAGAAGAGTTGAGTGAAGTTTTTGTTTAGTTTTGATGAATAATTAGGGTGTAATGTATATTATGCAAATGTTAATCCATGTTTATGTTTATTGACCATGGACTTCTTTCCAATTTTATTTGCTGTTTTTTCTGGAAAACTAGTTGTGAGTGTAACCAAATTTCCATTTTGAAGAAAATATGTAAATATTAATTAATGAATGTGTGTGTGTGAATGGTGTCGTGTCGTTGCTTGTTGCCAATATAAAGGGGCGACTCTCGCATGCGCTGATTGCGGTAGTTGCCAGTCGGTCGGTTGGGTCCAGAGCGGTGAGTTGCACAGAGAGAGGGTCGTGATTCGTGAATGTGAATTGGTGACTCTTTTTTGTTGTTGTTTAATGTCAATTTTTTCTTTTTGAATGTTTAGAACGTTGTGCACACGCAGGGAACATAAAATGTGTGTTTGATTTCATAAAATGTGTTTCATGATAGCAAAATTGATTTTATCACCGGTCAAATATGATTTCAATAAAAATAGAAATTTTTTTTATTACTATTAATTTTTATGTTGAGTTAAAAAATTTATACTGAATTTTATATAAAAGATAAACTTACTTTCATAATAAACATTAGGATGCAAAAACACAAATGCTTTGTGTACATCAAAAAGGTGAACTGAAGAAGAGTGTTTTAAGTTGTCGGGATTGGACTTTTTCAGTGCAAATAAGACTTATTTAAGCTCTAATTCCTTAGTTTTTCATTCACTTTATTGTTATAATAACTACCTTCAAATTAAATTAAGGAGTAGTTACATTTCTCTGGACCTTTGCCTTCCTTTGAGATTTAAGGATGGATCCCCAATTAATTAAAAGTCTTGACAATAATATATTTTTGCTACCATTTCTTACATAAAAAAAGTTACAATCACCGATTCAAATACCCCAAATATTTTGCAATTGCAATTTCGGTGGACTATAATGGGTGCCAATACTACTAATTGAATATGAATCCAATAGTGCATTTAAAAGATTTAAAAATGGATATTTAATTATTTCTTATTCCCTTTCAATTCTTTACACTGTTTCGGTTTTATTTTGAATGACCTCCTTTTAATTTTGATGGTTACAAACATGTATGTTGTTTTATTCAGCACGTTGTTACTTAACATTAAGGGAGAGTTATTTTTGAGCAAGATTAAGGGGCGTTTCAAAATAACTTTTTCTTTTTTCAATCTTTTACTGCATTGTATTGTATTCTTGAGGTCAACACATAAAATATGTGAAAATCTTTTACTGCATTGTAATCTTGAGGTCAACACATAAAATATGTGAAAATAGGGTTAAAAAGTAACAAACTGGCCAAAGAATGATGGAATGATGGATCCTATATTTTTTTTTCTTCTCCTTTTTAGATTTATATCAATTTGATAAGACACAATGGAAGATGAATCCGACTGATATGACACAAAATGGAAATGATAAACTGTCTAAAAGTAGCAATGCTATAATTTTGAGAGAAAAAATATGAATTCCAATAATAAAGAGATAGTATTTTTCTCCTATTAAAAAATATGGAATGATAATTGTATGGGAGGGCCGAGGGGCAACTTGGGTACAGCTTTGTGTACAAGACAAAAAAGGAAGCTCGATATTGACACAATTGAAGATTCCTAGTATTTCTCTAGTGCTGCTTTCAATGGTTGAATTGTTTCATTGTATTCATTTCCTTAAACAAAAACATAATTTAATGAATTTATTTATTTATTTATTTTATTAATGACTATATATTTTAAGGATATATTTAACGATTAAAGAAACTTATTTTTCCCCAAAAGAACGGTACCTCCACCTACATAAGAAGGGGTGGGATTTCTTTTAAAAAAGATTGGTGAGCATATGTCTATATTAATTAGTGAAGTTTTTAGTTCATGCATATTAGTTATATTAATATATTTCATTATTTCATTATTATGAATTATGTGTCATTATAAAAATATTTTTATTTGATTTATTTATCAGGAACTATTAATTTTTTAATTATGTTCTTCTTTTTTGGTATCTCTACTAACTAAAATAAGATTTGTATTTATAGAGTGGTAATATTTTAAGTATTTTAGTAATGGTATTTCATTCAAATATAGTAATAGTTTTAAAAAAAATTATGACCATTTAGTAAATTTATTTAATTATTATACAATTAATTTAAATGACAAATATTTCGAAATAAAGATTAACTCTTGTTAATTTAGACAAACTCAGAGTATTTAATATTATTTTTTCATTAAAGCATAATTTTTTCTCGTAAATATAAAAAAATTAATACTGTTAAGGTTATAATGGGGATGACCTGTGTGTCAAGATAAAATTAACTTTTTTTGTATATAGAAAAAAGTATACTAGTACCTAATTAACTTTTTAAACAATTTTTCCATCTCCTACACCAACTTAATTTGCATTTAGAATACATATTTAAAATTATTTCAATTAAATATCAAATTAATACATTTTTTTGGTAACCATGTTATAGGTTCGGAAAATCCATCACCGTTAGCAGTGACTAATCTCCGTCAGGGAACCTGTTGGGCACACAAGGTAGGTTCTCCCCTCCCAACTAGGTTTTCTCCGTATGCAAAACTCAGGATTCGAACCCTTAACCACTTGTTTAAGGTGTCCGAGTCCCTTACCACTCGGAGTAACCACATGTTGATAGATCAAATTAATACATTAATAATTAGAAAGCAAATAATTTTTTAAGTGAGTATTGAATTAATTTAAATGATTGAAATTAATTAATGGGGTTTGCATTTGTCTTAAATATGAAGGGTGTACTTTTATATTTTATGGAATAATTGCAAGTTATAATCCTGCCAAAAAAATTCAAGTTATATTTGCCCATGAAAAATCAAGGGACTGGCACCTAATTTAAGAAACATGTTTTCTTTTTTCTTTTTTAAAAAAACTAAACTAATTAATCGTTGGTTTTTGCAACCTCCGAATTAGGGTGTCTATCACCAGAATTCGAATTTGTGTTCTCCTTTTCGTGGGATCGAGATGTTTACAACTCGACTAACCCTTGGTTGATAAAAAACTACACTATTTAATACTTCAAATCTGAGGATGATATTAGATTTAATCATAATATTACACATGTGTAATATTTTTTCAGCTACTAAGATTCTGTTTGGCAAGGTCAATCTACTAGCTTATAGCGGATGAGTTTGTAGTCTCATTTGATAAATGTTTCTCTCACTAGCTTAACGTTTTTTTTACTACCTTATTATAGCGTTTAAGGTTATAGAGTATTATTATTATTTTTCTATTTTTATCCTTACTAATTTACTTAAACTCCTCATTTATCCCCTCTTAAATAAAATAAAATATTATAATCTTAATATTTTCATTTCTGGTCTCGCATTTAAAATAGCATATAAACAAGTGATAAATAATTTATAATAAATTCATGTATTAAAAGTTATAATTATTTTATATACAAAAAAAATATAAAAAAACATATAAATATGTCCTTTTGTATCATTTTATATTTATCAGCTAGTTTAACTGATAATTTTACCAAGCACTTCCAATCTAATAACCTAATTTATCCGCTATCAGCTCGCTTATCCGCTATCAGTTAGTTTTTAGCAAATAGAGTCTAACTCACCATTTCATATCTCGGTGTTGATTAACGTTGTTTTTGTTTTTTCTTTATAGTTGTTGATTTTTTGTTTTGTTTTCGAAAGTATTATCACACCCAATAAATAAGAAATTAATTTCACTGGATACGATCAAACACCTAATTAGCGGAGATCCCTATTAAGGGTATTTTTTTTAATACACATAAATTCAGACTCATTTTCACTTAAGCAAATACACATTGATTTTATCGTTGTACTATATATATATATAAAAGGAGGGATTCATTTACATCAATGTAAATCATTTTTTACTTATACTCAATTTCAACCGTTGATTTTATTTTCATTAAATGTGATTGTGATTTTAATTTTAGTAATAGATTTACACTATTAGATAAAATGGTTAATAGACAAAATTAACTGTTATTTGAATAAATTACCCATCATTCAAAGGCTCAAAATGCTACTCTATTAATATATTTTTATCATTTATTAATACTATAAGTAGGTGTTATTTTATGAATAGACAAAAATAACTGTTATTTGATTAATACTTCACATGTTTTCTAAAGTGATACATAAATACGAATAAAAAACTTTTCTGAAAAACGTATAAAAAAACAAAGGGGTAGTTATATTGACAGCTCAACCGTCGTATGTTTTTAAACGGAATTTCTTCGGGGAAAAAAGTGTTGAGTATTTCCTTCTTATTAATTTTATAATTATCATCTCAACATGTTTTGAGCTGAGCATGTAGAGAATAACATAAGGAATCCTTTTTCTCTCTCTCTTGCAGGCAATATATCCCTGACGCAATTTCCATTGACAGAAATTTAAATTATGTTGTGGTCATAGGAATGTAGTATCTATGTCGTGGCTACAGTGCTATGCGTGGTAGGAGAATGGCCATGTCTCGTGACATCGAGCCTCTAAGTACTCAATTGCTTCACTATTACTCCATAACGTGTGTGTATACATTTATAGATAGATAAGATATATATGGAAGGATCAGAATCAGTAGTATAAAAGGGAATAAGGGATAAGCTCCTGTGAATGATTATGTCGCAAATCAGAAGCAGGATTACAATTCCAATTGTTCTATTTATGGATGGTATAATTCGAATTTGCATTATGATTATGATTACTCTCACGCGCTCTATATCGAATGTAATACTCCACTCGTTCACCTGATGCCGAGGAATATCTGTTTATATACTGTATTTTCTCCTAGAATCCATTGTCATAATGGTGTTTTCAACCTGATGTGTGTTAATTAATTTAGGAGAAAATTCCTTTATATTAAAATTGTGTGAAAATTGAGTAAATAAAGGTGTATTTATTTTTAATTTAATTATAATTAAGATATTTATAAATGCACTATTTTCTATACGTGAAAAGGGAGAATAACTGCTGGTTTATACCCAGCCAAATTCCAATTCAACATTCGTAGGTTACTTGTTAAATCTGTGAAGTGTGAAGCCCCTTCCCCTTCCCCTTCCCCTGCTTCTAAGGCTGAACATTGAATAGTTAAGACTGTATATTAATTGAAGAATGTTCGTACCAATTCATGCGATTACCCTGTGTATATGATGGGATAATACAATAAAGTAAGTGAAAAATATACACAGTTCAGAGGTGCTAAAGGATCAAAGAATTAATTAAAAGGTGAGGTTCACATTTTATTTCAACTAATGTTTCCTTCCTTATAAGTAACGCTAAATTTTTAATTTAGTCCATACATTTTAAGTTTGGAAATTGGGCTTTATATGTACAAATGTGTGCAGATTTGTCTATGTCATTGGACAAATTTTTAACAACATCACTAACGATCCTACGTGATAAATGGAGACTCACGTGGATGTTTAATGTGTACAGTTAAGATACAAATTTAGTCCTTATACATGTCGCACATTTTTTATTCGGTTCTTATACCTAAAAAGTTTTTAAATCGGTTCCTACATGTACAATCGATAGTAATTTTGTTTCTCATGTATCTCATGTTTCTAATTAATGGCGTGGATGCTTATTGTGTAAAAACGCTTGTTTCCCTCCGATCTTCAGGAACAGGAACAAAAGCAAAAATGTTCGAGAGCCAAATCGTGAGTGAGGGAGGAAAACGATGGAGACAACACTACATTTGGTTTGCACACCACTATAAATCCCTATACACCACATCACCCGCAGGAACATATGTCTCCACGTTCTGAAATAAAATTTACACAAATTTAATTTAAAAACTTCTTTCAGAGGTGACAACAGTCATACGTATTATTAGTAACATTCTATAAGTAATGCTCACCAAAACTTATAAATTTTTCAAGATTAATACAATATTTTTACAATTCATCCTCATCCACGGTTTAATTTTTGGGATTATTTTGAAAGTTATTCAAGTCTGTTCTCATCAATAGAAGAAATAGATTGATATAATATATAAAAATTAATCAATACGAAAGGAATATTCATTTGAGTCCAGGATCTTTAGCACACGATAGAGATGAAAATATTATTATCACTTGCACATATATGTACCAGTTCAAAACTTTTTAGGCATATGGACCAAATAAAAAAAATGTATCACGTATAGGGAACAAATTTGTAATTTAAACTAATTACACAATAAGCATCCACGTGAGTCTCCGTTTACCATGTAGGACCGCTAGTGACGCCATGAGAAACTTAGCTGACGATAGGGATAAATTTGCAAACATTTACCCATAAAGGGACTGATTTTCAAAAAATTTAATTATAGGGACCAAATTAAAAATTTGTGTTAACATATAAGAACCAAAACATTATTTAAACTTTTTTTTTATTAGGTGGTGAATTATGTTCAATTCATAATGGAACCTAAAAAGGCAACCACATTTATATAGGGGGAAAACTTAATCAGTGGAGTATAGTTTTTCTTTTTGGGAGGTTTGGGCGATATTGCCAAATGGGCTCCATATGCCCATGCACACTGTAAAAGGCAATATTGCATTACATTAGCAGGTCAAATTCACATGAGGTTGTATATATTGTGTGGACATAATTGAGAGCTCTTTCCCACACCATTGTGGTTGGTTATGGAGATTGGAGAAGTTGGGCTACTTTCTTTGGTGGTTGCCGGTTGGTAAAAGAGGAAATCGGTCTAGCTATCTGCGTATCATTTACATACATACATCTTTGTGCTTGCTTTGAGTGTCCATGGCATGTGAAATCTCTGAAAATGGTCACCTGCAGGTTCCCATTTGTATTGTATCAACGCATTGATCATTAAAGTGGGGCTTGTTGATGCTTCGCATCGCAGCAATTGATGCCAGGCACACACTAATATATATGATAACATAACATCTACTGCTTTCTCCATTTAAAACTTCTAATCTTCTGCTGTAAATTAGTTCCTTTCCCACAGTAAATGGAGCACTATATATATGATTTTCTTTTTGGTACACGCGGTAGAAAGCTTCATAACTAAAGCTTTAATAAGCAAATTCGATCTAGAAATATTTAAATAGACGGATACTAAAGGATTATTTATTTTTGTTTGAAATATCAATTTTACTTTGTAACTTTTACGTGGGTCAATTCCATTTTTCAATAAATATAATTATTTATATTTTTTTTATTCTCCAATTTCTATATTTATTTTAATTTCATCACTCGAATTCATCTGAGATTCGTGATAAAAATGAAAAAAATGTTTTGGCTGCAATTTAGTTCTTAATCTCTGACCAACTCACGTAATTTAATTTTAGATCGGTTGAAGGTTTGTATCCAACAGTAGTTTGCTCAATATGTTGTAAACTTGTAAATAATTATTTTAGAAACGTACATTTAAATACTTCACAACATTAGATGTAAATTTCTAACTACACGTTTGCTTAAGTAAACTACAATACTACATGAATACAAATCTTTCTAGTATCTAGGACCGGTCTAAGCATAAAGCGATCCAAGTTCTTATTTTGGGCCTTTCAAAAAAATAATTTTTTTTTAAAAAAAACTCACTTTAAATTTTTTATATTAACTTTTTAATATATTTTATACATCAGCAAACATAAGTTAGTTCATTTGATATAAAAACTTATCATCTGTATGTCTCTCTCCAATAAGAATATAGGAGAAAAAGAAGACCACCATTTTTTCTTAAAATAAGAATCACCCGTATTTCCAAATGCTTAAAATTACACACGTGTCATTTATGTGATTGAAATGCTGATAACTAAACAAACGGAGACACGGAGACTCAGACAGTCAAGTGCGGGGTGTCTATTATGCGACGGAATAGCTCAAATCGCTCAGCAGAGGGTCTAGGTTTGATATGATCTTACCTGTTTAATAAAAAGGTCAAATCAATACAATTTAAAAAACTCATATATCTAAAGACTTTAAAAAAGTATATTAGGCATGTCAAGTCGATCTGTTTAAAGGTAGATGTCTACTTGCCTATTTATTTATAAAGGCCTAGTGACCTATAATTTATCAATATATATCTATCAACCTCTTTATTATTAGAGGACTATAAACTTATTTATAAGTGAAGACCTATGATTTATTTATACGTGGAGGCCTATTTAAAAACTTTATTGAAAAGTAGGCCTTTAAATAGACTTTCAAGTCAGGCCAGACTTTGAAGTATGTAGGTCAGGTCAGACTTTAAAATGATCTATTTTAGGCTAATAGATCAGACTCAAGTATTGAGAGTGGAACACAGGCTAGGCCTATTTATATCAGGGTCCGACCTGACTTATTCCCACTCCCAGTGCCTATGCAACAAGCATTCAAAAACATAAAAAATAAGATGTAATTTTAAAAAAGTTTTAATTACAAGGATACTCACCATAGGTGCATGACAAGGATACTCACCATAGGTTTCCTCTATGCTCTATACACGTTTTGGATGTTTAATCTGCATTATTAGGACTCTTGGTTCAAGGTTGAGACAAATGTTGGAAGATGCTCCTTTGCACCGGTTGAGTTGGTTTTTGAGTGTGATACCAAACTGGTTTCTATCAAGTAGGGGTGGGAATAGATCAGGTTACTCGTCAGAGATCTATAACCTAATCTATTTAAGGTCTAGCCCGGCCTAACCTATTTAACAAAAAGTTCAAGTTAAGGCTTTTAAAAAAGCATATATAACTAAAGAGATCAAGTTAAGGCGTTTATCTATTTAACACACGCATATATATAATAATAATTTTAATATATAATACTATAATATATTATTTATTATATATTTATAATATTTGAAAGTAAATGCTTATTCCATTTAAATGTAGAGGTCTACTTGCATATTTATTTGTGAAAGTCTAACAACCTATTTATCAGTATAAGCCTACCAACCTCTTTATCATTAAAGACTTACAAACTTATTTACAAGTGATGGTCTCTGACCTTATTTATAATTGAGGCATATTTAAAGGTCTTATTGAAAAGTAAACTTTTAAATAGGCTTCGAGGTCTGGCCAAACTTTGAAGTAGGTCAAGCCAGATCTTTAAAATTGACATATATTAGGCTAATAGACCATGTTCTGGTCTTGAGATTAGAACATTAGGCCAGACTCAGACCTATCAGGACCTAGTTCGATACGGTCGATTGCCACCTACTTATCAAGCTTCTATATAAAAATGGGCCCAACATGTTTGGAGCCTTAAGTCAAAGTTCACGAATGTAGGGAGATTCAGTGGTGCATAAGGCCAGCGGCAGAGATAAAAGTTAGTTATATTTTTTTCACCAATGGTACCACTATCATCTATTCACTTGGATGCTTAGACTGACCAGGTTTGATGGAATTTTGCCTTAAGGCTGTGACAATTATTGTCAGATGTCATAAGTCCAAGTTGCGGGTGCTCTTGCCTGTGGTACCAAAAAGGAGCCTTTCAAGCTGTTAAGTTAAAGGGGTATATTCGGGTCCAACATCTATTTAGATTTTAAGTGAATTTTGATGTGAGACCTTTTAAAAATGACTTTTTTTAAAAAAAACTAGTTAGCGTCGGCTTTATCGTAGGCCAGGGCCGACGCTAAAACTAGCGTAGGCCAAAGCCGACACTAATTAGCCTAAAGCCGATGCTAATAATTTTTTGTGATGTAAGTAAGCTTTTTTGAGATCTAAAGTAAAGGCTTTGGCTTTAGTTGCTTGACCCATGGACCGCCCTTGTTAAAAGGATACAATTCCTTTGGAGCTTAAGTAAAAAGGTTATAGGATTTTGGGAAGTCCGTCATCGGGTGTTTTCTATTTTTGGTGGATTTGGGGATAGACTTATGTAACAACTATACTAGTCTAGTTGATGCAGTATGCTCTTACATAGGGTCTTGCAATTTTTGATTTTCTTGTATCTGGGTTAGATTACCCTTTGTGTTCTTTTATATATTATTATTTATATATTTATTATATATATTATTTATTTATATTGGTTTATCAAAAAAAAAAATCAATCATATATTGTTACATTTATCAAAAATATTTAAACTCTTATATAAAATCATTTTAAAAAGCACACATACGGATGATGTGTAATTGATTGATACTATACAAAATTTTATATTTGTTGGTATATCAAAATTAAAGTATTTTAAAAAAATAAAGGGACATCATGCATTGTATAGTTTTATTATTATAAGATATAAAAAAGTCAATCTATTTTTCTTAATTTTTAGGGAGCAACAAACTTCTTCTTCATTATCACCATTATTAAACCATGTAAATTTGTCGCATTTATAATAATAGAAGGAATGTTTTGCATACATTTTTCCGTAAGACATGTCTGTTCATATGCTCACAGCAAAGTTGCAATTAATTTAAAGATATTAAAAGATATTTTTGAAATAGTACTTTGGGGAAAAAAGCGCATCTTCATCCTCAATATATTTTTGGC